>CM070040.1:26684783-26718274 GCA_036250615.1 Ptychadena robeensis
GCATTAAGGGTGATGTGGTCAAAATACTCATTTGCCTAATAATTCTGCACTCCCTGTACAAGTGTCGCGTCAATGCAGGGATCCATGTTGATATTGACACAACACTGACTTTTTCCTATGTACCTACCCAATGAATAGCATTAACGCATTTGATGTAATTTTTTACACAATGGAAACTAGGCATTATTTAGACCTCATCAAAGTATAACTTTACAATCTCTGATTACAGGGAAGAAGTCTGTTGGAAAGGTATAGGGGAACCCACATAGGATGTCAATAGCTATTGTTGGCAAGATGTATTTTTAATAGTTTACCTGTTTTTTCTTAATTATATTACTGGTTTATTGGTAATTGTACTATTACAATTGTGATATAACAAAAATGGCAGCACTAGATTCCAATGAATATAAAAGGCCACATTTTTCATTCTAAGCAATGGTTCCATTAACAGAATTGGTGATTTTGTGGTAAAGAGTTATAATACAAGTCTCAACAAAGGGCAGTGCTTTCAATGATTTAAACTGGAAACCTTTAGCTGTCACTTGGCTGAACTCTTATCTCATATATAATCCCATCTCTGCCTAAAGCCCATAGCTTCCAGATTTAAAGTAGGAATTGGGTTTTTAAAGATGAAAAAAAAAGAATCATTGTCTGCCTTTAGTGATTGGTGTAAAAAAAATATGCGTTTTCAACAGAAGTAGTTGCAGTATGACTAATAGAGAAAAGGAACAGAAAGGAAATAAAGAGAAAAGTGACAATAAACTAAAGCTGAGCACACACAGGTCAATACCTGTTCAACCGACCCACAATAGACCCCAGAGTGTGTAGTCATCATGACGTCACCCCACTGCACTCGAGCGTTTGTCAATCGAACGGCGAATCGATGTGCATCACTCCGTTCAATACTTGTCCGTTCCCTGTTTGATCATTTTCCATTTGATTCCTGATCAATCAACCGAGCGATAGATCATAAATCGATCAAGCGGAAAATCGAACTGTGTGTGGGGGGCTTTAGGCTCCATTGAGATGGTCAGTGTGGAATATGACGTTCCCACTTCTTGTGCAGACGCAACATAACTTGCCTAGCAGGAGGTTTTTAGGCGGTCACCAATAGAGATAGCATTGTCGTCAATCAATTACTGCACACGTACACAATTTGGGTACAAACCAGAGAAATGTGAAAAAAATAAATATAACATTTTTTTATAATTAAAATGTTTTTAAACCTCAGCTCATGTAAAATAATATTGTCTTGTCTCAGTTCAAATAAAGGAGCACCTCACCTAATCTCAGCTCAGACTTACTTTTTTTGTGTTACTCATGTTGGTAAATCCCATTGGATTGCCAACGATTGCCATTACTTTGAATGGGGACCGAGGGTATCAAATGGAATTGATTGTGAAAAAGTGGACATAGAGTCACTGGACATAGAGTCTCAGTTCAATCGACGAAGCTGGAGCCCAGCGTAGTAGCATCATCATGCTGAACTTGAGGGTACATGGGTTGCAGCAAATCGACCCATGTATGACCAGCTTTAAACAGATTGTGTTTACAACTCTCTTATTCAGTCTAGCTACTAACAGACTGATCTATTAAATCTTTCTTACTACTATCTATTCTACTAACAGTACAATCCCTCAGATTCCAAATAAACTCTCATGGACTAATGCGAAACATAAACCAATGGATAATATCACACAAATCTGGAAAATCACATAGAGCAAAACATTTTAATTTGTTAAGTAAGGAGGTGGCAGGATGTTAAGGAAGGTGGAGTAGAAGTCAAATTAGGATACAGTCAACAAACTACTTCTGACCACACAAGATAAAATACTTCTGTTTGTTACACTCTGTAGTGTCTTCTCTCCTTTACAGCCAAATCAAACCTTACAACTGACCATTAGCAGGTGTGATAAATCCCTTCTCTGTGCCCGTTTCCTGGCACTGACGCATGGGAAGTATTTGTTGGCAG
Organism: Ptychadena robeensis; assembly: GCA_036250615.1. Classification (NCBI taxonomy): domain Eukaryota; kingdom Metazoa; phylum Chordata; class Amphibia; order Anura; family Ptychadenidae; genus Ptychadena; species Ptychadena robeensis. The sequence continues at coordinate 26,686,756 of CM070040.1, forward strand.
AGGCTGACATAAGCCAGTGGCAGCAGGCCTGAATCTGGTTGCTGTGCGAGTACAGCATGGCCCCACAGATAACAAAGACAATTGTTTTCTGGATGAATGGGAATCTGTTTTGCGGCATACACTTACAGAGCAGATTTACACTAGAAGATTGAAGCCTATAGAACACACTTATCCTAAAAATATTTACATTACTGCTGACCACAGCCAGGCTGCTGACAGAATAGCTTATATTGATGCTGAGGATAAGAGCAGAAACACTAGCATTTTGTGAACAAGACAAGTTGCTTTCCTGCTGTGAAGCTCTAGCCAGGACAGGCAATCTGTAATAATATCTATCAGTGCCACTGTGCTCTTACAATTATTCCTCACAGGTCAGCGTGCAGCCACCTCTGGGGTGACATACCAGCAGAGCTGTGATCTGTGTTATTATTACTGCTGGGTAAGCCAGGCTGCAGAGGGTACAGAGGCCATTCTGGGATATTTAAGCAGTCTTATTAAAACTATAGTGAAGCTATACCATTAATTGAGAGGTCTGTATACTATTATTAAAAAGAATAAACATTTCTAGTAGTGTATACAAATAGCAGGTTTTCACACTTGTATTTATGTGAGCACTGTGTGTACAAGTTGCATTTCCAGTGTCATCATCTTTACTTTCTAATGAGCTTACAATGGGGCTTTCATGTATAACTTGAGTGCATACATACTTATTGTAAGAGAAAAAAACAAACAGGATTCATACATTTGCCATCCTCTGTACAGTCTAGATTAGTTCTTCTTTTAAAGATTTACTTATTTGAGATCATTTTGCTCCACATCTTCTCTCTCAAACCCCAGACTCCCTATCTGTCCCCTTTAGATTCTCTTTCTACTTTTGTTGCCATTTTTTTAAAATTAAAAATCAGTTCTTCTGAGGGTCTCCTCCAACTTTTGTTTTATATCTATTTAACCTGCAGGGCGATTCAATAAATTCTGGGGGGTTTTCTGGGGATGTGAGAACTTGGCAACCTATTCCTGTGTTTTAATACAGGCAGATGGCGAGGGCATCCCATTCAGCGTCATCACTGATATCGGTAGACATGAATCCAGGAAGAAAACACCAGACCAAAATCTCAGGAGGATATCACAGGCTTGCCTGGAACAGCTAAGAAATCCAAAAGTATGGCTTGGGGTTACAACTTTTGGTAACTAAAATCTACCTCCGAGCCACAGTCAAGATTACCACCAGGGACCTATACGTTCTTCTGGTCCACATTAATACTGCTATTCATATTGCTGGTACATCTTTTTTTTCTTAATAAACATCGCCTACTTGCCTATTTTTATCTAGCTTCACCCTCTATTTTTTTTATTCCATATTTTCTTGACAACACCTGATCCATATCACATAATGGCATTCATAACTCCCCTGACTGATAGTTACACTCTGACTTTGTCTTAAATTTCAAGCATGATTCTTATTTGGCCACAAATCTTATTTCTTTTTGTCCTATTTCTGTTTAAGCTACATTGATCTCATACCCATCATGAACTTTATTACTTACAAAGGTGGATATCCATACATTTAATGCTTATAGAATAACTTTTATATATCCAAAATGTTTACTTTGAGTGAGTATGCACTTAATTATAGAGATGTCAGAAGGCGGCATTTCAGTAGGCAAAATGTAAATAAAAGCTAGCATCCCTGCAATAACCACCCAGATATGCAATGAGAGCCTAGGAAATAAAAAAAGAACCATTTTGTCATGCAAAACTGAGCTGGCAGGGTCTCTGCAATCAATTTGCAAAAAAATAAGTCAGGTTGTTTGGATCTTAGCAGATTTCATTAAGCTGCAGAAGACAGATTTCCAAGTAAATGCAGACTCAGAGCGGCAGGCTGCTGGTAAACTGGCAGTCCCTTCTCAGAGTGAGATGAACTAATGTCACAGGCATGTTTAATAGGTTAAATATGGAGGATTGATGATATTTTTTTAATTGGACAGGTACATGTCCATCTCCATTTTTATTCAGGGACACAAGTGCTACGTAAATCAACCAAGTCTTCCTACACTGTGTTACATTTATTCATTTATTTTTGTGTTTCCTGAGATTGTACATAATGAAATGTTTTTATGCAGAATATGGTATAATGAGGTTCAGGAGTATACAACCTTTGTCCTACCCACTCTTTGTTAAATGATTGCAATGATCAACCATGGAGATGAAGAATTCATTAAACTGCATTTACTCTAGGATTACAATACAGGGACCTATTTTAACTGACTACTGCTGCTTGCACCAAACCATTGATGTTTTAAATATATCTGTACACGCTTTTTAACATAATTAACATTTTATTAAAATAAATGTATGAATTAAATAAAATGAAAGCATTGCAAGTACCTGGATTTGACTTTAGCTATGTTGCAACACATAGCGCATGCTGACAATAGGAGAAAAACAGATGACAGATATGGCATGAGCTTATTAGTCTGCTGGTTCTTTTTTTTAGGCAATAAGAAGGGGGTGTGGGGACCTGTAAGAGTCAACTACAGCAAGAAAAGTATCTGGCTTTCTGCCCTATGAAATAAGGTTGTTTGAGTGACAGAACTGTGTAAACCTTAGAACTGGATAGACAGTGAAACAATTTTGTTGGAAAAAGTATCTCCCTCAGGCTTCATGTTGACAAGCATTTTAGCCAGAGGAATGCTGGTTTTCATTCACAGTCTGAAGCAATAATATTTAATTGTATATATATGTATATATATATATATATATATATATATATATATATATATATATATATATATATATTTTTTTTTTTTTTTTTTATTATTATTGCAGTAGATCGGCTAACATGTAATCAATAGATTCAGGAATAGATTCAGAAACAGGAATATGGCTTTTAGAACTCCTTCGTGATTTATTTTTTCTAAAAAAAAATAAAAACATTTAAATTTTTTTAAAGCCAAGAAGCCACAAAACCAACATTCTGTTTCTTTAGAAAAGGTGTTTCATTTCATACATCTAGACGTTATTTCAATCTTTCAATTACTCAATCATTTCAATTTAAAATCATGAACTTAATTTCCATAACTTTTTGATAATTTCTGGCCACTAATTTTCCTTCTGCAATGCAATGAGAAGCAAGAGAAAACCAGCTATTTAATGTAAACATAGGAATTGTTTATGATACAAAGTGCTTCAGAAATATAAATAGGTGTTGGTTAGAGTTCATATCCACTTTAATCCAGGCATTTTCTTTCAAAAAAACATTATTTGCAAAATGTACTTCTTCACAGAAAAGGAAAAAAGAAGCAAGAAAACAATCAATTTCTTCAGCAACAACAAGAAAAAAAGCAGAAGTCCTCCCCCTGCCTGTTATTACCTATCATCTGGTTTTATAGTGACAGGATTGTGCTATAATTTTTGAGAAAACTTCAGCATAAAATGCCATAAAACTCACACATAGGCGCCATGGATCATAGTAGCCTGTGCACAATCTCTGACTGTACTTTTTATTGAGGGGTAATTTACTCAGAAATGGTAACATATATACATCCAGGAGGTCAAATTGAAATCATTGAAATCTTTGACCATCAGAGACTCAAAGCCAGAGCATGACAGAATGGAAGGTCGTACATTAGGAAACCAATCTAGCAGTGCAAAACCAAGTTGTATAGATTTAGTTACTGAACTATGATTAGCTTATTATATCCCTATATACGATTATAGCCCTGAGCCATGTTTGTTTATGTACACAAAGGAGCCAATCATCCAGGGGTTCAACCACACTTGTTTCATGTTCAGACGAGCCCCAGTCTGTGCATATCCTGTGTTAGGATTCAAACAATAGGTAAATTGTACAACATTGTATTGTATAAAAGCCTGCAAACATGCTTACTAAATCGTATGTGCATATGGACCATTAAGGTTTGTTAACTGGCGTTTGCACCAATGATACTAAAGCTGGTCATAGACGTGGTGATTCCCTGCCAAACGGATGGTGGTCGGTCGGCCGCAACAACAGGGGTGCCCACCTTGCTGTTTCGATCCAAAATCGCATTGCAATCGGTCCTGCTGGTACTTTTTTGTGTCTACTCCACTTGCAAGGTAGTTGGCTACAATCTGACGAGAATTCCTGTGTTGGTGGAGCACACAGGATCCCCATCAGTTCTGTAGCCGACTCCTCACAGTGTGGTGACCTCACCACACTCTAATAGGTCTGCTACAAGCCGGCCAAAGATTGAGACAGCCCTTCTAAGAGTTGCTTGAATAATGTCAATCTAGTATTACGCTCAGCAATACCCTATCCTGATAAATGGTGACACTCTATGTCTCTAAAAGGTGTTGGCTTTTAATGATATAAAAAATTAACCTGTAGCCTTTTTTTACTTGTACACCCAGTTACTATTTAAAGAGAGGCATACCCTGACATCTGACCTGCTAATGAGAAAATCTACTGCTTTAAAAGAACCAGAACCCCACACCTTTCTTCAACTTCTGGACTATTTATGTCTCTCTATCAGTAACATACATAGATATGTATTTATCAAATGGGATACTATGAAAATACAAGAAAAAGCACTCTATTAGGCAACACATGTTATCGTGCTTGCTTTCTAGTGTTAATACACCCTAATGTGATGTCTTTGCCCCAGCCATTATAAGGCTAATAACACTAACAAAGTTAAGAATAAGATGTGTGTTTTAAAGGATGCAAACTGAAACCTAAAAAAATTTAATGTCTCTATATGAAACAAAGGTCATTCATTATGCTCGATCTGATAGGTTTCACTTGACTTGTTTTAGTCTCAAGTTATTGAATCTGTTGGTTCTCATTATAGTGTATCAACATTAACTAATGAGACAGATTGTAATAGAAGATATCTATACAGCGGAATTATTAGTATGGACAGCAGACTGAACAGATATGTAGCTAATTCATGAAGACTTATTACTTCCCTGGAGGACAAATATTAATACTTACCCACCCCACAAGCCAAGTGTCAAATAAATTACAGTTTACTTAAAGGGAAACTACTGTCTATTTATAGGAAGCACACATTATAGGTATAGGTGCTTTTGGCTTTTGCATCTTTTCTTAGTTCCAGCTATCTGTCTTTAAAACACATAAGAATCCAAAGGAAACTGGACCAAGATGATTGTTTGTATTGCTGAATGCTGTAGTTACATAATTGCATCAAGAAAAGTAAATGAGAACACATATTCCCATGACAGCAGAGAATGTTCATTTATCTTAGCAGCGCTTAGGCTTGATTCAGATAGTCAGTAAGGCTATGTTCCCACTTACAAGCTTCAAAGAAAGGCAGCGGGCAGACGCAATTTTTTAGCCCTGATTGCATCCATAGACATGAATGGACGCATTTTTTTATCGCGTGTAGCTGCGATAAAAAATTGCGTCCATTCATTCTCTATGGGCACAATCAAGGGGCAATTTTTTTTTAATCACGTGTAAAAATCATCTAGTCAATCGCATCCAATCGTGATTAAAACTGATCGCGTAAATGGGAACATAGCCTAAGGTCCACCTGTTTACCACTTTAAAATGACCATGCCTATACTGATAGAATGTGGGGCAGTAATAACTGCCAGCTAACTCCCCACTGTACAAAACTGACAACTGCTCTAGTAAGTGGTGATGTAATAGCAAGCTCCAGCCATCCAATAACCAACTGTTGGAACCTCACTTTGGTGATCAAGAGTTCTCAACTGATTAAATCATTTAATTCAATGGAACAGGTAATATTTCTTAATTAAACTTTTCAAGACTAAATGCATACTTGTACATATAGACAACTGTATCACCTAGAAATGTTCTAGTCAAGGAGAACCCACACTTTATTGGCCTGCAAGGTACATTTATAATAATCAAGTAACAAATAACCAACAATCAAAACTGTTCAGAAAAAAAGTCATTTAAAAAGTGTGTTAATGAAGACACTACTAGATCGACTCCCATTGCCTGGTAAATCACAATCCACCAGTTAGGTATCTATTAAATTGACCCTTTAAAAGATTCTGTTACCCTCCTTCACCAGAACATCATCATATTTCCTACAAACCATACAGGCATTGGATTGACAGGTCAAAGAAATGTTTATGAAGCATGTTTATTTTAATCTCGCATATCAGAACAAACCCAGGGAGTTTTCCTCATGTGCTAGGCAAATCGCAAGGCAGTTCACATTAGAGACAGGGATTGGTGAGTCACATACTCATCCATGCCTAATTACAACCAGCCAAAGAGGTGGAGACTCAGGTGACTGTTTCCCATATTCTAGCCACACAACAATTCTAGCTTAATTATACACACATCAAAACTAACACACGGTTCTCAAGGTACAGGAATCCAAGGATATATATAGTCAAACAAAACAAAAACAAACGTAATATGAATAGATAAAAAATAAGGGAAAAAGTGGGAAGAATAGTTTTACATTTGATGTTGGAAAATTGACATACTAGGTATAATTTCTTTACTCTCCACGAACACTACTTAACAGGCTGCATTAAAAAGATACATAAATACAGAATACCACTCTTTCTTCAGAAGCCTATCCCCCTTAATATACTTATATTTGTGAATGATATTAAAATGTGTTGCTTTGAAATAATTGGGCACAATTGTGTATTTGATAACTTTTGCATACACCAGCTAGAGATTATTAAAATCTCTTTTACAAAAGCTTTTTTATGAAACCTCATTTAGGCACAGCAGCCCTATAATCTACAAAAGACATGAACATGTACAGTGTAAAGAAGTTGCCTTCAATATATATTTGCATAATTATATGTAGAAGATACAGACTGCATACCAGGTTAGGATCTTTCTGCAGACTACACCTTTAATAAGAAAACAACATAAGAATACAACAAAGGATGGATGGAAAGATGGAAAGATCCTGCTCTGTTCTGGAAGCTTCTTGAGTGCTTTCAATCAATTTTATTTATATGCAAAATCGGGGAAACGCTCAGAAAAAAAAAAAAAACAAAGCTCTTCTTGATGCTAAAACTCTCAATTTACTGACAGGCAAATGGCTTCATGCTGCCACTTAATCTCATTTCTTGCATAATGCCCTCTAATTAGCATTTCAAAGTGAATTAATACTTCTAGGACATTAGCAATGGGAAAATCTGCTTGGGGCTCACAATAGCAGTTTAGAAAAAGCCAAGAAAGGCTCAAAGAAAAAAAAATACACATACCACCAACCACTTTGCATTGCAAAACTGCTCAACTTATTTATCTCACTCTCTAAACACTTTTACCGCACACTGTTTTACTACTGTTCGCCAAGACGCAGAAAGAAAGAAAAGGAAAATGATAATTGCCAAACTTATCAGCATCTGCTAAGTATTTGAATTTACAAGGTTCTCAAGCTAGTAGAGTTTACATTATGGAAAAGAACAGAAGGATCTGTAATATATATATATAGCACATAAATAGATAAATCTCACCAGTCACATTCCACCAGAGAAAGCGCTGACACTTTTGGTGGCCATAGACATAGTGATATGTGAATGACAGGATGAATGATTGTAGAAAAGAGATTCATCATCGATTCAAATATTGAACAATACAAAACACATGGAATAGTTCTACACTTTACAATTGATAGAAATATTGACCGAAAATACCATCTATTAGTCATAAGCCTAATGATCTATTAAGAACGGGATTGTTTACTCCATCTGTGGTATGACAGGCTTATTGACACACATGTAAATTTGCCATCTTGGCTCATGGCAATTAAATGCTTAATAAAATCGATAGAATGGAGTGCCATATTTTAGCCCCGCTGAATGACCATGCCAATATTTTTGTCATATAAGTACATCCCCTATTGCAGTGCAGTCCTCCTTCTCTAGAACTGGGATTAAAATTGAACTGAGAACCTAAAGCAATTGAAGCCCAAGTATTTTTGAATGTTCAGGCATTAATAGCCTTTAATTTCACAGTGGCTTGTATTATAACATGTATACAGATATTACTTCATCATTCAAAAGATGGATATTCATTTGCAAATATCTTAATTATATCTTAATAATAAATGTAATCTTTCAGGAAGCCTTAGGGATTCCACTTAGCCAGATAGCTTAATAATATTTGCTTAAATAAATTAAAATACCTATACATATGCAACATTCTGTTTCCACTAGGATTAGAAAGGCAAGTGCTTAAAGTAAATCTGTGACCAATCTATAAACATATGGGGATTTACCTTTACCTAAAAGGCTGTAAAGAAATGTTAAAGCAAGCCTTTGCTGCCTCCAGTAGCTAACATCAAACAGGAGAATTGATTCTTGAAGTTCACAGAACACCATTACTGAAATATAAGAATATATTTGCAAACAAAACCTGTAGCTGAGCTCCCCTTAACAAAAACTATTTAAGGCATAACATTTATATGAACATTTTAAGGGCCTTCCAAAGGATTTCTAGGGATGCCAATACAGAGGGATGTCACTCTGGACAGGTGAGTATGCCTGAGGTTAGTTCAGGGTGGGTATTGTTAATAAAAAAACTCACCCCAAACTAATTCGGGCTTACCACCCAGGAGGTTAAGCAACAATACTTTTATCTCTCAGTAGCTCAGTTTGCTGCGGCCCCAAGAGCTCCAGGTTTGTATGTATATTAAAGGCTAGACTGATAAAATGACAGGAAATCTCAAGCTAGGCATACACACATCAATTGCATTGTGCAATCTAAATATCTACTATTGATCTTTTGAATCACAACACAGTGTAATCGATGCAAAACTTACCGACCCCTTTCCAAAGGTCTGTGCACATATTCCATAATGCAATCACATTAAAATTGATTGGATTAACTAGAAAACCTGCCAAGATACTTTTACAATCGACTGAAATTTTCCAACATGACAGCAGGCCTCTTCCAATCTTATGCTTCCTTTCAATCACTTTTGGTTGTTGACTAGTTAAATAGGATTTGAATTCCTAATGAACAATAAATTTTTTAGTTAATTGAATGGAAAAATTGAACAATGTATGACCAGATTTAGACCTCCTTATTTCTGCTATAGAAATCTAAGAATAAAAAAGACTTGTTGAGAATAACAATTAATTCTCAGGGATTTATTTAAAATGAAAATTAAAACACACTACTTAAGCTAGCCATATATGTATAGATTCCTGTGCATTCGGCCAGTGAGTGATCACAACGTGGTGACGTCACCACGCTGCTATTGGTCATTCGCCAAACGTATGGGAATCACTATATGCGCCACTCAAGCAGTTCTGTGCAATACTTTGGATCCAAAGTAACGCGATCAACCAGAAAAGAACCATTGAGTAGTATCACCATGCGACCGACTTGTGGAGCTATCCTGGTCGATTGTTCCAGGTGGGAGCCTCCGTTTTGCGGACGATCAACCCCCAATCGAATGTGCATAGGTGTATAGGGGCCTTAGTATGTTAGTGAAAGCAGTTCAATACAGCATGGCAGCTATGGATCAATCCTTTTTATCCTGTGGACACAATCAGTGTAGTAATTGGAGCAAATAATGGAATACCACATATTCGTCATATCTATACTCTGGCTTATTGACATTTACCATACGGTACCTAGATTGTACAATCTCTGGAAAATTCCATTTCAATTCAAAAGATCTATATAATTTACCTGAACAATCCATTCTAAACTTTTCCAGAAAGGTGGTAGGATGTGACAACTAGAATGGCAATTGTGAGCTGTTAGAGGTCAAATATTATGATGGATAAAAAAAAATCTATGATTTGTATGACTAACTATTTACGCAATCTAAATAAAAAATGGATAAAAGAATAAATAAAACAGACGACTGAGCTGTCTTTCTATTTCTACAAGAGAATGACAATAAACCTTAAATTATAAACGTTTACACGTAATTATCATCTTGACGGGATTTCTACATTAAATATACATACAGAATTTATGACACACAGGAGAGTTTGTTGATTGTCTAAAGTGATTAACAGCTCGTTTAGGCCATAAAAATGTTGGCTAGTCTTTGGTTTGGAGTCTGGAAAATGACATCACAGTATTATTTTTCCAGATTTGCAACTGCCAGAGCTTCTGGCCAGAAAGATTCTAAAATGCAGTAATAGCTATGACAGGGTGAGTGTTGAGGAGATTCACAGTTCTTTTTCCAGACTAGTTAGTGTTCAAAATTGAAGCAATTTCACCTATTGACAGGGAAACCCCATTGTGTATGATTTGTGTTTCATGCAAGAATCGATGCAATGATACATACCGGGACAGTTGTAGCTTTTAAAAGTGAATGTATCAGTTTGGGAATTTCAACCCTATTTAAAACTTCTAAACCCCAGGCAAATCTAAAATTCACACACTAATTCTAAGTATGCATCAGCTGCAACTAAACTACTGCAAGGACCTTATACAGGAGACAAAAGAGTGATAGAGAGAAAAGCTCATCTGCTATTATTTTGGGGTCGTGACTGGGGACTCGAGATGTCAATATTTCAACTAGCTGACTTTGTCATGAACAACATTGCTGGGGATAAAAATAGATGTGTTGTAAAACATACATTAAAAAAAATATTGCTCTAGCATGCACACTTTTTGCATAGTTCATAGTTCATAGGTAAGTCAACTTAGAACTTTATTTATGCAAATAAATCATGTGGTAGAGAAATACATTGTTTTCTGTTCCTACAACTCTTCTCTACATCTCCAGCTAATTTGGTAATGATACCATGTTCAGAAGCTTTGTCATTTACTCACAAAGTCCACCTGGAAAACTTCCTGATTTTCATCTCTAGACTAGGGTATATTTTGGATTATACACAAGTATATACGGTAGATCTTACTGTGTGTAAATCTAAGGACTAAAATTACAAAAATGACAATTCCATTGGCAAATCATACATCAAATATTGGTATCTGATCTTTGTATATTGTTTGGAGCTCAGCATAAACATGTTGCTTGGAACAGTTTGGAAAATTTTAGATCATAATGAATAAATATGACACATCTAGGCCATATGGCAAAAGTCTGAGCGAAAGAAAGACATGCTTTGCCTGGTTTAGTATGTTATACTTAAATGAAGAATAATTGTTTCAATCATTAGGCTATCAATAGCCCTCCTGCAACCTTCTCTTAACACACTCAAAATGATCATACAGATTAACTAGAGGTTGGACTAATTCCAAAATGCACTAAAAACACATACATTGAATCTACATCTTTTTAAAAATCATATCAGTGATATATACATACAGAAGGAAAAAAATTCTGTCTGTGATATGATACAGTGCCTCCCCTTGCTACAGTGGGGTTCTGAATTCTCATCTAGGCCAGGTTCTAACTGCAAGTACTGTGTAGTTTCTCCTCTTGTTTTCATGGATTGTCTCTGGTCACTTTGGTTCCTTGACCTAGTCCAAAAAATGTTTTTGACATTAGACTGTATGCTCCTTCTAGGGCCAGTTACAGTTGGATAATAATAGTAGCAAAGTTATCATGCCTTATTGTTTTATTTCTAAAATCAGTGAGTTTAGACTAAAATAAGTATCTGTGCCTAGTAATTTACAGTTATAGAGCTTTGTAGACAACCCACTCAAGTCAAGTAAAGCTAGGCACACATGGGTAGATTTGTAAAATGATTTACAATCAATCAATCAATCTGCTTACAATCCTACCAGTGTGTGCTGTCCTTCGAGCGGGTTCAATAGAGCCTGCTCGAAGAACCTCGATTGAACGGGTTTCCAACATGTTGGAAAATCCCGTTCAATCACCAATACTTTATATGAAGAAGAATCTTCATGTAAAGTAAAGGAAAAGCCGACTCTGCCTTCTTGACACAGCCTAGGGTAGGCAGAGCTGACAACCGAGGAGGGCTGTGTGAAGGGGGCGGAGTCAGCATTCCTCCAGCACTGCTATACGGGGAGAGAGGCTGGATAGATTTCTGCTCTGTTCTCTCGGGGAGAACTCTGCTACTCTTCATTGAACAGGAATCAATGTGCCCATGTGGTGCACATTGATTTCCGTTCAATTGATCCCCGATCAATCACAGTGTGGTGACGTCACCCCACTGTGATTGATCGGGGGTCCACTGCATGGGAATTTACCCATGTATGGCTAGCTTTAGTGGAAGCAAAGCAGATTTACTAAAGAAATCATGAATTTTCCATGTGGATGATTTGTACCTAGCTTAAGGCTATGTTCCCACTTAAGCGATTAATCGCCTGGCGCTCGGAATCACCGTCAATCCTGCACACTATTTTGAATAGGCATGTCCCCATTGCTAAGATCATGCGCAGCTACGATTGGGGCCGCGATCAAATCGTGGGTCCCCACGTTATTTACCTCTGATTGCGCCCATAGGCATGAATGGTTGCATGTCAACGTTCATCGTGCAAACATAGCATTAAAAATAAAGAGAGGCTGAACTGCCTTCAGCCAATTAGTCACTTGATTAAGTGGGGCAGAAGTGCAAATAATTTTCAACTAGCTTTATCTCTATCACTAATTTTAGTAAAAAAAACATAGAAATGATATGGACCTTCTCTTCAAATAACTTGGCTATATATAAGTCTGCACCAATCTACAATGTCAACAGCTATGTGTCGCTACAACTAATGACTGAAATAGGAGGTCACCAGCATGTCTATGTGATCGTCACACAATCAATCACTATCACCCTATAATCTGAGCAGAGCACTTTTGCCTAATATATTTCTGTTTGTTTCAGATTCAAGTAGTTTCAAACAACAATGTGTCCTGTCCAAGTCTGAATAAACATCCTTTGGCTCAAATTTAATGTAAACATTTTGCACACAAATATCTATCTTTATATACACACAATAAAACATATATTTTCGACCATACCGCTGCTCCTTCATCATAAAGATGTGAAGAAGGTTAATTCGGCTATTACACATTTCCTGTGGCGGCGCAAGAGGGCGAGCTTTTTAAAAAGCTTTGCCTCGACAAAAGACAGGTTGGGATACACATACCTGGCATTCGTAAATATAATATTGCCAGTCTACTGCGACATGCCTTGGATTGGCTGACGGACACCTCATATCATTCCAATCTAAGCCTGGAGCACGCCATGGTTCCCTCTTGGGACCTGAAGGCACTATTAGGCACTTCCCAGAACATGACGTGGCTTCGTACATCGTGAAAGGATATTGTGAGAAACTGCAATACCTCCGAACTTTGGAGGGAAACGCAGTTTCGCATAATGCATAGAGCGTACAAACCACCAGGAGTGGTAACTGTTTCTACAGATGGCAGCAAGAAGTGGGACTCCTCCTGCCCGAAATGTCAAACGGCTAACCCGTCTCTGCTACAATGTTTCTGGTCATGCCTCAGCATTAGGAAGTTCTGGCTGGCAGTCTTAGGGTTTTTGAAAGCGGTGACTAGAGTGCCTCTCCCATTGGACCCCTTGATATTGCTCTTTAGCTACTCAGCGCACTCACCAGTACCAGGTTTGGCTAAACAGGGTCTATGGGAACACAGATGCCTTCTGACGGCCAGGCGCGTGATCATGGGTAACTGGTTATTGCTGACTTTGCAGGTCTGTGCTACACTGCAGTAAAGATGTGTTAGAAATCAAGCTCTATACCTATATGACTCTCATAAAAGCAGAACAGATTCTTATAGTGTACAAATGTAAGAATCCAATACAGTAAAGCTTAATTAACTAAAGAAGTAGAGCATGTTCACCTTGCAAGGGAATGATCTCCTGGCTTAATGAATAAGCTCTGTTGACAAGTAAATATGCGGGGGGGGGGTGTCACATCATCGAGTATTATTTGCATAGTAAATTTTTACCAGATTCACTACATTAATGGCAATTTTCCAAGGAAAATCGTACTGTAAGATCAGTAACCATTTAAATCTAACATTGATGATGTCTAAATTAAATGTATCTAATAGAGCAACAATTAACATGACTACACAAAGTGTTACTTTCAGTTAGGCTACGACCAGTTACAGGAAAGCTGCTACTATAACCTCCACCATGCCACTGTGTGCAGCCTTTACCAATATGGTGTGGCTGGTCAGTGGATGGCTGTTAACCCCTCCCCGACCACCCCTATTCTATATCATTACAGTTCACAGTTGGTCAGGAGTTGGGGTGCCAGCAAACCATTTGCTGCTGACAGTTATTTTTCAAAATGTAATCAGTTCATAATGTACAGTCTTTGTGAATTTTGTAGATTTGTTTTTATCTAATTAAAATATGTTTGGGCTTGTTCCCACTTAGACAATCAGCCACGAAGTGGATGCAATGTAAATCGTGCCTGACGATCATGACTGATCACTTCCATTTAGTTTAATGGGCTTGTCCCCCCTTCAACTAAAGGCCGTGATCGGGTGCTGATGTGGTCCGAATCGCGGCTCCCCGCATTTTTTGATCTCGAGCCATAGAGATGAGTGGGCGCGGTTAAAAATTTGTGTCATTTAAACCACTCCCATCATGCCAGCGATCTCCCATGGTCTTTGCATCGCAATTACAATCGCAGTTGATCGTGTAAGTGGCAACAAGCCCTTTTTGTAGGTCTAACTACAGCAGTTCAGAATTTAAATGTTCCAATTTTTGACCGTTAATTTTCAATTTAAGCTCTGGCTTTAATTGAATTTATCAACTGTTTTAGATTCCTTGTGAACTGAATTTTGCAAACTGCAGCTTAGAGCAGTCAATTTCAGATCAAGGTCAATATCTGTGTGCCACTCTGTTCACTGTTGGTCAAGAATTATTACTACTGCCTGTGAATTGACCATATGTTAATTGAGTTACAACACTGATATGTGCCTTTCAAGGGTTTTGAAAGAATTAACCTTTTAATGTGAAAGATTAATAAGCCAGTCTTATGCCTGCCATACACCCACAGACGGGTGCAGACAGACAAGCTCCGATGAGCCCCAGAATGCAACGCGATGACGTCATCACGTTGCATTCTGGGGCTGCTTTAATCGGCCGGGCACCCTTTGTGTGCCAGCCATTACCTTCAATGAAGACGCTGGTCTTCATTGAAGTTAATGGCATCGGCTTGCATCGGCCAGAGAACATCCGACATGTCCGTTCTCTGGCCGGCCGAGCTGTGGGGTGACAGGGATCTGTCGCCCCATGTGGGCACACGGCGATTGGCGGCCGATTTTGCCGCCGACCGATGGTGCGAGCACGCACACCAATCGGCCACTAATCGGCGTGTGTATGCCAGGCATAACTTTCTTTTGGTCTTTAAAACCTCTAAAGGTTTAAATAAAAGCCACTCACAATGAGCAAGGGAGAAACACAAATACACAGCATTTGTGTAATAGGATTAATTTTAATCTGCAGCCAAACACTTATGATATCTGGTGTCAAAGATCCAGCATTACATATGTAAGCGTGCCATGTTAGAATGTGCTCTGCCACTTTTCATTGGCCCATATCCCTGTCTTGACATACACCAGACAATGAAGTAAAGTAAACGCTCTGACTTCAACTACAGAGGGAATTATCGCAAAGGAAAGATGACCCTTTGGCAGCTAATTCAGTGAACGTTGCAATTTCTTGCAACAAAATGGGAATTCTGGAGTTCTATCGTCTCTGTTGCTTAGTTAAATTTATTAGCAATTTCTGTAAGCTCCCTGCGGCTGTAAGGAGAACACACACTCCAGGGAGATCGTACACAGTGTATAAAAATGCCGGCGTTCTAATTTGCCTTTTTATGCACAGTTGCTTAGTAAGGACAGATCTAGTTTCAACAGTCAGTTAAAAAATAAATTAATAAATAAACAAAGAACTATTATTGAGATTTGTGTGCAACAAGCATGTACAACGTAATTAAAGACTTTTTACAAAACTTTGTGCAATTGCTGGCATATAGAAAGAGAACTAGACAAATATCCTAATATTGTTATCCTAATGTTTTCCTTAACGTTTCAGTAAATATGACAAGCCAACAAGTTTTAGGGCTAAATCACCCCACCTTGCACCAAACCACTGTCCCAGGATAACATTAGACAGTTTTTATAATCTGACAACCACCTACCAAGTGCCCACACACAACTGCTGCGCATGATGGCGGGGCTGTCATTTCAGGCAATCTGTTGGCTGACAATCACCCTGAAACCGGCCATTTGAATTAGGCCATGGTTGTATATTTTTTAATTTTCTCTTTTCTTACTGTTTACCTAAATAGGATGTCTATGAATTTCTTACAATGATAATCATACAAGAAACTGGATGTAAATGTAACTATGGTGAAGATAAAACTAAAATGTCCAATGACATAAACATAATCTGTACACAATAATTACAGGTGTATGTTAAAAAGGACCATAGTTGCCCATAAGGCATTAAGAATCTACTTACTGAACATAAAAAGATTGTGTCACTTTTTATCTCTCTACAGGTAAAAATCTACCAAATAAGAATATCTGATCAATTCTATCAGTAACTGTTGTCTCAACTGTTGCACACAAGGTGCCTGAGTGTTTGCAGTAAAATACAGATCTCCCTCTAGTGGCTTATCAATTGAGAATAGTCAAAAGAAACATTAAGTTTATGCTAGTAACACTGTTGTTGGCAGCTTTAGCACTCATCTGATTATACACCATTACTCCCTTACTGGGGAAAAATGCAGAAGAATCTCATGTGGATGCGGTAATGGAAGTGACACCAGGCTGGATCATGCTGAAAAACAGTATCATTGAAGGAGCAAGTTAGTGTTCTTCCAGAACTCTTTGGGATGCTGTTGCTGCATCAGTAGTAGATCAGTAGTAAATATGATCTTAAGCTAGCCATACATTGTCGGATTCCATGGCCGATCGATCACCTATCCGATCGATTCCGGCGATCTCAGCGGGAATCGGAGGTCCGATCGATCGGCCAATTAAGTCTGTCCGATCGCTACATACCACCTTGTCCCACGGATTCCTGGACGATTCCGTGTCCGATCGCTAACTTCACAAATGGCAACTCCCCCTGATGTGTGCTGAATCGGATCAGAAAGACCAACATGTTGGTTCTCTGTCCGATCCGATTCTGTGCCCCCGATCAATCGGACGTGATCGATCGGACAAGATGGGCTTCACGCGATTCCGGGACGATCGTTTCGCGTGCACGCGCCCGGAAGCGATCGTCCCGGAATCCGCTGGGAAACGGACCCGTGTATGGGGGCCTTTAGAAATTAACACAAGATTTACTCTCTTCAAAAGAACCCAAACTGTGAAACTGAAGACAAAGCATGGCAAATGAGTAAAAATGGATGATCCTTTGGAGGACAGACATCAGATTTTACACTGCACTATGCTGTGTCTGTATATGACCACTTGAATCAACAATGTTAATAAGGCACAGCAAAGCAATTATGCTGTAAAATGTACATTAACACAAACAAACAAATCACAGTTCAGTTTTCCATAGTTCTGTGATTGAAAGTCAGGCTTATAAATGTAACTGCACTTTGCAAATATATTTATTTTAAGCTTGAGGGTCTCTAGGGTACAATTCATAGCACGAAGAAGCTAGAATTCAGATAATCTTGTCACCAAAGTGCATGACATACTGAGAGTGGCTGGAGCAGTTTAATATGTTCTTTTCATATAAAAAGACTAGAATTAGATGCCACCATCAAAACTGATTGTAAAAAAAAAAATATCTCAGATTCCATCTGCTTCCACTTCAGGCGGCACTTCAGAACAGTGAAAATTGCAGGGTGGCAGAGGTGATGGGTAAGAGGGTGGAGCATTTAATTTTACAGGAGTTGTGCGATTTGGAGTGGAATTCATCAGAAATTGCTCAAGGTTTAGAAAAACAGCGACTGAAAGACCTGACAGAAACCTTAATAATTTATTTTAAATATTGATGTGAATTATTTACAACCTTCATAATTCACTGCCTGAAAATGCAGCAGTGACAAAAGGTTATTGATAATGAAACAGGCAAGCTTTGTATGGCAGCCTCTTCACCTTGGTGAGAGGTTAGTGCCAGGGAGAAAACAAACACTCCATTCTTTTCTTAGTGTGGAAGGGGAGATTATGGCAGGGAGAATAGGCTAGAGCAAATACACTGCTTTCTAGCATGGAACTTACTGCCTATTAGCCAGGTCCTGTATGAGCAACAACTTGTCACAGAGTCAATGAATTACCACATTACTGCTAACGACCACTTCAAATATCTCATTTTGCTCAATCTTACCTAAAAACGTAAAAAAAATTACCATGTTCATTAATATTTTAACAAAGCGCACAATGATATCATTATCTAAGCACATACCACGCCATAAGCAGCACAATTTACAATAAAAAAAGTTTTTAGTTCCCATTTGCCTGGCCTTAAATAAAAACTCTCTGCATGTTACATCACAAAGACATTACAATACAAAATGTATCCTGTTATATTTCTCTTTTCAGCTATACCTGTGTATGTGTATAGAAAGAGGCAGACGAATATGACATAGATTGGAACATTAATTTCTAATGGAAAAAACTCATGGGAAATCAATTTACAGGACATGGTGTATTTTAATAATATTTAAGCAAGACAACCAGGCAATATTACAACAGCTCATGCTAAATATTATTCAGATATCCCTTTTACTGTAAGCTTTCTGAAATGAATAGACTGCACCCAATACCTCAGTCTGTGTGTTTAACAATACCATGGATATAAAACTGTAAAGGAAGACATTTCCATTCATGCTATGATGTGTTATTGGTCATCAAGTGGACATTTGAGCCCGGCCTACCTATTTACCTTTCACTTTTCTCATTCTGACCCAAAATAGATAGGGAAATGTGTTGGCATAAAGGAACAAATGGAATTGAGAAAACTGATAAAAGATCAAATTTCAAATGACAAATGTGAACTTTATCATGCCTATTTAAGAGGTAGACGTTAAATTTTTTTTCAAATGCTTCATATTGCAGTTGTATTTCTCGTACACACAACTGCATCTCTTGTACACACAACTTTCAAAAAAAAAAAAAAAAAGCAAAATGTACACTGATAATGATACTAACAATACAAATGTTATACTCCTACTTTCAAAAAAAAAAAAATATGCTGAATAGTACTACTTTTCTCCAAAATACATGTACTAGGCTATAGTCCAGAACTCCTGGAATTCAGGAAGTGATAACTTTTATTGGGCTATCAGAAAATACACGACATTTCATGCTGCCCTCATAAAATGCATCTCATTGTGGAAATAGGAATGAAAGTGTGATATTCTCCTGTCCCAGGACTGCAATAATTATACATTTTATAGATCACCATACGCTTTGCTTCAGTGATGTATGACTGAGAAGAATTAGAACAATATAAAGAAAATAAGCCCAGAGTACAGGAAAGACACAGAACATATTACATGTGCTAATTCCGTAATACCAACATTACACAATGCAGTATTGGAGTAGTTATATAACATAATATATGGGAAGGTTATCTAATGTTTTAAAGTAGCTTTGACTATCTTCATTTATTGAGTTTGTATTGATATTTGCTGCTGATTAATCTTAAGAGAGGAAACCAAGCCTGACGCTAGAAACAGACTTATAATCATGTTGATGTTGTTTAACCATATATTTGCAAAGAGATATAGTTACTCACTGTGACTTAAACTCTAGGTATATCCATTTTCACAATGCTTGTAGTGTGCGCGTGTGTTTGTGTCCACATATACATGTAAGACAAAAACTGATAGCCAGGCTTTCCAAAAATCTGTGTGGGTACATACATAACTGTAGGAAAATGTGATTATAACCCTTTGATAAACAATCATATCCAAAAACCTATTTAAAATCTGCTTGAAACTAAGGGATGGTCAAGAAATGCTGTTATATTAAATAATTCTCCTTATTTTAAATGATGGCTATATACCCTGTACAAAACAATTCAGCCTCTGGTGTATACTCTGACTCTCAAAAACACAGGCAGTACAGTAAACGTGATAGAAAAGACAAAAGGGAACCACGCTGTTTATCTGGGATAGTCTATCACCATTCATAGATTACATATTTTAACTCAGAAAAGGTATGTCTGATCACTTTGATTCAGCACTTTTAAAGGTTATGCCAAGCTGGGAAATTAATATTGCAGATTTTTTTTTTCAAGCATGAAATGTGACACATACTTGTTCTTCTAACTATAGATAATTTCATGCTTGCTCACAATGGGGAATGGATGAAAATTTAAAAAAACAATGGCCCCCCTCCCTGATCATAACAAGCAGTCACAGCTCTATACGTTGGTGTTTCAGTAGTTGAAGTCTTTGTGCTGTTTATATAACTTTGTATATTATCTTATTATAAAATTGGAGAAAGGTATATATTTATTATACCGTTAGAGATAGTATAACTACAGGGTCAACTTAAACGATCAAAGCCGATTTCCTCTTTCAATAATTGAAAATACTGAAGGGGTTATTGTCTCAGATTGCCTATTTATTATAGCTTTCAGTTTTAGTTTTTTTTTTACTAAAGAATAGCAGTGCTAAGTTCTTAGACGAACATTATTAATCACATCATGTTGCAATTCTTTACAGTTCTTTCTGGCTTCAAAAGGGTTAATGTTCCCCAACTGGCCACTCACATCTTGTTTTCTGGGTCAAAAATGTTCACAGAACGTTTATACTGACTCTCTTTAGGCATATAAAAATCCTTCAACTAGCCCGAGACGGTCCTTCTAGCTTCCCCTACGGACACCTCGCTCAGTGGAGAAGTTCATTACATTTTATGATCTTCCCAAGTCTGTCCTGCTTATAAGACTCGCAGAAGGCCACAAATCTGGCAGACCATCACGTATGCCATTAGACATTACTACTAAATGAATGCCATTCAAGTTCTCTGCTTTCACAGACTATATTTATGGCTTGCTGGCAGCTGTCAATGTACCTTCTCAGTTGCAAGTTTCGGCATTTGGAAAATCAAAAATGAAAACATTAGATTTTATTGGATGCATCCGAAAGGACACTGGGGCAATGGCATGAAAGCCTATTCCTATATAGTTCATACATGATCTTTAAATATTCCAAATATGAAGGCTTAAGGTGCTCCCTAAATGGAAAAACGGTTCGTAAACCCATCGATAATTTCCATGCTGCAGAACTAATGGGTGCCAGAAAAGTAATTTTCACCAGGAAAATGCCATGTTTTCAAAGACTGATGAAGGTGTTAAGGCTCCGATGACAAACTAACAGATATTTCTAATTTTCTCAGATCAAAAATACTAATGAAGCAATCTTGGGTTTAGCCAGTGTGTATCCACTTGGGGATAAAAACTTACATTAAGGCTCAGGCTTGTTGACAAAAGAATGGGGGGAAAAACTACAGCCATGCGTAATCCTATGTTCATGTGCATCGATTTTTATGCCTATGGCTAGCTTAGAAATCCACAGCCTGTTTATTTAATTCAAAAAAAGGTCATTTCTCATCTACATGCGACAAACACTGTTGTAGAAGGCGTAATTTCCTTGGCTTTCTTGGATTTCTAAGAAAAATATATCAAAACAAATAGTAAAGAGATTCGGGGCAGGTTAACTCTTCAATTTCAAATAAAGAGAGAGAAAAAACACTGTGATTCTACAAGTCAATATTTTAAGCAAAAATAAAAATTACAGGGTAAAAAAAAAAGCAAAAGCCTGCTACCTTGTGGTTACCGTTAGCAAAACACAAACATAAATACTTCTTGATAACTACTTGGTCATTTTGAACCATTTCTTGGCAATAAGGAAGAGAAAAACTACATATTTGAGTCTGTGAAACAAGTAAAGGATAAATGTACTCGTTATCTGCCTGTGTACTCAATAACTGCTGGCTGATGTGATAAAATAAACAAACATAAAATACAGCCCTAAGAGGGAATGAAACAAAGCCATTCTCTGATGCAGAATTTGCAGAGATTCACAGTGTGTCATTGCCGTTTTAAAACAGCATATGAGAAATAATATAGCCATGTTCATTTTCAATAGCTAAAAAAATGAAACTTCTGTTTTACCACTACTACACAAGCCAGCCACCCGGTGTGACACTAAGCAGGCAGACACTCAGCAAGATAAAAATAAACTGAAATTCAGCACTGTTTATAAGTACAGAATAAGCTGCTTCTGCTGTTGATGAAGTCTCCAAACAGACGGATACTATTGTAATGTGTGGATCTGCTCGCTGGATCAGACTTGATTTTACAGCAAAATGATGATACAAAAAAAGGATCCCACAAGAGTTCTGGGTTGATGTTCTTGTTCTATTTACCAATGTCATGCCTAGCTGCCATGCATTCTTTGTGTGCGAAGAAGACCATTTACACAATTCTGTGCTCATTCATAATGTAACAGTCATGTCTTTCTCCAATTAAATATTTCCTTTTGTTGAATTTAGTGTCAGTTTTAGATGCTAAAACAACATGGGACAATAGTACCCATCAGCTATTTCATCCATGACTACAGCTTCACCCTGTCTAATCGAGGATCTGGGATTTGATACCTTATTTACAGTACTAACTACTCTGATTAGGTTCATTGAACATACTGAATAAGCCAGTGAATATTTTAACTGTTTTCATTTCTACTTTAAGTGGTAACATATGCTTAGGATATCAAAAGCAGTACTATGAATTATGCTTGTAAACTGTCAGGCAAGGACTGTCCAGGCACAACTTATTTTAGTTATTTTTTTTAATAATAGGTTAATGCACAAATTTGTTGCAGTTGCTTAGTAAATACTAAGTTCCAGCAATAGTGTGATAGGAAATTTGCAATTTAAATGTGGGGACATGTTTAAACAGGGAATGCATTATATATATTTCCAATTAATTATAATGCTTTATTGTAAAAACGGTTATGTGAGCACAGAACAAAGCTCTGAATTATTAACCAAACCTGTCGTTTATTGTAAACAGTGAAAGTGTGTGTGAGATCAGGTCAGTGTGTATTATTCCAGCAGAAAGCAGCAATTAGGGAGATAGATTTGGGGGGTTTAAAAAAAAAACCCCTCTCCGCACACAGAAATTGACGGTGATTGATTAGGTGTGCCAGCAATTAATATATATATTGTAGTCATTTGATTCGCTACAATGTATCAGTGACAAGCTCAACACTGAAACTGACACCCTTAATAGGTTCTGGTGATTTGACACCCTTGAAATCCCTGGATTATTTAATGATCACTTTTTATAAAATAAATAAATCCAACAAAGCAGATTTCCAGAATATCCATTTTTCTACTCCACAGCTGTCCAGGGCAGCTGTGCCACCTTTCCTTAAAGACCATGCAACTCTCTTTCTATCAAATAGTCTTAAAGAGCCCAGTATATTAATATAATGGCAGCTGTTGCAAAAGCATGGGTCAGTTATAGTCAAAGTAAAATATTTTACGCAAACTGCCCATAATGAAAAAAGAAATGCATTTTAGGGATGCACACAATAATACCTCGTAAAAGATACATTCGATTAAAACAATGCAATGTAAACAATGCATTTGGGTAAACAGGTATGTTGTCACTAATATATACAAACAAAAATATATCATTTTTTTTTTTAAATATAGGTCGTTTTTTTTTACTGACATAACTATGCCATCTATACGGCAACATACAGCTTACACCCAGAAAGCTATATTCCATAATGAGGCAATTTAAAGTTATCTACTGGAAGAAAACATGATTCTACCAGTATTTATAACATTTGCCTCAAAATGAAGACCCATTGTATTCTTTCTATGATTACAGACCTGGACAAGTAATAAATTACTGTTCAGTCAAATGCAGATATCTTTAACAGTGAATTTCGCAGTTAATTAATGATTTGATTTGGTGTCAAGATTTCAGTATTGATCTTAGGATGCGGGCTGAGGAGATTTCAGAGAAGAAAAAACAGCTCTGGTGATGGTCTACATATCTCAGTGAAAATGCATGTCCCTGTCTGCCTCCTACGGCCTCAGAAGACATAGGACCTAGCATGGCTAGATGTCTGGGATCATAGCACACACAGAAAAAATATATATCTTACAATACAATATCAACTTGCCAAGTTATACGTTCCCATTTAACCTAATAAAATGAAAGAGCTGCTACACAGCTGTCCTTCCCAATTTTCAAGGGCTAAATGATAATAGATACTCTCTCAAAGCTGCCTGAAGGAAATGTGCTTTTGCTGGTGATCTGTGACCCCTTATTCATTCAGTACATACAACACACCTACTGAATGTAAACAAAGGATCAATATGGTTTTTGCACCATTTCGCCTATATAGAATAATAAGGAAACAAAGATGGCGTCACCCAGCTCAAAGACCAGTTCATGTTTAGCATGGACACACAGGGTGTAATGCAATCCATGGTTCAGGGTTTATATGACAGAAAGGTTAAGACTCCTACCTGTCTTTTCTTTGATTTCACACAGAACACTAAAGAGCGCTGGCTTCATCCTATGGCAGTTAAGTGCATGCTTTCTGAAAAAAAAAAAATATATATATTTATAATAACAGTCTTAGCGATTTATAACAGTTGTTTAAACTATATAGAACTGTCCAATATAATTTCACAATGGAAAACGAAAATTATACGGATGCACAGCTCACCTTTAAACGATCAATATTGAGTATCAATGGGGAAATGGACACTTATGTGATTAAACAGCACTGCACTATAAAATTATAATACATATAGTGAATATAAATGTGATCATTAGAAAAAAAAACATTTGATCTATTATCCATGGATAGGTAATTAATTGTGATCAACTTCTTTCAGTATTACAACTCGATCCTAAACTGTATAGAAAAAAAAACAGAAGCTGGAAGTTGAGCTTTCTCTATAAAGGGTTTTACAATTTGTAATGTTTACGCACATGTCAGATTAGCCTGCTATTATGGCAAATATAAATCAACACTTGTCTGCAATAAACTGCTTCAATCCACATCAAAACTGATTTATTAAAAGGGGCCAACTTTTACACAGCAATATATTTTCCCAACACTGATTTTTATTCTGCTTTCTGCAGTTGCATCTTCTAAAAGGCTACTACAAACATATCAAACAAAAAAGGAAAAGGTGTCTGTTTTCAAAGTATTAGGGAAGGCATTGACAAAATGTATGGCAGATGGATTTGCTAATGTTAGATAATAAAAATGGGCACAGCCACATAAACAAAGGCAGCTTCGAAATCTGTGCACGCTTTTCTTTTACAAAGACTACTAAAGCGCGCCTGCTGTTTACAAATCATGCAAACAAGTTGTCAAGAATAAAACAACAAATGGTTGGGTAGAAAATTATACATTTATTGGCCAACTCTGTGTTTATAGGGGGGAGTTTGTAGTTTCCTTTGCATCACAGATTATTGCTACTTGGAAAGGAGCAGAGTGATCCTGAATTCCTGAACTATAAATAATAGTCTATATAGGGACATGTACCAGATAAAGGGTCTCCCCTGTCTCAAGAGAAGCCTCAAGTGATCTGTGCTGCCGCATTTATGGGCATCACTTTGACAATATATGAACCAATAAATGAGTGCAAATGGACTTGTGTGGTCCCTTCCCTGCTCAATGTAATTATGATTATCGCTTTTTCTACACAGGGCTGGTTTCTAGCCTAGGAGCAGTTCAAGACTTGGCTGGAAGGAGTCCTGAAAGCTGCATGTAAAGTCACCCAGGGAGTAGATCTACATAACACTACCGCTGCGAGCTTTGTTGATATCAGTTTTGCAGTGAACACATCATGTCACCCCCGTGCAAGAAGGAGCCTCCAGCTGCATCACAGCCTCTGCTCGCTGCTACCCAAACATGTGTTGGTTTATTTGACAAACTGCCTGCATTGAGAAGTTGTTCACTCCAGGATGTACAGGAGTGATGAGCTGCTGTGATGTGTGGGGAGGGAAAGTGTGATGCTGTGTGTGTGTGCTTTTTTTATTGCAGTGGAAACCAACTTTGCTTGTGCCTCATCCAGGCTCTGATCAGTGATGGTCATGATCTGATGCAGGATGTCTCCGATGTCCTGCTTCCTGCCTTCCCCGTCAGTCCCATCATGTCCATGGGGAGGAGGCAAAGTCATTCCTCCCTGTACAGAGTGACCGGCCATAGTCACTCCGGCCAAAGTCTGCATCATCCTGGTCTGCTCGTCCATACTCCTTTCCGCAACCCAATCAATTGAAACCAACTGTAAGGAGACCTCACAGTCAGGGGCAGTACCGCTGGGGGATGATGGCCCCGCACATCAACAAAGGCAAATGTCCGAATCCAGCCTCAAACCTCTATTCTTTTTTTGCTACACAGCTTTGCAATCAATTAGTAGTGCAGTTCTTCATTCCAGATCATCCAAAACACAACACATAGGCTAGGTAAAAAAAAGAACACAAGACTAGATCCCTGGACTGTCGCTGCTTTCTAGTACAAAATTGTCTTTCTGCAGAGATCAGGTCTTTTGCCAGAGTTTTATTCCACCACCTACAGGTATATAAGCAATTCTGGGGGTCTAATGTAAAGGTAACAGTCCTGAATCTAGTTGTCATATAAACAAGGCCAGTGACCATTCATTCCATCAGGACACGATCAAAAAAAAAAAAAAAGCCATGCGGTGCTTTGTACATAGTGTCAGATGTCATCAGCCTGACCTGTCATCTTCTCAGCTCTTCAGGATTCTAAACTGTTTTATTCCTTTGAAGACAGCCTTAAAAAAAAACCTTGCGACCTGAGCTTGGGGCTCAAGTTAGTCATAGGTACCAGCACTTTCTTCTAGGACAGTTCTCAATCGGTAGGTGCAGCAAAAAAAAAATTATAGCAAGTTTATTGATGAGTGATTTTATCCATTCAGCGAAAAAAAAAGTTCTGACAAAAAAGCAGAAGTGACACAATAGCAAAGGATTCCCCCTGGTCAAATAAGTCAGATCAGGAAAAGTAACAGCACATCTGTTGGCTTCTCGGGTCTCTGATGCTTTATTTTCTTTTTTTTTGAGCAGGTATTCTACTTCTTCAGTCCTTCATCCTTGTCCTCTCCATCCACGAGCTGCCAATCTCGCCTTCTCCTTTCAAAGAGAAATAAATAAATCAGTGACTGATGGAGCTCCAGCGCAGATCACCTCCAATAAAATAAATGGGGGATTAAAAAAAACGGGGAACGATCTATAAAACAAGTCTGGAGAAAAAAAACTTGCGGCCACGGGTGGGGAAAGAGTACCAAAGAGTATTAATGAGAGTATTAAGAAGAGCTAGTAGGGCAATGGTGGGTGATAGAAATGGTTAAGGTGCCCGGTGAGATGATGATGATGATGATGCCTCAGAGCAGCAATCAAAAAAGTTTTCTTCTCGGCGGCGGCGGCGGCTGAGGGGGTGATGAGGGAGAGATGGATGGGGGGCCGGTGCCGGGGCTCCCGGGCGGGATTTATGGCTACGGCTGCTGCCCCGCTTTGCTGCTGCCGGCCCCGGTGACGGATTGACAGGCTGCCAACGCCACTCACTCACTGCGGACGTGTCAGACTTTGAAGGAGGGGAGGAAATAAAAAGGGAGACAAAATATAAATAATGGAGGCAAGCTCCTCCTCCCCGTGTATTGGGCCCCGGGAGGGGGAGGAGAAGAAGGGGGGCGAGAAGGCGGTGCCTCGCCTTAACCCTCCGCTGTCCCCGCCCGGCAGCTTCCATCGTGAGGAGGAGACTGGGGGCTACCTCAGAGAAATGGCGCGCCAAGGTGGTTGCTAGGGTAGGACCCGCCGCCGTTACTACGAGAGGGGAAAGGGCGACCAATAAAGCACCCGCTTTCCGCCGCTGAGTCTAGCAAGGTAGGCTCGGTATTCGAGTCGAGCTTGGTTGAGAGCACGCCCTTTCCCGCCCGCCTCAGTACTTTCCATTTGCTGATTCGAACGGTGATGTGAAGCGAGGAGGGGCGGGGCTAGAGGGATGCTGGCTGGTCCTCCACACATTGCCATGGTAGCGGCTGCCGGAGGATGAGGGATGCTGTGTACAGAACAACGCAGCATCACAACTTGTCTTCGCGTAGTATAGCAGATGCTTTTAGCGGAGAAATCCGATAGAGGAGTCACATACAGCAATAGTAACCGGCAGCCGTGTATACAGACAAAGCAATGCTACGGAAGGAGTGGACAGTCAGCTAGATAGATCTACGTTGTCCGAGATACAAATCCGGCTCGTGACATTGACAAATGTGATGATTATCAGTAGATACAAATCTTAGTTCTCAAATTCATACATATGATAAATATAAGATATAAAGCCGGGTCTTGATATTGATACATATATTTATTAAAGAATATTAGTTCAAGTCTTCCTGCTGATATATACATATGAATTTTAAATATTCGAGTTTATAATAATTAAACACTCTCATTTATTAAGAAAATAATTACATTAGAGCAATCAATGGAAACCAAAAGCATTACAAACCCTGAAGTTCATCACAAAAACTCATAATGTGGTTCAGTAGTGTACATGGCCCACCTTTCTGTATGTGCTCCAGACATCCTCTGGGCATGTTCCTAAGGTGATGGTGGAGAGAGTCCTAGGAGATCTTCCATTAGACCTGAATCAAAGCATTTGTCATGCCCTAGCAGGGTAGCACTACTGGAGCTTCAAAAAAGACAGATGCCCAGAAAAAAGAGGACAGTCATTTGAAATGCCTACACAACTCTGAGCACAAGAAGCTACAATTGTGATGTAATCTGGTGAATGATAATCGAGCTGCATAATGCCAGGCTGGGAGCACAGATCCCTCTATAGACCCACATTGAGTGTGTTCCTGATAGATTGATCAGAAACACACACAAGACTGGCCTGCTGGAGTTCATCTTATAGTGCTCTTTGAGGTTTCTTTGTGTTTCCCCACTTACAATATAGTCAGATACAAAGCCACATTGAAGGGGATCAAGAAGGAAGTTAGAGTTATAAATATGCATAATATGTTGTGAATAACAGTTAATAATAAATAATGATATTAATAACAATCGTTCTTATGGCTGGGTTTGTTTCTTTCTATGACCTTGTGCTGCTTTCCTTGTGTAACTTCCCCATCATCTTCGATGGGAGTCATCTCAAGTCTATGGACACAGTCCCATAAAAGTTTATAGGGGTATGACCAGGAAAGTAACCAAAAACATTGTAACATTGTAAGGAGGGGGGGGGATCAATTATGGACATGTACGTAATTTGTAACTAAAGACGGTACAATTACTGCCCCATTTTGCGGCCGATCGACCGCCGTGCGCATTTCCACCGACCAGCATCCCCTTTCAAAGTAATGGCTGGCACACAAAGGGTTAAAGGTGGGTGCGTTAGATTTGCGGCAGATCGATCGGCAAGAGTGCAGAGGGCGGTCAATTTGCAGCAAAATTGGCTGCAAATTGAACCATTTATGGCCACCTTATGTCTGCATATTTTATCCTTAGGACTAGGTATTCAGATGAACTTCCAAAATTGAAAGCTTTATATATGGGAACAGTTCTGTTTACCCAGTCTATTAACCCTTCCCAGTTTGCTTTTATAAGTGTCTTACCAGACACACCTGAAGTCCCCTGAAGCTGTTTGTCTTTCCAACACTATTGGTCACAGCACTTTGATCATATACAATGCAGAGGTACTTGCCATAGAGCCCAGGGTTACCAAGGGGTGTACTGGCAGGAAAGCAAAGAAGAAGGTAACTACGTTCTAATATTCCCCTATGTACAAATCTAATATTATGTCACCTTTTTAACATGTTTTGTTCTTTTTTAATTCATAGGCATGATTAGTATGCGAATCCAAGCAAGTTTTGTAAATTGTTTCTTTAGATAACAGGTTATTAACCCTATTAAAAACCAAAATAATTGAACTTGTCCTGTCATCTTTTACTAAGAATGAGTTGTAAATTGATATGTTTTTATTCTAGAAAGACATAAAGCAAATCATGCATTGTCCACGATCTCATTTCAAACCCGTTTCAATAGCATGTATCACATGTAATGCATCGCATCAGACCTAGACAAACCTTTGTTCCAGTCTCTGTTTCTCCCCCTGCTGGGGAAGCAGCTGCACATTCCACACACTCGCAGATTCCATCCATCCCATCCAGAAATGTATGCTTTATCTAGTAAACAGCAATCAGATTCGAGCGATAAGATCAGATAAGAGAGGAATCAAAGGGAAAAAAACAGAAAAAAATATTTAAATAACAGGTTTATAATTTATTGCCAAATCATTTCATTGAGTTTGGGAAGGGATGGAGTATGGAGGGATCCTTGCAGAGATTCCTTCACTACCTCTCCCATTAAAACATTATCCCCAGTAAGGATGGGTAGTTCTCCTAAGAAAGTGAACTTAAGGGGAAGAACATGATCAAACTGTTCAGCTTATTAAGAAGCAGCACTCGGAGGGCCCTTTCACACTATATGCATTTTTTTTATAGGCATGCGTTTCTGCATATATACAAAAACGCATATGTTTTTCCCATTACATCTGAGTTTGCATTTTTGAACAAATCAATGAAAAAGTGTATACAGCAGGGCGTTTTAGGAAACACAAAGCATGCAGTGTGAATGGTAACATTGGTTGTCTATGTTAAACGCAGTAAAACAATGCATGCGGTAAAAAACACAGCGTTTCCACATGCATTTTTTAAAAGCCCTGCTGTATGCACTTTTTATTCATTTATTCAATTCAATACATGAATTTTTATTGATTTGTACAAAAACACAGATGTTATGCCAAAACGCATGCGTTTATGTATATATGCAGAAACGCATGCCTTTAAAAAACGCATGCAGTGTGAATAGTAACATTGGTTGTCTATGTAAAAGCGGGCAGTAAAAAAGCACCCGCGCTTTTAAAATGCAACGCATATAGTGTGAGTGCCCTGAAGGCTCCTTCACATTAGCTACGTTGCAGGGCAGCTAGGGTCACCACAGGTGTGCCTTTCGCACTAGAGCAGCAATTGCATTTTAGGTAACGCACAATGCTGAACATTACTGAAAACACCCTGACGTAGCATCTTTGCAGGCGCAGCACAAGCATCTTGTATGGGAGAGGCAAGTGCAGCACACCTAAAATGTGCGGTTATTTGTCAGTTAGCAGCTGCAGTTGTGTTACCGGCAAAAAACACAAATGCAATTGTAGCGCAAATAATATCAAAGGGCCTTGAAAGCGACAGCGATTCAGCAGGAAAACTTTCCATCCTTTGTCCTTAGTACAGGAAGTTAAATAAAAAGCTGCAATGACAAAATTGATATATATACATATATTGTGACAGACTGGTCATCTGGTCAGACTGGACCTTTATGTGGTGTCCTGGAAGGAGTACCGGAATAATTGGCCCAGCACCGTCATGTTTTTGTTACAGGGCTACCGGACTGGGATGGGGAGGATAGAATTGGGTGGGCCTCCCTATTTCCCCAGGGTCCCCTGAAAGGAGTAAACACCTGTTTGCAGGTGAGTGGAGCCAGATGTGTCTCCACAAAAGGAGCAAAGACCAGTGTGTAAGTGGTTCCTGATAGAAGTTTGAGACACAGCTTCAGACCTAGAAGGAGGCCGTGGGCTTCTGAGAGTAGACAGGGGGGCACACAAGGAGTGTGGGGCCTAGACCTGTGG
>CM070040.1:26718374-26729131 GCA_036250615.1 Ptychadena robeensis
TATATATATATATATATATATATATATTCTCACTAAAGTGAGTACGCAATTCATTTATTTTAATATTTATATATTTTATTATTTTTTTATTTTAGGTATTCACATATATGATTCATATATTTTATTACATAGGCAGGACTTTACTTTGAGTGTTAACTGTGCTAAATGAGTTAGCAGTTTTTACCCCAAAGTTGATAAGAAAAAACACCTACCTAGGATGTCCAGATAAAGAGAGCTGGCTAATACAGCCCAGTGCGCCCCTCTTATCCATGTTGGCATTTGTACACAATAGAGATCTAATCTCTTGTATCCCTAAAGATAAGATATAGGTTGGAGTTGAAGCTTCTGGGTGCCGTGGGTGGGTATTGTGCTAGTCAAGGAAGATCATCCAACACCACAGCTGTGGACTGCCCCACACCCTGCTGCCTAGATGATTTATTTCTTTTGCAATGGCATTCCTAATGCTAGCCATACACATGCCGATAAACGGCCGGATTTTAATCTGACCGATGGGCGTGCACGCTCCCGCCGTCGGTCAGGTTAAAAATCGGCTGCTAATCGGCATGTGCCCACATGGGGCGACAGATCCCTGTCGCCCCACTTCTCGGCCGGCCAGAGATCCGACATGTCGGAAAATCTCTGGCCGGCGCGAGCCGATGGGAGCCGATGCCATAAGCTACAATGAAGCGGCGGCTTCATTGCAGCTTATGGCCGGCACACAAAGGGTGCCCAGCCGATTGAAGGGCCCCAGAATGCAATGGGAGGCTAAACGTAATGACGTGATCATGTTAGCCTCCCGGAAAGATATCGGCGGCAGATGTCGGGGGAAAGTCGCCATGTGTATGGCTAGCATAATTAACACCAATTATTCTCTAGATTTAGTAGATCGAGAAATCATACACTGGCAATGTATGGGGAAAGGGGGTTTCTGAGGTGATTTGAATGATGACTAAAGGATTTTAATTTAAGGTTATGCAGAACCATACCTTCATTATTGGAAGGATTATTTTGATGCAAGAAAAAATTGCCTTATGAAAAAGGACAGGTAAAATGAAGCATTCCATAAAGCCCCAAAGAGTCAATTAAAATGTATGTAAATGAAACAAATTTATGGTAATCATATGAATGTATTTTTCTGTATTTTAGTGCTTGGTCGATTCTTGAAAAAGTCCTCTACAGGACAAAAGGCTTCGAAGTAGACACCATTGCACATCCAGTTTACGAAGGACCTCCCAGCAATGGTGTGGTCTGCATTCAATATTTGGTGACAGAGGAAAACAAGGACCACCACTTGTAGAAGGCCCTCTTTCTCTTCTCCTTTTTCTTAATGAAAAGCTACTGTGATTGCCAGTACTTGTGCGTTGTATACACAGATAGTTTTTGTATATGAAAAAATAAATTATGACCCCATGCAAAAATAATTTAATTATTAAGCAAGGAAAAATCACCTCAGAAACCCCCTTTCCCCATTCATTGCCAGTGTATGATTCCTTGATCTACTCAAATGTTGAAAATCCTCACCTTTGTGAGGTTGGGGGAGGTGCCTTTATCCTTTGCTTCATCTTCCATAGTGTCCTAGATAATCCCACTCCCATACCAATTATTCTCTAGTATCCTATAGTATTTATATGGTATATGTAAGCTATACAGAGACTTTTTTTGCTATAATTCCCCTGAACTGGCCATAAAGCTAATGTAGGTCAGGTTAACAATTACAAGCCCAGACATATATCTTTTGTCTAAACAGTAGCGGCTCTTTTCTGCTAATTGTGTTTAAATTGGCATGTAAAATCAAACCCTGCAAATTGTAAAATTCAGTGTTTTAACTATTGTCTTTCTCTGGTCATTTTCTCCTGTATCAAACTCAGCATGACACTAATTTCCTATTAGGTCTTTTTCACAGAGCTGTTGGGCAAGCAGAGGTTTCTGGGAAATTAATTATTGTTCAGAAACAGTGTAGTTGACATTGGTGAAGATGCTCTTTCGGAAAGAAAGCAGCATTTAGTAGGATCTGTCCCGATCATGCTATACTCAGGTTATCGTAATCTCATGTAGCATGACATTAATTTAATAATTCCCTTCTCCAGTCTCTCTGTCACTTGGAATAAATGTTTGATATGGCTGATGACAGATTCTGCGCTTGACAAAGTGCTACCTCTTCTCAGTTGTGAAAGAATATATCATATCTGCTTTTCTGTTCATCAGGCCAACAAAAGAATGCAACATGTTGTATTTAGTACTTCAGCCATTTTTATGGACGCTTTGTGAAATGCTAACCAATTTATTATTTATTTAAGGCAGCAGATTGTTGTTGTGCAACTGTCAACTGAGTTAAGGTCCCCATACACCTTACAATCTTTCCATACAATTTCTGTACAATCAACTTTTCTTCTACCAAAACCATGTAATATGAGGACCTTTCTAAACCTAACAATCACTATGTATTCTATGATGGAGGACCCGGCACTACAAAGTTGTTGGTAGATCTAATGGAAATTGTATGGAGTGATCTAAAGGTGTATGGGGGGCTTTAGATGTTACAAAAAGAAAATTATATTAAAATGAGTTACAGTGCATCTGGAAAGTATTCACAGTACATCACTTTTTCCACTTTTTGTTATGTTACGGCCTTATTCCAAAATGGATAACAAAATTTCCCCAGAATCTACACACAACATTACATAATGACAATGTGAAAAAAGTTTACCTAAGGTTTTGGCAAATGTATTAAAAATAGAAAAAAACTGAGAAATTACATGTACCTAAGTATTCACATAAGTATTATTTTTCTTAATACTTTGGTGATGCACCTTCGGCAGCAATTACAGCCTCAAGCCTTTTTGATCATGATGTCACAAGCTTGGCACACCTATCATTGGCCAGTTTTGCACATTCCTCTTTGTTCCAATCTCTCAAGTTCTATTTGATTGGATCAGAAACGTTGGTGCTCAGCCATTTAATGCAAAATGTA
This sequence comes from Ptychadena robeensis, assembly GCA_036250615.1. Taxonomy (NCBI): domain Eukaryota; kingdom Metazoa; phylum Chordata; class Amphibia; order Anura; family Ptychadenidae; genus Ptychadena; species Ptychadena robeensis. The sequence continues at coordinate 26,721,346 of CM070040.1, forward strand.
TTGAAAATATATATATATTTTTTTTTTTACAAAAAGCACATATATATAAGTACGCACAGCCTTTACCATGAAGCTCAAAATTTAGCTCAGGTTCATCCTGTTTTCCCTGATCATCCTTGAGCCATTTCCACAGCTTAAAAGGAGCTTACCTGTGGCAAATTCAGTTATATAAGGTCCCACAGTTGACAGTTCATGTCCGAGCAGGAACAAAGCACAACAGAATTGTATTGAGGCACAAATCTGGGGAAGGTCACAGAAAAATGTCTGCAGCTTTGAAGGTCCCAATGAGCACAGTGGTCCATCATCCATATGTGGAAGAAGTGCAAACCACAGGGTTCTTCCTGGAGCTGGCCAGCCAACTGAGCGATCAGGGAAGAATGGTCTAAGTTGGGGAGGTGACCAAGAACTGGCACTCTGTCAGAGCTCCAGAGGTCCTGTGGAGAGAGAAGAACCTTCCAGAAGGACAACCATGTCTAAAGCAATCAACCAATCAGGCCTGCAGGGTTGAGTGGCCAGACAGAACTCTTTAGTAAAAGGCACATGTCAGCCCACCTGAAGTACTCTAAGACCATAAAAATAATAATCTGGTCTGATTATTAAACATAAACTCTTTGGTGTGAATGCCAGGCGCCACGTTTGGAAGAAACCAGGTACCACTCCTCATCAGGCCAACACCATCCCTTCAGTGAAACATGGTGTTGGCAGCATCATGCTGTGGGAAATGTTTTTCAGCGCCAGGAACTGGGAGACTAGTCAAGATAAAGGGATAGATGACTGCAGCAATGTACAGAGACGTCCTGGATAAATACCTTCTACAGAGCGCTTTTGAACTTAGACTAGGGCGAGTGGCTTCAGTACAACTCTGTGAATGTCGTTGAGTGGCCCAACCAGACCTGAATCTGATTGAACACTGGAGGTCTGGAGAGATCTATGGCTGTGCACTGACGCTTCCTATGCAACCTGATGGATCTTGAGAGGTGCTGCAAAGAGGAATGGGCAAGGAGTGCCAATGTGACATCGTTTTAAAAAAAATGATGTTAACTGAGCCTTGGCTGAAAAGGAGCGAGGACCAAATACACGGCATGCCCCCTCCCCCCACAAACAGCCCACTCCAAGGAAAAAAATCAGTTAACATCAGGAATGTCCCCCCAATCGGAGGATGAGATTGGGATACAGTGCTTTTGCAAGAAAGTAAATAAAAAATCCTGCGTGTCCCAAACAAGGAATATACCTCCCTACAGCCCTATCCAACACTAGGAGTGTAAAAGGATCAGCCACGAAAGTGCTTAAGTTTCCTTAAAAAAGTATCTTCAGTGAAACGCGTCGGAGCATGCTTACAGCACAGAAGGATGACATCATCCTCCTTTTGGTGGGGAACTTCCAGATGTGAGGAGAGAACGGGGAGCACCGGTTTGAAGTGCCCCCTTTCCACTCCAAGGAGGCTTAAGATCTTGTTGATTAAATACAAAAACATACCTTGTGTGGTCTTGTGTTATAAAATGTTATAATATGTTACAATGTTTGCAATAAATTATCTGAGTTTTTTTCTGAAGTTGTATTTATTGAACCATTGATTGAATTGTTTTTCTCCCATTTGTTTTTTTTGGAAGTATTTAGATACCCCACAGACTTGCGATATCCCAGTGGGGAAAAAAAGAACCAGAAAGTTTTGTCTTTGAACCATTTAGCATACTTGTGTCTTCTAATAATTATCAAGTTTTCTTTCATTTAGCATCTGACATCCTAGTGGCACATAATAAAGTCATAAGTAGAAATAGATTTTACTTTGATCACTTAGACCTGAAATCCAGGCACAAAAATTGTATTCAAATATATTTGTCGCATAGTACAATACAGCCAAGAGATCTGTGACTGCTGTGGTATCCCCTTCCTGCTATTATCCAGTGAAATGCATTGAACGCTATCCCAGCACTTACTTTGGATACATTCCTTGTTCATAAAAACGTTTGATGAAATTGGTATTGAGTAGAGCGGGGTGCACCATTTTGTGGGAGTCCCCTTTGTACCTATTATTCGTCTGCAACTGTTTTTTTGATCTTCATGTGTGTGCCTTTTTTTATTTGATAAATGAATCTAAAACTCTTTAAAAAAATAGTTGGTATTGTGTAAAGATAGAAATGTTGTGCACATTTGAAAGCCCCAGGCTTAGAGAATGGGGTTGTATATTGGTTAAAATCCTCACCAAGTTGAAGAGGTGGGGGGATATTGCTCTATAAGTTGTAAGGACTGTGGATGATCTGCGTTCATTTGTTTACTATATTTAAAGCCCTTGTTAGTATGATTTATGGTCGGTCGGCTGGCACGAAAAATCTAATTCGAACTATCACCGATCGGTAGGCCCGACACTATTTTATTAACAGCAAATCGACCAAAATTTACAGACAGGACCAGAGCGGTCCCGACCGATTTTTCGGCTGATAATTCCGCATCTGATTATTCTCCCAATTGATCACCCCGATCGACCACGCTGGTGGATCGGGCAAAGTGGAAAGGGGGGCTTAAAGTGGACTTAACAGTCTCATTTAAAATGTTACACTGATGTAGGTGTTAATACTAACCTAGCAGTAGACATTACAAACCAAAGTGATGTTAAAATGGCGAGTTTAAACCTTTTTGCAGAGACTTTTTGCGTCATACTTGTTGACATTGCTGTCTTTATTTGTAATGGTAAAAGGTTCACTTAATATCTTAACAGAGTATCCTAGTATAGCAGGAAAGGGGTTTAGCTGAAATCAAACACAGAACACCTCTAATGGAGAATAGAATTCTTTGCTAGGCAGATTTATTGATGCCGTCAAATTTATAGGTGTACGTTATTGCATGCCTATAATCTACAAGACAACATATCGTTCCGCCAAGCTCTCTGTACGAGGTGCCCTCTCTATATTCGTCTCGTGGATAGTAGAACATCTGGAATCCAAGGTAGAACAGCTGATGTTTAATGACTCTCCTGTAAAAGAGAGAAAAAAAAAGAAAGAAAAAATTAATGACACGAGGCTGTGAAAATACCGATTTTTATGGTGAGAAATCGGAGGTGTCTCTAAGTCAGAAGTTCAGCGTTCTTTTTTTCTGTTATCACATAAAGTGGTGCCCAGCAGCAATGTGGGAGAGTGACAATAATGCTATGTATAAGCACTCATGCTGTGCACTCATGTAACTGCACTACATGTTCCTTTCTATTGTTTAATTCTACCATAGGTATGTGTGAATAATGACACATTGGCTCAGTGACTCCACCTCTTTTGTTGCAAAAAAAATGCAAAAATAAAAACCACAAAAAATATAAAATCTTAAAAGGGGAATGCTGGTTTGGAAAATACTAATCAGCATTTGGGGGTTTTCTTTTGGAACTCCTGCAGAAAGGAAAGACCAATTGATAGCAGTCGGGTATGGATGACAGATGAATGAAGTTGAGTACCACTAAAAGAGAATGAAGGGGGACAGTCAAGTACTGCCCATGGCACAACCAATGTAATGATTTGTCCAGAAGCAACTCCTTTGATATCTTGACGGTGTGCTTAGGGTTGTTGCCCTGCTTAAAGATAAACCGTGGCCCCATTCTGAGTTTAAGAGCACTCTCAATCAGGTTTTTATTCAGGATGTCTCTGTACATTGCTGTAGTCAGCTTTCCCTTTATCCTCCCTAGTATTCTAGTTCCTGGCACTGAAAAACATCCCCACAGCATTAAGCTTCCACCACCATGCTTCACTGTAGGAATGGTATTGGCCTGGTGAAGAGCGACACTTGAGTTCCTTCAAATGTGACATCTTGCATTCACACCAAAGAGTTCAATCTTTGTTTCATCAGACCAGAGAATTTTGTTTCTCATGGTCAGAGAGTCCTTCAGGTGCCTTTTGGAAAACTCCAGGCAGGCTGTCACGTGCCTTTTACTAAGGCATGGCTTCCGTCTGGCCACTCTACCATACAGGCCTGAATGGTGGATTGCTGCAGAGATGGTTGCCCTTCTGGAAAGTTTTCTTCTCTCCACAGAGGACCTCATGTGATCATTGGGTTCTTGGTCACCTCCCTGACTAAGGCCCTTCTCCCCTGCTCAGTTTAGAAGAGACCTGGTGGTTTTGAACTTCTTTCACTTACAGATGATGGAGGCCACTGTGCTCATTGGGCCCTTTAAAGCAGCAGAAATGCTTCTGTAACCTTCCCCAGATTTGTGCCTTGAGGCAATCCTGTCTGGGAGCTCTACAGACAATTTATTTGACTCCATGCTTGGTTTGTGCTCTCACATGAACTCTGACATCAACTGTGGGACAGGTCTGTGCCCTTTACAAATTATCAATTGAATTTACCACAAGTGAACTCCAATTAGGCTGCAAAAACATCTCAAGGATGATCTGGGGAAACAGGATGCACATGAACTCAACTTTACCTTAAGTGATGCTCTCTTCATCATTATAGGTTACCATGAAGCACAAATGTCCTCAGTTGGGCTTTAAATGTAATAAATAAAAAAGTTCAAACGTTTTTTTTTTCAAATGCTGCATGTGCAAAATATAATAATTAATAAAATCATCAATGTGTATTGCATCTTAGTAGCCAGAAAATTGCTTTCTTTCTTAAACAACTATCACATCGACTAAATTAATTAAAAACATGACTTTATTGGAAATTATGCTAAGAACATAAACAGATCATGCACATAAATGCCATTAATGTGACTCTACTGAAAAGTATACTGTTCTATTTAGGCTTACAGAATTTCGCATAGAAATGAGGCAGAATCTCTTTAAGACCTTTACTGAATCGTGGGTATATTAAGAATATTCTCGTACTCATATGGCACTACAATATTTACAAGACAGTAAGTAAAAACAGAAGCACAATTTTCTCTTAGATACACTCAGATACACTAAAATCTCTTTCACACTAAACATGCTGCCAAACCACAGCGTAAATGCATGCAATATGGTTTGAGGTGCGCTGAAGTTTACAGTTAGCATTGTTGGCGAAGCTTGCATCTGTGTGTTCAATTACAGTAGTTGGAAGTGCAAATGTAAGCGCAGCCAAAATGCATACAACAGCGCCATTTCAGAAAGGGCTAAAAGCGAAGCACCACACATAAGTGTGAATGGTACACAGGTTTCCTATGGCAAACCTGGTTAACATGCTCAGGCGTGCACATAACTGGTACTCTGGTACTCAAAAGGGGCCAAAAACTAGCTATGCGTACCTGCATTATTGTTACAAAGCTCATTTGCGTACTAACAACTGGGAAGCACTCCGTGTCTGGGCGGCCGCAGCTAAATGTTAAATGTAAACAATTTGTGTCACTTGGATACTAATCAAAAAAAAAAGGTTGGACTTCTAAGGGTGTTGGAGATCTGGGGATGAAAGTCAGAGTAGACATATGCAAGGGTAAAAGCACTGTATGATGGCTGAAATATGACTATATAAGGATGATATTTGGACTGCAGTAGTCTCAGGGGTTAGTTACTAACCCAGAGAATGTCAGGGTTACTGAGATATGAGATTTTGGGGTTCAAATAGTGTTGTACTGTGAGAGTTACATGTGACCCAAAGCCAGCTGGTGACCTGTGGATGGAGGCAGCTAATCGGAGGATCAATCAGAAACAAATAGGTCCATCTGCAACAGAATCTAACATGCAGGAGGCTGTCACAGAGGACAGTGAGGGAGACATTGAGGAAGACCACCCTACATAAGGGGTGAGTGCCATCTGCTACTCATCTGAGGAGCACGCTCAAAAAGTTACGTGCACCCCTGACCATGCTGATGTCACAACAAATGTGTTCTGGAAACTGCACAGCAACTGTAAAAGTAAAAGTAAAAAATTGTAAAAGAGGCCTTATTCTGTGAGCTGCATTACCTGTGGTTTCTGGTGAATGAAATTTTAAATATGATCTTTACAATTATCTTTACACTTTACACTTTTGTGCAGTGATGCAGTGTTTTTCTATCTTAATAAAGTCATTAAATACAGCAAACAGCCTAAAAAGCTTTGCCACTGGAAAAACAAGTCTATGTGATATTGAAAGCCAAAAATCCGTGAAATGTACCTAAACAAAGAGTTTGTCTAATTTTAGATTTCCAGACAAAATAATGATTGTATTTTGTTCCATCTCTGAGACGCGCACATCAGGGCTGGTCTCTCCCGCCTGCCTTGTACACTGCTACAACATTCTGCGTATAACTAATCACCTTTCATTTCTCCACCCTGGGAATTCGCTCTGCCAAACTGGGGCAGGGGAGTGGAAGCGTTGTTGACAATTTGCATTTTGTATGCAGTCATTAAAATTGGTATCTCCTTCATTACTAGCCTAGCTTTCGCCAGACAATGCCAGACTGTTGTTTTTTAAAAGTGTTAAGGAGCCATGGCAAAAAGCAGGTAAAGTCACTCACTGAGTTACTTATTCCATCAAGGAAATCTTGTGACTGCGCTAAGGTCAGAAAGTCCGCTCAATTTGCATTAGATCAGTATTGTGTAGAGCCCAGGTGCCCAACCTGCGGCCCTTTGGGTGCTCTTCGGCGGCCCCTCTCAGTCCTCCACTTGCGCCCCCCAAAACTGTTAATGCATAGGGCATTGTAACTCACCTGTGCCCTGATCCCCCACTGACAGGTCCTCGCCCGGGATCTTCTTTGAGTTGGAGGAGGAGGAGAGGCGATAAACTTACGTGATAGGCGTACATAAAAGCCAATCAGTGACCCAGATGATGCCTGAGCAAGTCCCTCGCCTCTCCTCCTCTAATGTTGGCGGGGGATCAGCAGACTGGTGAGTGCCTATGCTCCCACTATTCCACCAATGAACGGGGGTGATTGTATAATATATATTGAGGCACATAACCTGAGAAAAGGCTTTGAGTGTATCCATGAGTCACACAACTATTGATATGATACAAAATGTGCATTATCACACTACAGTGCTCCCTAATGCTTGAAGTATAATTTAAAACATAAATAATGTATAGGAACAAATACAAAATCACTGACGGGCATGTCGCCTTGCCCATATGTGACGGGGGTTTCAGAGGTGTCTCCTGACTTGATTACTGATTGACGACCAAAAAGTATATATTAAAAAGGAGATATCTTTATTAAATACAGTAAAAACATATATCTCATTGTTAGAAACATCTATACAAAAGATCTGTCATAGGATATCAAGTACTTCTTAGCGAGGTGAAAAAGAGGTCCCACAAAACAGGGCCCCTGTTGCACCTCTCACAGGTCGCAGTTCAGTGGGACATTTGGTGTATCGTGGGGTAACTGTCGACGCGTTTCGTCCACACAGGGACTTTATCAAGACTCACACACCCTGTAAATACCAGAACAAAAAATACCGATATCACAAAACATATACATATTTCAAAACAATTGACAACAACTTTCCAAAAATAATGCAGGTGGCTAGTCTGCTTTGGGAGAAAGAACACCTCACCTGTTCACCATGGGCTGTTCTTTTATATGGATTCCTTTATATCCACCAAAAGATGTGATCTCTTATTGCCTATTCCAAATTGTGTAGCTGTACTCAGTTTTCTTTAATGTTCTAAAAGGTTTCATTAGAAATAAGAAATTCATTAGAGCCTTCCCCCATAGCTCTTTATTTACAAAAGTGTGTATTTGTAGACAGAAAATTCTCCTCCAGATTGTCTGTTAGTAAATAAATAAACTAACCACCCTCCAAAAAGAGATATGAATCTCATTGTGCATCTATAGAGTGTTTAGGTCCCCTAGGCGGGGAATTCCATCAAAGTGCCTACATGAAAAACTAATTGAAGGTGCTACCTTGTG
>CM070040.1:26734565-26749924 GCA_036250615.1 Ptychadena robeensis
GGCAAGGCGACATGCCCGTCAGTGATTTTGTATTTGTTCCTAGATTGCCAAAAACCTCACGGGTTGAGGTGGGCGGATGGTGTTCTTCCTTTTCTTGATTTTTCTACCTTGAACAGCCTACCCACTACTACCTTCTCTAACTATAAATAATGTATAAGCATTTTATAATGAAGAAATGACAGCAGCCATAGCTAGAATACAAGTCAGTATGGATTGAAAATGTTATGTTTGGCCCATTAGTCATGCTGAGGGCCGCACTTGTGGCCCTCCATATCAACTCAGTTGCCCACCACTGGTGTAAAGTCTTTGGGATCACATATATGTTGCAGACTCTTAAGGGTTCTAAAAGAGTTTTTTCGGGTGGATCTACACCTGCTTGGCACACAATTTTTTTTCTCAGGATTTCTTTTGTTATTTTGTCCATATACACTATCTCACAAAAGTGAGTACACCCCTGACATTGTGCTAAATAGTTGATAATACCTTTTCATTGGACACCACTGAAGATATGACACTCCAGTCAGTGTACAGCTTGTATAACCGTGTCGATTTACTGTCCCCTCTAAAAATCTCAACACACAGCCATTTTTTTCTCAACTTCTGGCAACAAAAGTGAGCACACCCCTAAGTGACAAATGTCTACATGATACCCAATATCCAGGGCTGCACATGCCAGTACGCAAATGGGGTCAAAAGCTAGCTATGCGTACCTACATTGATCTTTCTAGGTGCATTTGCGTAGTAACATCAGAGGAGTCTAGCTGTCAGCCATAGAGGAGAGAAATAGGCAGCCCGCAGTGTGAGAAAGAAGCGCAATTTGACGGCAAGTGCTCACTAGAGGCATCGTGTGGCTGTAATTGGTATTGCAGGGAGCTTGAAATAAAGCTCAAACTCCATGCCATACCTCACCATCAGCTTGTCCTACCACCACATCTGGTGGTCCCTCCTCTTCACCAGATTTTGGATATGGTATTTTTCCTTTTGCATGAGATTTATGAGGTCCTTGTCCCCTGGGATCCCTGTGTTGCTCTCCTTCATTACCACAACCCATCCCAACTGTTAGGACCCTGGCTGTTCCAGTAACAGCCTGCAGGTGGCACTGTGATTGCCCATCCATGGGTTATTCCAACAGTCACCAGCAGGTGGCTCCCTGCGAGCGTGGGCTGGGTGAAGCTCACACCTTTCTAGTTAGCTTAGGGATATTTAGGTGTGCTTCATCCAGACCACGCTGGCTGTTCATTGTATCTGTATCTGTTGCTGTCTCTGTTTGCTTGGCTGGACTTCATGCTTTCCCTGCCTTTTGTCCCTGAACCCTGGACACCCCTGTACCTCTGACTTTTTCACCTGTGTTTGTTCCTGCATGCAAGTCTGCAAATAAATATGTTTTTGTCACCACCACCGTATGGATTCGTGGTGTTGCCCTGCCTGGTTCCCCCCCCCCACTATTGTCCTGACCTGGCAGCTACAGAATAAACAGCCCACTGACCAGTGCAGCACACACACTGATTTCCATTGATGGACCTTTTTGTTCAGACTCGGGAAGGGAGGAAGGCGGGGATCACCATCGTGCAGCAGGATCACAATCAGGAGGGGACGCGGGGAGCAGGATCACCTTCAGGAGTAGAATCGCGGAAGCCAGTATCACCTCTGGACATGCTGGTGATGCAGGATCACCTCAGGAGCGGACTCGGGGAGCGGAACTCCTCTGGAGGAGGGTCGGGGGGAGGGGACCAGGCACACAACCATTAGTTAACACCTGTTTCATTGTTATGGGCGGCCTAGCAGACAAGGACCAAGCAGCAGAGCCATGGGGAAACAAGCAAATTGCTCGATTTTGGAGAGGTCAAGCAGCATAGGCCAATCTGAACTAAAAACTGACCAAGTGTCCTCTTGGACCTCCAAAAATGCGCTTTCTAGAAAGTGTGGAGGCCCTGGTCAATTATCATACCACTCACTCGTGGCCTCAACACTTTGTCCCTTACCCTTGCTGTAAACCACAGGACCCTCTTGCCTGCTTCAGCACCCCAACCCCCCCCCCCCCCCGAAAGCAACCCCGTTGTCAGTTTTGACAACATTTTACCCCCCCCCAGTCCACTCTACCCGAACCTCCCCCCCTTTTTTTTTTTGCAGCCCCCAGGTCTCAATTGTAGGGACATAACATATTAAAGCAACCAAAAAAAAAAAACTAGCTAGGCCCTCGAGTATCCTAGTCTTGGGACACTGGTGGACCTGACTGGCTCCCATAGTGAACTTCCCATTAACTGCACTGTCTCTGCTATCGTAGTTATATTTTTTCCTGTTTGGTATACTGGTGATTTTTGTATCCTGACAATTCTTGTATTTTGTATCAACCTTGTTTCTGTAATAATTTTAGTTATTTTTAAGAAATTAAAGCTCAAACACATTAACCTTCTGAGCGTCTGATGCATCATGGAACTCAGCCCCAGTTAACTGGAGCCGCGCTCCAGGTCTCGCCGTCTTCTGACGGCGGTCGGGAGCACCGGCATGTATGCCGATGCTTCCAGGTCCGCCCCCGATCGCGTCACCGGTGACGGGACTGGGGTAGGCGGCGCCATAGACCTCCATGTAAATGGAGGGGCGTCGCTATCTTTCAGCATAAGTCCAGCGTCTCCAGTGACGCCGGACTTATGTTTACTACCCTGAGCTGAGCAGGCAATCGCGGCGGAGCATATTGAGCTCCGCCGCGATTGCCTGTGGCACGGTTATGAAAAAAACGTGAAAAGGCTGAAACGCTCAGAGGGTTAAATGGTTGTACAAGCAACTTCACTTCAAATTCTTTCAGTTTTTACAGTTAAATGTATACAATTTATGTCACTTCGCAGAAAAAAATTAATGACCATGAAAGGTTGCAGTTAGGGGTGTGAAATTGGTAATGGAAATCACTAATCCAAAACAATTGGATCCAATTGTTGTTTTTGGAGATCGGAGGGTAAGTCAGAGCAGGCATATGTAAGGGTAAAATCTGACAAGAGAAAAGCACTGTTAGAATGTTGACATTTGGATTGCAGGTAGTCTCTGGGGTTAGTTACTGACCCAGAACATTTCACGATTGCACTACTGAGGTACTAGATCTGAGGGTTTAAATGTTGCTGTACTGTGAGAGTTACATTTGACCCAAAGCCAGCTGTTCACCTGTGGATGGAGACAGCTAATTGAAGGCTCAATCAAAAACAGGGAGGTCCATCTGCAGAATCTACCATGCAGGAGGCTGACGCAGAAGACAGTGAGGAAGACCACATACATATGGGGTGAGTACAAAACACCATCTCCTGGTACTCATCTGAGTAGCTCACTAAAAAATATCAATATTTTGGGGGAAACCATTCTTTTTCTTAAGGCAGTGTTTTCCTAACACTGCCTTAAATACATTGGGCTAGGAGTTGCCTACAGCTTCACAGGTTGCCATTGGAAACCCTTTCCACCCCTCCATGATGACATGTTGGAGCTAGTGGATGCCTTGTACTTATTCTTTAACATTTGTTTATGATGTCCTACATTTAAGCCTGAAGACATGTAAAGTCAGTCCACCACCTTTACCCTCAGTTTCTTTAGCAAGGAAGTGGTCATCTTGGAGTTTTATTTGGGGTCTTTATCTTGTTGGAACACTGCCCTGTAGCCCAGTTTCCAAAGGTAGGGGATCATGCTCAGCTTCTGTATGGTTCCTCCAATAGATCCCCAGTACCGGCAGCACTCATGTAGCCCTAAACCATACTTTGTACTCCTAACCTGGTTGCCATCACACATGCTTGACACAATTAAACCAAACAAATTTATCAGAGCAGAGTCATAGAAAAGTCTTTCTTCTGGGACAACTACCATACAGTGCAATTTTATGCACTGTGCAGCTTATGGTCTAAGCCAGTGGTTCCCAAACTTTCCTTGCAGGGCCCCCCTTTTCTATTTAGGAACATTATCAAGCCCCCCCCCCTATTCAAACACATGCTAAGAACGAGGGCCCGCGCCCCCCTCGCATACCTTCACGCCCACCCCCGGGGGGCCCGCCCCCCAGTTTGGGAACCACTGGTCTAAGCAATGACACCCCTTTAACATCTGCATCAATGTGGGTAGCACTCATTTGTCTTTTTTTACTTCCTAATTTTACTTCCTCAGGTAATGCTACTAATACTGAGAGCGTGCACTTAACTTCCTTGGCTTCCCATAGCAAGGCTTGTTCTGAGTGGAACCTGTGCTCTTAAACGTTGAAAGTTTCAGGATGTAGAACAACAATAGTTTTTTTTCTTCTTTGTTCTTTGCCCTGAGGTGCATTCTAAACTTCCAATGTGAGAGTTAAAGCACCAAATTTAACACACCTGAGACCTCGTGACACTAACGAGCCACATGATACTAAGGTGGGAAAATTGGTAATTGGGCACAAATTGTAAATTTCAATCGGAGTATGCTTACTTTAGTTGCCAGAGGTTTAGAAATTAATGTTTGTGCTTCGAGTTATTCTGATGGGGCAGAAAATGTAAACGTTGTACGTGGACTATTTTAAATTGCATGCAAGTGTCCTATCTTCAGTGTCCCATGAAAAGATATTATAAACTATATACCACAATGTTAGGGGTGCACTCACTTTTTTGACAATATATATATATCCTATTCTTTCCTGCTGTTGACAGGTAGCACTATACAGCAGCTCAGCTTAATTAGTGTGGAGCTGGTCAGTACTTATGGTAAATGAGCGATTGCAGGAAATGCTTTGTAATAAATATGTTACATTTACACTTAACATTAACCTCTTGCCATAGGAAACTGGATTTTCCTTGCTAGAAAAAGTACAACGGGTCAAAAGGTGGTGGAGTGCAGGGAGCCGTGTGCAACACATTAAAATGACTTACTATACCCTGGCTGTATTTATAGCGCCACTGATTGGCTGGCCCATAGCAATAGCAGACTTATTACCTCAGAGCAATGACTAGCAGGATTAAGAGGTATTTATGGCAAATGTTTAGTAGACTTGGGAACTTGATACCAACTTCATGTATTAAACCGAAAAAAAAATAAAGACACAAAGAACTTCAATTATGACCTAGAGAACATGGAATTTTAGCATCTGGATTTCATTGTGCATTTTTTTTTACAACGTGCAAAATGAGTAAATTAACAAGGATGTGAAAATGGAAACTGCTTAGCGTTAGGTACGTGAAATGGATAAGGTGAGAGATGATTACTTCCTTTATTAAACATCAAGATACTGTTATTAAATTCTCACAAAATAATTGTTATTATGTTTTGTTCTCAATGAGCGGCTTCCCACGGCAGGGGTTGAATCCCACGGTGCATATTGGTTACTTCTAATCACAGGGACGTTTGGGTTATAGTGAGAAAAATACAAGCTTTGTATCAGTTCCCACTATTTAACTGTCTAATGGAGGACTCACGATTACTGTGCAAACAGAGCCCAGCTCACCCAGGGGATTTAATACTGACAAGTTGTGTTGGCTAGCCAAGAGACATTGAATAAAGATTGTCGAGCAACCAGCACTACACCAAATACACTCATTGCTGATGGAACACTGCAGTCATGTCTGGGTGTTTAACATTCTGTTTCCAAGCATTATCCATTTATTAAAATCACAGACTTTCTCTTTAACCTGATTCCTATATACATAGATGCAAGAATCATTAATAATGCACTTATGGACCAAAGAATTGGTAGAACTGGACATTGCACCTACAGGTAGGTGCACCTAAATGTTTATGATATCCCAATGTAAATCCAAAGGCATTATTTGTTCATCATTAAGATTCTGATTTTGGACAAAAAGGCCTAGCTCAAAGTCTCTGTTCTAGATTCAACCCCATGGTGTTGTCTTGTATGCTAAAGGATTAGTCGCTCTGGAAACCTAGCTCAAGCCATGAAAAACATGAATGTAGCTTTATCCTTCTAGGTACAAACTTGTTATTTACGCCAGTTCATCTGATGCTAAGCATTCGGCTTGGTTATATAGGGCTTGCATGGACCTGCTTGGCCATGGAAACCCATTTTCACTTGATGTGCTGCTTTCCTGTTGCAATAGTATGACAGCTGAATATGTAACATTTCACCAGCTGACTAATCCTCCAACATTACCATGCCTGGTAACCATTGGTTGTCCATAATGTGTCTAAAGCCGGCCATAGACGTCTCGATCTATGGCCGGCTTTTAGCAGACTCCTCACAGCGTGGTGACGAGTCGGCTAGAGAACTGATAGGAATCCTGTGTGTTCCACTAACACATGCGATTCCTGTCAGATTGTAGCCAATTACCTTGGAGAGGGAGGAGACTCCCCCTCCGAGTTAACAGCCTGCAGCACAGGATTGGAGGACCGGGCAGAAAAAGAACCAGCAGGACAGATCCGTGTGCAATCCGATATGCTGGCTCTTTTGGTCGGATCAAGGTGGGCTCCCCTACAGTTGCGGCAGACCAACCTTTATGTGCTCGGCGGAAGCAAGCACGGTGGTCGGTCGGCCGCAACTATGGCCAGGAATCGGCCTGTCTATAGGGGGCTTTAGTGAATGGTTTTAGCAAACAAGCTAAAGCCCCCCATACACCTTAAGATTGATCCATACAATCTCCATTAGCTCTACCAACAACTGTGTAGTATAGTGGCCTCACTGATAGAATACATAGTGATTGGAAGGTGTAGAAAGCTCCTCATATTACATGGTTTTGGTAGAACAAAATGTGATTGTACAGAAATTGTATGGAAAGATTGTAAGGTGTATGGGGGCCTTTAGACATCAGTTTGGGATGAACTAAGCAGTGTTGGTGTCACACACATATAATAACAAAAATATTTTAACTGGTAACATAGAGCCAATTGATCTACTGATTACAATTGCATCATCTGCCATTTAGAGGAAACACAAAGGTGCAGTGAGCAGGAAAGACATGATGCTGGAGTGCAGGATAGGTAATTATGAAATTAAAGGTGAGTAATTTATTAGTTGTAATTAAGAAAATGGGTCAGGAAACCATTGGCATTCTAGACAAAAAATAGCAGAGACCTCACTGCAAAAGTGGTAGAGAAATATTTAAAGAAAGCAGACTGGCTCTTTCAAGTGGAGTAGCCCTTGATCATAGTCTGACAACTGCTCAACATTACAATGGCTGTGGTCCTAAAACTGTTACTCTATAAATAAAAGTATACCGAACCAAAAACTGAAAAATAAAAATGAAATTGTTCCGTGTTCATAGAAGTCCATCTTATTCCTGGCTGTCTGCTAAAATTTACCGTTCACAGAAAATCTGCTTGTTCTGTAAGCATAATCCATGAGCAGGTTTGGAAGGCGGCATAACCTGATAAATTGCAGATTAAATGAGTGCTACACAGCACTTCAGTCCCCCAGCTGTTAATTTCTCACGCTGTACAATTCACCACATCTCAAGCTCTGTCAATTCCAGCTAATAGCAGTAAGCAGTAAAATACTCTGGCCCTGACAGTCCTAGATCAGGCTCTTCTAAGTCCTAACTCAGGTGGATTGCACTCATCACTTATGCACAAATCAGCAATGTCCTAGGGAGAGGGATTATATCAGGTGATGGCATAGACATGTTCTGCAGATAGAAGCCAGGTCTGGTGACAGGTTGCCCTGACAGATTACATAGAGGTGCTATGCCATATATAAGCAGCCTGGCATCTCTCCCTCTCTCTCACCAGTAAAACCCGCCTGGGGAAAGTGTTTAAAATGCTTATTTCTCCCCAGGTTCCCTTGGTAAATTTAACAATTCCTCTGAAGACTGTGAAGGTTTGGGATAAATTGCTTTGCAATCTGTGCCCAGAATAAAAGCAGAACCCAGTCTAAGAAAAGGTATTTGTCTGTACATTATATTCATACACATAAAGAGTTGCTGCTTAGCATCTCAACACTGAATACTTTGGCTTACAGTATGACCAACTGGAATTATTAAATACAACTGAAACTTGAAGTTTCTGTCTATTTTAGAATGTTTCGCTTCTCAGGTTTTGGTCCAAAATTATTTTACATTTTACTTTTAATACTCCTTGTTGGCATAAACTAGTAACACAACAAAGCTATATAGCTGATACAGAGCGACTGTTAGAATAGTCTATGTTGACTTGAGACAACCAATGCTATTTGTAGCATTCTCATTCATCCTATATATTTTGAAGTGCTAACACAACTGAACTTTTGAACTGACAATGCCACTTGGATGAGTAGCTAACAACTTTTTTAGAAAACCTAAGCAAGTCCAGTTGTTTTTTATTTCTACTGCAAGGTATACCATGACCTGGATGAATGAGAACCTTCATCAGACCATGCTATTATACTGATGGTATGAAGGGCTTGGAGATCTCAATGCAATTAAGGGGTTTATGGTGATTTAGTAACTGGTTTATAACAGTGATCAAGCTTATTCCCAATAGCTGTGTGCTTAGTGTTTTCCCGAATGTAGGTCTGTAATAGGTGTAGTGCCAGAGTGGGGGTTGGGTACTTTCCATGCTCCATTCTTCCACATGGACACTCTGGAGTAACATCCCTGGCACTTTTCTCATTCAGTTCTACAGACCACTGGGTACCAGGCTATTGCACCCCTCTTGCAGCAACTTTCTCTCAGTACAATTCAGAGTCAGTTAAGGCATCCCCTTTTGCACTCTCTGGGCGGCATGGGGTGGTTACCCCGTACACTAGCTTGGTGACGTGGTCTCTTTAACTCACAACTTTCGCAAAACTGCCCTCTTCTTCAGAGTGGTCACAACACTGTTAACTTTACAGTACACATTTAGTAAGCACAAAATCTTAGAGCCTATACAGTATTAAACACACACTTATACTTACATATATCCTAAAGGCACATCTTCATACTTATACTAATACAGGTACATTACACTGATCCTAAACTAAGGGGTACTATCCTTACAGGGTAACCCATTCACATTACAGTGCCACTAAATCCTGTATTTGCATGTTTAAAAATTAAAAGGACATTATTTGTTTTGGGTTCAACTGCAGTGTGTGGGAAAGGTAGAGAAGCAGAGATTAAACCAAAAAATAAACCACACAATATGAAAAAATGCCTTACAAAATATGACTTTAAAGGCCACAATAAAAAAACAACATATGCATTTATATAACCAGGCTAACTGAGTATAATTATGTAGTACGTTTAAAGTTATATACTGATCTACATCCCCTTCAACAATCCCCTTAAATGATGTACATTCAATAACGACCACAGAATGGTGTACATTTTAGCAAACAATCAAACTTTATAAAGATTCCCATTGTCTCTCAAGACAGAAATAAGCATTCACCTTTTATTTTCGGTGTATGCCTATGAAACAATGTGGTATATCTACTTTTTCAAGTGAGTGGCCTACTAGTTTATAGTATACAGCCATCATCCTTTTTTTTTTTTTTGCTCCTACTATAATTTTAAATCAGACATGGTTTTCGTATCCATTGGGATTTACCCTACAATTATGAATGTACATAGCTTGTGATTGCCAGAGATTTGACTGTCCATACATGCATAAATATGCACTGGGTCGGTGGCCCCTTTGAGCACTGACGTCATACCGTTCATGTTCGCGGCCATCTATCCAGCGCCAAATTGGAACATTAACAATTGGAACACCTAAGTCATTCGCACCCCAGCACAGCATGGTGACGCCATTGTGTTGTCTTGTGTTGTGTATGGACCCCCTTAAGGTAGCCATAGACGAGTCGATTCTCCCTCGATAAAAGAGCCCCTCAGATGATTGGCAGGCACCCATTGTGTTGTCTATGCCACTCAACACCAGTGATAATGGGATGGATGAAAAAGCTAAACAGGCCGGATCTGGCCCACAGGCTGTAGTTTGCGCATGCCTGAGCTAGAGCTATAATGTTTTTGTAACAACCCTTTCTACATCTCTAATTTTGCTAATAATGATGTTTAGGGGCTTTGAAATGTACTCACAAAGTCAGTTAGCTGCAATTTATTTGGACAAAATCTGGTGACCACATGCAGCTTGATATTATACCAGAGGCAAGCAGTGCTTGTAAAACTTAGAGGACTACTTGCACATGTAGATGTTAACTCAAATGTCTACAAATAAGGAGTTTACTTAAACTTTACACCCTTTTCTCATGTTTACCTGGTCAGGGAAGAAGACATAGGTAGGTCTTAATAATAATGGAAAAGTCATTCCACTGGATTTCTCATTGAATTCAGAAAGCCAGATAACTAATAAAACTACAGCACGTACCAATGTTAAATCCATGGATCTCTTCAGTTTTCCTTATACAGGCTGTAATATTTCCATTTAAAGCTGATCTCACTGTTGCTTGCACTGAAGCTTAAACTATCTGCTGTAGCAGATGGTCACCTATTATAAAGCTTTTCCAAAGCATTTGATGTGTTATTAAAATGACCAGATGTTTATTCTGCAATAGGTGCCATGTTGTGAAATGAATGACCTAGGCATTAATAACTAATTTGTCACTAGGTTTTTACTAATATTTGTTCTCTTGCTAGTTTTCCTTTCAAAATACTGTAGACATATGTATATCAATTATGTATTAAGTTTAACATGTTTTGTTTACTGTATTGAAAGTAAAGAATCCATGGAACTAATTAATGTATGGATTTCTGATGATTTCTCCGCAATAGTGTTGCTGTTTAAATACAGGTTTATACTCTTCTGACCAGAACATGTATAATTTGGTTCTGTTCTGCAAGAGCCCAAAAAAGTTGATAGTCTTGAAGTCTCATTTTTAAATACAGCTTACAAAATGAATGCACTTGAGCTGTATTCATGGTAAACGTATTCAACACACCGTCGTGATTAAAATTGACAGCCACATTAATTTACTTTTTCACTATTCTAACTTTAACCTGGAGCATGTTCAAAACACATTGCTTCTTTCAATAAGGTTAGCTATTAATGGTAGACATAAAGTCTGAAGAAAGATCTAGGATATTGTCATAAACCTGAACAAATGTTTGATCAAAACACATGCATTTATACACTGAAGAGATACTTCTGGTGTCAGCCTTTCCATGGAGAAATATTTTACATCTTTCTGGAAAATCTATTTTAAATATTAATATCTTATTTTAAAATAATGTATGCAAATATCAAGAGATGTCTATAAAAGTTAACTTATTTTACAATCTGACCCCTATTAGTGGGATCAGGACATGGTCATCATGTCTGGAAGTTGTCGGTTTGTATTGACGGATCCAAAAATCATGGTATTCATACTGTAAAGATCAATAGTTGCTACAACCGGATAGCTTTGAGGGCATACGAATTGGGCGGCAGGAGGTCCGTTCGGCGTTGTTCGCCGACGATGTCCTGCTGTTCATGGCCAAGCCAGTCCAGCACTTGCCTCGGGTGCTCTCCCTGCTCGACCGGTTTCGAGCCATGTCGGGATTCTCCATCAACAAGAACAAGAGTGAGTTGTTATTTATAGGGAGTGGTGGTACTGTAGAGGAGAGGGCCAGTGTTGTTGAGTTGGGGATTCGGGTGGCGCACAAGTCCCTGAAGTACTTAGGGCTAAACTTCTCTCGCCTGGCTCCGGACGCTTATGCCCTTAACTTTACCCCAGTGATACATAAGGTTCTCCAGGAACTCAAGCGTTGGCATGAGCTGTCGCTGTCACTCATGGGATGGTGTCAGCTCCTCAAAATGATAAGTTTCCCCAGGTTGCTGTATCCTATGAAGACTCTGCCGATCCTACTTAAGCATGTAGATGTGAAAAGGCTACGCTCTGTGTTTATTCACTTTATTTGGCATGGGAAGTGTCCTCGTATAGCGTACAGGAAGTTTCTTTTACCAGTGGCTAGGGCTGGGGTCAATCTGCCGGACATACGGGTGTATAATCTTGCGTGTCTTCTCAGGCATGTGCAGGACTGGGTCCACATGGAAGCGTATTTTACAAATGTCTCCCTGGAAACTCAGATGGTGAGTCCCTGGTCCCTGAGAGGGGTCCTTCACACTCCCCTCCGTGTACTGCCTCCCACCATTAAACAAAATATACTATTGAGGGACACGATCATTGCCTGGCGTGAGGTCAAGAAGCTGATAGGGGCTGAAGGTACGATTATCCCGCTGATGCCACTACGTTCCACCCCGGGGTTTCCCTCAGGGGGCTCCAATCCGCACTTTCAGTCGTGGGAGAGGAAGGGTATTGTTCACCTGGCGGATGTATTGAACACAGAACACCATTTATCTTCCTTCCCCGAGTTGAGGGCGCGATACGCACTGCCGGTCACTCACTTTCTCTGTTATGCCCAATTAAAGAGTTTCCTGGCGGACCGCGGGGGGACGTCAGGTACATTTGTGTTGCCCAGCAAACTCAAGAATTTTCTGTTCCCTTCCTCGTATAAAATGGCCCTGTCAACGGGTTATGGGTACATTAGAAGACACAGGGTGGAGCCTCCCGCTGTTATGTCTCATGTTCGTTCCTGGGCGTTTTTTTTTTTACTTACCTGTAGAGGAGGTGGGGGATATGCTTGAGGATGGCTGGGGCACGGTTCGCTGACATATTGTTAGTGAGGCCTGGCAGGAAATGTTTTTCAAGGTACTACACCGAGCCCATCGCGCTGACAATACGGCTTCCAAATGGCATAGGCCACTTACCTTACTGCAGGGTTGCCCGAAATGTCAGCTGCCAGATGCCGATCTAGACCACCTGTTTTGACACGACTATTACGGATTCATTTTTTTCTTTTTTTTATGGTTAGGAGTTGGTTAGTTGTTTCCTTTTCTGTTCTCTATTAAAAAATTTACGGAGCCGCAGTTGGCTTAGTGCCCTGTATCTTATGGTATAAAGCCTTTCACAGCCTCTTCTCTGTTTAGCGATGACATGACCTAGTCCTGATCTCTATGTTTCTGTTTGAGAATTATGTCTGATGTACGTGTCATGTCTTTTTTCTATCTACCAGAGTTTTGTACATGCTATGCTGTGATACTTGTACACTGTTGTTTTCATAAATAAATATAAAAAAAATAGAGATCAAGATCAATAGCAGCTGTACTGCCGAAGGTCTTGAACCCACCATTTATTTTAGCTTAGTGGAATTTTCTTTTTCCAACATCAATACTTAATACTATAAAATTTGGGGCGTTGAGGGTTTTCTTTAATACAAATACAATTACCTAAAATCATTTTTAAAAGAGTTTTATAGCAGTTTGAATGTACATTTCAGGGAGCACTATCTAAACAAGACGCAGCAGTTTTTGATAGCGTAAAAGATTGGCAAATAAGAGAAAAATTACGACTTCACAAAATATGGCTTAGTCGGCAGTATTAGGCATTCTTCATAATTTTTCATTTAAATTAAAAAAAGAATGTGATGCAAATTTATTCAAGCAGCATGGAAAAAAAATGTGGACATGTCTGATTAGGTATAATTTTAGCTCTTCGGCTCTTGTGTTAACACTAAGCTATGGCTTATTCTGTGTTCGTTAAGAGTAAAATTAATGGCAGGCAGGCAGCTTCTCATTTATAATTGCTTCATTATGCTGTTGCATACTCTAGACAATTATGACTTGCTGCTATTGTATGGGTACAACACATACAGCGGCAAAGCAGAAATGTGTACATAGGTCTCCATGCATAATTCTATAAACAACAACATATGTACTTATTATTACGTGATATAATCATAAAAAGTATAATGTATATTTTATACACGTTTGTCAGTGTCTTTTCTGTTGGCTATGTGTATGTGTGAATGCCTGGTCAGCATCTTTGCAAAACCATTGTAGTGGAAATAAAGCCATCTTAATGTTTATTCCTGGGACCTGGAAAGGTTCTTGTCAAGGACATATCCATACTATAAATCCATGTTGAGCTTAGATTTTGTACTTCAAAAAGTCAGAGCTAGGAAGAGAAATGTTTAATTGCTGTACTATATCTCTATTGATGAGATAGACAACATATAATTGGCATATGTGGCTGCCACCATGAAAATTTAAACAGATGAAATATTTTATGAAGATATGTCCATCCAAAACAGATATTTCAGATACTAGAATCTTCAAACAAGTCAAGGTCCGTCACATACGAGCATTGTAATAGTCAGTACAAGTCTTTGCCTTCTTTCCAAACCCAATCAAGGGTTCCTTACGCTTCCTGCTAGATAATCAAAAAGATAACCCCCCCCCCCCCAAAAAAAAATAATGTCATATATTCACATTGTATAGAAAATAATTGCTGATCTAATATTTCTATTGTCGTTGAACATGAAAACAGTTTTATCTTTTTTCTGTAAACTACAAAACTCCCCACTTCCAATGTAATGGTGAGTTACAAGGTCAGACATGTTTGAAGTCTAGTATTGCTGGCAACTATCACTCCGTTGTAAATTACAGTGGAGAAATGAGTGTAGCCACCCTGGATAAGAAACTTTGCTATTTGATTATGAAGTTAAAAAGAGGGTGAATCAATTAAATATACTAATGTCATCTAAGGTCAGGCTTTTTTCGATCCAGGACACACAGCAGTCCTTGTCATTGGAGCAATAGCAGAAACAAGAAGGTTTGTTAGACTTACCAATAAGCAAATAACTATTTTTGGGTGGGCTGATCCCCTGAAAATTACAACAAGTTGAATTCTGAAGATTATTTATATACATGCTTAATGAGTTTTAAAGCTAAACTGCTTTTATATTAATCACTTCAGTTATCAGGGCAGGGGACTCTTCTTCCTCCCATAACATAAAACTTTGAGCTTTATTCTGAAGGAATATGACAATGCTTCTTGAGTTACAAGTCAGCAGCCAGCCACTCAAAAACAGGGATATCAGACATGACCATAAACCACGGTCGATGTCCATTGCTTTGCATGGAGACTCCGCATTGGCTGAGCTGGAAAACTCCTCTGATATCTGACTGTCATCGCGCTGTACCGGGAACCACAAATGGCTCCTATATCGAGCCCTGTGTTCCCTGCTTTAGAGTGGACAAGGTGGACCTCAACCTATGTTGCAGTGGGGCAGGGGTTAATAAAACATTTACATTGAGTTTTAGTTGATGTGCCTGAATAGGCAGTTGTAATTTGTTATTTAAAATGACAATATGCCTCAGTATTACAAGAGCCAAACACGCGCAGCATGTAACTCCATCTTAAAACATACAACCCAGCTCAAAGTCAATCCATTTTTCGGATTTTTGTATACTTTATGTTGTAAATAGGGATGTGTCAGAAATAAATCCTAAAAGACATAATAGGGTTTAAAATATAAATCCCCGATGGTATCTATCATTATAGATTTCCCATGTGCTATAAATATTCTTTCAAAAATGTCTCCATTCCTTCCCTAAATCTAGGCATAGACAGGCATACAGGGAGTGCAGAATTATTAGGCAAGTGGTATTTTTGAGGAATAATTTTA
>CM070040.1:26750024-26762182 GCA_036250615.1 Ptychadena robeensis
TAAAGAGGATGATGTGGTCAAATTACTCATTTGCCTAATAATTCTGCACTCCCTGTATACCTACCCGATTCTTCAGCCGATCGACCGTCATCGGCCGGCAGAAAATCAAGTGCCCCCCCTAGTCAGATTGACCAGGAATCTGCTGCTTGTCCGATAGCAGGATGATGCCTGTAAATTCACAGCCAATCCCATTCGTTCGGATGGGGACTGCTGATGAAGTAATGGCCTTTACACAAAGGGTGCCTGGCCGATTCTCGGCACTAGTGGCCGTGCATGATGACGTCATCTCGGCCAGTCAGTCGGCTGAGCAGTCGATGGGAAAATGACCCGTCTATGCCCAGCTTAACATAGTTAGGTAACTTAGACTCAGTGCTAAATACTAGTTATGTAAGCAATTGATAAACAAGCAATACAGAGTAAACTACATATCTCTAACCATACCGATAACCCTAAGCTTGCTAGTTTGTCTACGCAATCCCATCTATAACCAAAGCTTTTAATATAAGAATTATACATCAGTCTGCAAATCTATGGTGGCATAATGTTAAAGACTTTTAACCTCTCCAAAATATCCAGGTGGAAACTGACACTCTACATGCAAGTTTATTCAAATACTAAAGAAAAATAATCTTTCTACACATTACATGTTGGGGTGTACGCACAGATAGCATAACAGAAAATCTCAGAGATATGACTACACATATTACATCAAGTGTTTGCCGCTGTTGGAGAGAGTTGTTTAAAACAAAAGCCTTGTAGAGAATCCCCAGGAGGCTCTCCAGCTAGTTATAAAACAGAAACACAGTTCCACATTTCAGCAGCAACGTCTCTGCTCCAGCATCTCCCTCGCCATACCCTGTGATCCTTAAAAAGTTTAAATTAATGACAACCCTGGAGTAGCTCATTAATAATTGCTTCATTATGCAATTGCACACTCTTGACAATAACGGTGTTTGGTGGTGTATTTCTAATTATGTGGCATTTTCAGCTCGCTAATAAGGCCTGGATAATTCCATGATGGAAAAGGGTTTGCTCCCCCGAGTGTCAATTTTCGAACTCAGCTCATAATACAACACTGTTGCCATCCCCCCACTCAAGGAAATTTGAATCCCACTTGGATGATGTGGCCTGCTAATATTATTTATTCTAAAAGGTTTGGAATTCCTAACTGCATTGGTAATGTAGTCATTCATTTTTTTAAGACAAGGAGACAAGTTAAAGAACACCTCATACAGTATTAGGTCTGTGTGTTATGCTTATTCTGGC
Source organism: Ptychadena robeensis (assembly GCA_036250615.1). NCBI lineage: Eukaryota > Metazoa > Chordata > Amphibia > Anura > Ptychadenidae > Ptychadena > Ptychadena robeensis. The sequence goes on from CM070040.1 coordinate 26,751,291, forward strand.
CCAGGCATTAAAGCAAATACACTATTAGTTAGTACTTGCACACCTAACAAGCTTTTTGTCCCTGAAGCAAATACTGCTCTAAAGAACTTTTGAAGACCCACTTAAAAATTTGTCTTCTGAAATGATAGCTAGCGACAACTATGGTATTGTTTTACTATATGAAAAGGTAAGAGGTGACCCACCGTATCCTCACACATTCACCCATAGCAAACATCAGGTCTAATAACCAGTGGACAATGAGGATCATTGTAGAGGGGCTAGAATGTTGAACAAGATAAATGGCAATGAAAATCTAATGTCTCTACAAGGCATTTATCCTTAATAGACAACGTAAATGGGTTCTAAACTATTGGATGATATTAATATCACTGGTAGTATAGGCATGGTCACCCATGTGCTTACCCTGCAAAAAAGTAAGCAAATGCAGACACCACAGACAACTGCACACAGTAACTGTGAAATGCAAACATATAGTTTTGTTCTTCAGCTTTATGTGATCAGATATAATTTTTTTTATTTGGTAGGATGTTCCTGGTGAATTGAATTGGCAGTCAACAGTCACTGGTTAGCTTTATGCCTGGAACTCCAAGAAGAACACTGTTTTCTACTACAGTTCAAAATATTAATGAGTTTTCTTAGACTACTATTTTTCGGACTATAAGACGCACCGGACCATAAGACGCACCAAGTTATTAGGGCAGGAAAACCAGAAAAAAAAGATTTCATGAGTTTTCACATCAATTCGGTTAATGCAATGAATTTATTGAATGCAATATTAAATTCAGGCAGTAGGTGTCACTAGCAGCAGTACACTCTCAGTACATGTCATTCTCAACACTGATCGGCAGGAGGAAGGGGGGGGGGCTGTCTCCTACTCTCCTCTGCTCAGTCTCTGCCGATGTTACTGGGTCCGTGGCAGCAGCAGAGTGATTGCAGTTCCCACGGACAGGAGAGAGAGATATAAATGGCTGTTCATCTATCTCTCTCTTCATTGCCTATGCCAGTTCAGGGCTCTGAGCTCTGCTGGCATAGGCAAATACACAGTACAGATGGGAGAGCTGGACAAAAGCCGGCATCTCCGTGCCCGGAGAGCTGGCGGGAAGCCAAGGTGCGACCACCGGCGGCCGCACATTTGGACCATAAGACGCAAGCACTTTTTCCCCCCAATTTTGGTCTTATGGTCCGAAAAATACGGTACTTTTATTAGGGATTTGATGTTGAATCTCCACTTCTACACATTAATAGATTGATTGCTGCTTTGACAACCCCTGCTTGATGACTAGGATGATCAGATTGTGTTTGGTGACAACCTATGATTGCCATGCCATATTTACTCTACAACAGTGATCCGTGGCTCCATGAAAGTAGTGCATTAATGGCTATAATAACTACGTATGAATAGAGTGCATCCAGAAAGTATTCACAGTGCATCACTACAGAATTTTTTGTCCCTAGAATTCTACATACAAGACCCCATAATGACAACCTGAAAAAAACCTCCCTTACTAAGGTCTTTCTCCCCCGATCAGCTCAGTTTATATGGGCAGCCAGATCTAGGAAGGGTCCTGGTGGTTTTTGAACTTCTTCCACTTACGGATGATGGAGGCCACTGTGCTCATTCCTTCAAAGCAGCAGAAAGTATTCTGTAACCTTCCCCAGACCTCCTGTCTTGGAGGTCTACAGGCAGAAACATCTTAATGATGATCAGGGGAAACAGGATGATCCTGAGCTCAGGAGAGGTTGTATTTATGTTTACATTTTTTTTTTGCTTGTGTTTAATAAAATTTCAAGTTTAAACTGCATAGAAATATTGATACTTTGTATGATGAGAGTAAAATACCTTCTTTGCAGCAAATGTGCCTGGAAAATATTTCAAACTGGTACTTCAGGGTTCTATGGAATAGAGATTGTATTATTTTCATGTTAGGTATTTATTTTAATTCTGTAAGTAGATTGGAGTGGGTCAGTAAACGTCCATGTACCCCTCTAGAAGTCTGCATCAATTAAAAGAATTAAGAGTAGACAATGGCCAATATCATAATTTGCAGGAGTTTTGGTGTGGTCTTCGTGACATTTTCCAAATTCATCATACTTCTTCTCACCCCAGGAGTAGGATCTCTTCTACAACCACGCCACAGTGCTAAACCATTCAGTGAAGAGTGTAGAATGCCTCTACCTCCCAAAGATCACTATACCTCTGGGCTGCAGTGGTTAAAAGGATGGACATAAGAAGGGTTATAGAACAGTTGTATTTTTTGGGGGGATCATTATGCAAAAGTCAGCTATACAAAAAACTGAGATTAAAATTAATTTACAATAGGCATCCATAATTCTTCACAATCCCGCTTTTCCTCATCTTATTACAATTTGATATTCAAACTAATTAAAATATTGAAGCTGTTGGGGGGGGGCAAGTAATGTGCTAATCAGGACTGAGCAATTCTACCTATTGTGCTGGAAAATGGAGTTTCTCTAAGAATATCCGCTACTTTATAGCCTTATGAACTTAAAGCTCTATTAAAATCATTAATAAAAGTGCTTTCTGTAGTGGGTTTAATTAAAATCTGTAACGTTGTAGTAATTTATTAAAGTACTGCAATCCGCCTACAATACCTTTTGTGCAAGAGATACAATTACACTTCTCTTCTGCATAATATGATGATTTTATATTATTTTAATCAAGGCTATTTCATGGAATCTGCCATGCAAGATAATGTGACTAAACACACAAAAGGTGCCACATTGACTCTGTGATTCTGTGAATGATTGTATCAAGTTGTCAAAAGTCTGGCCTCACACAACACACTAGTTGTTTTGATAGGAATAGAGATATACAATACTCCCAAATGTTGAACAGATTAGAGAGCTTTCCTTTTTTCTTTGGCTCTTCAATCTTATCAAATAATTCAGGACTTGACTCTACTGTTAAATTCTGGATGCCTGCATACCTCCTACTCAACATCCGAGCCCTTTGAAACACAACAGGAAAAAAAATCTCTCCTGATCAGTTCAAATAATGCAGTCAAAGCTTGTATACTGATTTTATGGAAAGTCGAAACTCCGCCTTTGGTTGTCCTTTTTCGAGCGGGATCAATCCAGTTTGAAGGAAGGTATATTTTTTTTTCACGATTTTCGGTTAGATCAGCGAACAGGCTCAGTCAGGGCAGCCTCTAGGTGGGGACAGGGGATACTCCTGTCCCGGGCCCGACCATCTACTGGGGCCTGAAATTCTGCTGCCCGGACCCATGTTCCCCGCACTCCGTGCTGGCTGACAACAGCCTCAATGCTGTCGTTTGAAGGGACTTAGCGAATCCAGTGGAGTTAGGGCCCAAGAGTTATATCTGACAAGATAAAAGCACTGACTTGTGGATGGAGACAGCTAATTGCAGGTTTAATCCAGAGCAGGGAGGTCCAGTTGCAGCAGAATCTACCATGCAGGAGGCTGACACAGAGGACAGTGATGAAGACGGCACTTAAAACCACGCTAAGTATGGGATGCGTACCAAACACCATCTCCTGGTACCCATGAGAGTAACTCACTAAAAAAGTTATGTGTACCCCTAGGTAGGCATCCTCTGGAGCCCTTAGACAAGGGGGGAAGGGGGCCCCATAAAATTACCTAGTATGGGGCCGGACATTTCTGATGGCTACCCTGCATACTGCGATCAATCTTTCATCAATGATATGGAAAATCAATCCGTGTATGGCCACCTTAACAGGTGTGTGATCTCATGTTTTCTGCAACTTGCAGTGCATAGCTAGTTCAGTGGAGGCAACAGTATATTTATACACTTTGGTTTGGACTGACCTTGCTACTTGGAGTAACAGCCTTTGACAACTTATGACTCCATGGACAAATGGGTGTCGTGCTGAGGCTTGCTGGTCTATACATTTGGGCTCTCCGTTCCCCATTAAACTCCCCGACCATGGTGGTCCCCAATTGAGCTATCTACTAGGTCATGCTATGTATGCTTTTAGATATAGATATGTGATTCAAGAACCCCCTGAAGAAGTCAACATTGACGAAACGTACGTCGGGGTTTCATCAATGTAATATTTGATGTTGACCACACCATCTGATCCTGATGAATCTTGTGATACATGGCTGTAATAACCTATTTAGAGACTTTCTAATTTGCATTTATTTTATCTTAAGTATTTTTATTAAAATGACTAATGTTTTACGTATAACACTGATGTCTTATTGGATCCCGCTTACTAAGCCTTTAAAGTCCCCGTGCCCATGGGATACAGGGGGAATTTTCGGATCTGTGATGATAGGTCTATCTTATCAACCGGATCTTCTTCTATACTTTATATATATGTGTTAATTTGCCTGAAAACCCAAAACATGTTTACATTTTATTTAGAGAAGCACATAGAACAATTCTATGCAAATATATACTTTCAATGAATATAAAGGAGCACCAACACTTTCATGAATTGCACTTTAAACTGTGTCTTCTATAAAAGCTACATGCACATGCAGCCCCAACATGTTAAATAAAAGCTCGTTGTGCAGTTTATTATAAACACACAGGCTCATTAAATGAAGCCCATTCTGCAGTGTATAATGTACGCTCCGCTCAATCGCAAGGTAATGATGTGTAACAGCCGCTGTACACCCAACACCTCTAAAATACATTAATCCATAGTTCATACATCACACTCCAGCCAGCTGACTATACATAATACACAAAAATATACATTTATATACCTATGCTGGCATGCAACATTAAATCCACTAAGTGTGATTTAGAAATGATGACTAGCGAGGACATATTAAGAATTTCTGTGGATTTATTGTATAGGGACTGTTTTGCTCTCGGCATTCAGTAAGCAAAAACATTAAATTAATAATAAATTATAGTAGATATCATGAATAGTGTGCCTTCAACCACAACCTAGTTGCATGACAAACCTATGGTTCCATGATATGACAATGAAACTATCGTTACTAAGGCTAACCTGTGCTGATATGTTTCAGTGTCATCCATGCCCAATGTCAAACCTTTTTGTTATCTTTAATAACTTATTTGCAGATAGTTATTTTAATATCCTGTTATGATATGCATGAGCTTAGAGAGTATCTGAATCCTAGAACAAGAGTCAAATATATGACAATATTCCTTAGATAGTGCTGGCTACATAAGTTTTATTTTATTTTTACCAGACCATTTTTTTTTCCAAGGGTGACTTATTCTCTACTGTATTTTTACCCCTCTCCCAATTTGGGCTAGGGTGGCAAATGCTAAGTCAGATAGTTGAGTTTTCTAAATGACAAGATGTAGAGAAAGCACCATTGTCCATAGGAATGAATCAAACAGGTGAATCTTAGTGCCACAACCTCAATAAAGTTAAGAGAACACAGGTTGTTATTACAGGATGGGATTCAAACATACAAATAAATTTCCATTTCTTATTATTGAGACCAATACATGGAATGGAAATGGAAACTTAGTAGTAGTGGAGTTTTCCACCTTCTCCAGTTAAAATTAACAAGTAGTTCACTAGATAGCGCGGACGTCCAAGTTTGCTTATATTTCACCAGCCACTGTAGGAAATATATGAAGCATTAACAGAAGCGGCAGGCGCCTCCGGACCAGCCACCACTGAACACCCGGACAGGTAAGTTGCACCCTGACTCAAGTATAAGCACACCTGCACGCTTGTCCCGTTGTGGATTGCCTACCAGCCATTACTCAGTCTACCCATACTACAAGGGACTAATTATAGACCCCTTTCCTGACACTTATCTGACCTGATTTATAACTATATGGCTACTTGTTAAGGCGCATCTGGCGACTGTCTGTTGGTGTCTGTCCGTTCTGTGGGAGGATCCATGACTGGCACCCTATGTTTATTCGTTTTTATCCACTGGATATAGAAACTTAAAACCATCTGGCTAACCTCTACCCCCTGAGGAAGTCGTCAAGCAATGAAACGTACGTCGGGTGGCGATTACCATCTGTGGATGGTCTACATTCTCTATCCACCTAATGGGGATGCCCAGATCAAATGCCTAAGCTTTAGGCCTGTGGCTTATGTTTTTGAACTGTATCTTGTGTTTTATATTCGCCATTCATGGTTTTGTGTTACAGTTTTGTATATATTATAATTTTTTCATATTGATGCGCATCTGGGTTTGATGCCTGGTCGCTTATTTAATAAATGCTTGTTTTTACTAGCTCGAATTTACCATTGAAGCCGTTAAAGTCCCCTCGCCCCTGTAGCTTTTACAAGGGAGATGATGTTTTTCTGCTATTTTCTATAAGCAGAGGGGGGGCTTTTTCAGCACATTTTTGGGCAGAAAAACTTGGCTTACTCGAGTATGTATGATACCTGATAATAATCCTTCAGAAATTAAAATACAAATGTCATATTGACTTATATATCAATTATCATTATACTAGCTACTCCAGACTTTTTTGTCCTTTGTGTGTCTTTCTGTTTGTTAGTAGTAAAATCTCACTATGAACGACACTACTACCACCACCATTATTTCCTGCTTCATTGTAGATACACTGCTGAATGAATCATTTACAACACAAGGTGACATTCTGAGTCATAGTTTTACAAACAAGAACATACAGATCCAGGAAGACAGACAGAGCAGTAGAGTACATGTTTAAAGAAGATTCAGCTGGTCAGAGGAAAGGGGAGGTTAGCTTGCACTCTGACCTATTCAAAACAAGTGGTTGGCTGAAGCTATTTGAACAACTGTGTTTACACTTTTTAAATTATAATCAAACTATCCAAATGATCCTGATCAAACGTTTATATACCCTGGTGATCTGTGGGTGGGTATAAAAGGTTAATGGCTTTCTGGACTCCTTACAGAGCCTAGTCACAGCTGTCATTCCGTGCTGCACTGATGTTTTTTGGATTCTACATCATGAGGAAAGCAAAAGAATTGTCAAAGGATCTGTGAGCAAGAGTTGAACTCTATAAAAGAGGAAAGTAATATAAGAAAATATCAAAGCCAATCAGCAGTCTTCAAACTCAAATTAAGAAGTGGGAAATTAGGGGTTTTGTTGAAACCAAACCCCGGCCAGGTAGACCTACTGAAATTTCATCCACAGCTGCCGGAAAATTTCTTCGGAGTGCAAGGAAAAATCCACAAATAACTTCAGGTGAAATGCAAGACTCGAAAAAGTGTGGTGGTTGTTTCAAGATGCACAATAAGAAGGCACTTGAAGGAAGTTGAGCTGCATGGTCTAGTTTCCATTACTACACAAATGCTACAGTATCCTGCTAACAATATGCCAAACAGTACAGAGAAAAGCCTCAAACCCTTTGACACAATCTCCTTTGGAGTATTCAGACACCAGTTCTACTGTAAAACATGGTGGTGGATTGCTGATATTTTGTGGAGGTGTGAGCTACTAATCTATGACAATATGAATGCAGTAAGTTATCAAAAAATACTGGATAAAAATTTGTTCCCCCGGATGCTGCATGTGGACATTGCAACATGACAATAATCCAAAACACAAGGCCAAACCAACCTGTTTTAGCCAGGAGGAATGGGCAGCTTTACCACCTGAGAAGATAAAGAGCCTCCTCCACAACTACCACAAAAGATTTTAAGCTGTCATTGATGTTAAAGGAGACAATACACAGTATTAAAGAATGAGGTATGTTAACGTTGGATCAAGGTCATTTGGGTAGTTTTGTGTTGTTTGACAATAAATGGCATCAGCCAACCACTAAGCATAGTATTATGTTGTTACTCTGTAGTGTCTAGTGCAGTGATGAGGAACCTATGGCACTGGTGATAAGAGAAGGCAGAAGAATTCTCACAGGTTAAAAGTTGTAGTTGTCTACAACAGCTAAAAAAGGCAGCAGGGCATGCTGGGCAGTGTAGTTCTGGCAAATGTAATGCTTGCTATTGTAGTTTCTTTAAACAGCAAGTTGGGTTTTTACCTTTTATGCTATGTCATCAGAATGCCATGGGACGCTAACAATGGACTATATGCTGGGGTACAATATAACACATACAAATAATTGCATAAAATGAAAGGTTATATACACATACTAGGGGGTTGGTTACTGCCATTTACCCACCTCGCTACAAAGATACATGCAGATATGGTAGTGTAACGGAATGAACCAGAATTCTATTTGGCAATCAGAAACATTATGCTTTCTCTAGTATGTTCTAGCAAGTTCTGGAAATCCCCTGTATAGTTGGGTATCTGTCCAGTAACAAGGTGCTGATGTGTCACACACAATAAAAATATGATTGATAGGAGGGGCTCTAGATCTTCTGTCAACTCACATGTGCCTGAGGGACTTCAGGGTCCAGCTCAACAATGTGAATGTTTATTCTCTGCTGGGCTTTTTCTGGGTTAGCCATTGTTTGTACTGGACTATTTGCAACTGTATGTATCCCAAGGTTTGTGCCCTATTTGTGACTGTACAGAAGATAGTAAAAGACTGTATATATTTCTGCTAGTCTAGTAAAGGTACCCTTGCCACACATCAGCCTGTGGTGTTTAGATTTTTTTTATTATTATTATTTTCAAATCACAAAAATACATACATAAAGTAACACATATGCAAAGGATTAATAGTTCCGTTAGTGAAGTGTGTGTTGCCAGCATCCCAGGATACTACAATTGAAAACAGAAAGTTGCACCCCGCGTGACCAACGGGAATCCCCCAGGCCACCCCAAGACGGGACCCCCAGGGCAAGGCACACATCAGCCTGTTGTGTTTACAATTAATATTGATAGAATACTGGGTATGGCAATGATTGCATAAAAATCCAGTGGATCCAGTGGTTAAACAGAACTAGGAGTGTAAAGCTGCACTCCGTGGAATAGAATAGTACCTCAGATGATGGTCCAAGGGAAATTTGGTTTATTTTCCTTGTTCTTCAGTGATGTTAGTGATTAGATATTTCAATATAGCAGAAATAGCTGTCTATTAAAAAATTTTATGTGCTGCTGATGCAAATGTAAAAAATTAGCATACAATGTAAGTGCAGCAAACGTTGTAAGATGTATTTTTGTTTGATCTGTTCTAGTAACAGGAATTTAGTTATTGCCATAGAAGTAGACAAAATTATGTTAATTGTGTTTGTTTGATATGTCTCTATAGGTTGACAGCCCACTTACCACCCCTGTAGATAATGAGTCTATGTTGTATACCTCTTACCTCTTTGTTGTTGTCTTGCAGAGAAAAATGTAAAGATGCATTGACATAATTAATGTAATAGTAAAAAATGTGGTTTAATAACATGAATGGATGCTAAATTCAACCTTGGTGAATTAATTCATCATTATATGGACATCCTTAGGAGAAATGGTACACCATAATAAATGAAAGGTGAAGATTCCATGTGATTCTAGATTTATACAAGCTCATTAAACGACTTAAAAGGGTAAAGGTTTCATAGAACTTGTTCTTGAGTAATATGTTTCCATGAGTTGTCTTTGTATCTAACCATTCGTTTTCAGAAGAGAAGCCCATTTCAGCCAGCCATTTCCTAAACCTGATTTGTTTGATTGGAGTGTTCCTTAGGAATTTTTTTATATTAGTTTGCTTTAATGGAGATTTCTCCAGACCAGGGGTGGGCAAACTTTTTGACTAGAGGGCCATAATGGGTTTTTGAATTTAAAAAAGGGGCCGGACCAAGAGTCTGTATTGACAGCGCGGTATAGGTGTCCCTGGGGTAATTGCCAAGGAAATAAAAGCAAAAATAAAAAAAAAACATAGTTGACATATTTCATAAAAAATGTGGAGACCTTGCTGACAAGATGCTCTGGCTCTCCTGCGCTCATTCACTGCAATGAGCAAAGATGATGTGGATGTACGGACTCCTCTGTACTCTAATTGCAGGGAACAAATAGAGGGCACCCAGAGGTGCCAACGGGCTGGATTAAAAAGCTAAGCTGGATAGATCTGGCCCCCGGGCCGTAGTTTGCCCATGCCTGCTCTAGACCTTCTGTTCTAGAAACACAACAGGAAATCTTTAAAAAGAGAACAAAATTCCCATTTTAGATTGTTGTCATATAAATAGCTGTTTCTATTAGACCAAATCACCTTTGCTCTGATGCCAGCTCATGAGAAGGAATCGGCACAGCAGTAACAAAAGGTCTAACAATTACCTACCCTGTGAGAACAGTAAAAACCTAGAAAAATCCATTACATCCAGTTAAGGCCTACCGGGTATCCCCTATTCCTATCTAGATTGAAAAGAGCAGTCTTTACCACTTAGGCTATGTTTCCACACCCGCCTTGCATCGCCGGAATGGCTGGGAGCTGTGAAAAGCAGCAGGTAAGTGAATGTTCTCTGTCTGGACCTCCCGCCAAGCAATACCCTTAGCGGAGGGGGTCCCGACGGATGTGGAAACCCCCCCTCCCTTAGGCTCTATTACTATGGTTGTTTTTGAGTGTGTAACAACAAGACACTTGTGAAAGCATTGAAGCCTATGAGAGCAATTGAAGAACACAATTTTGCTATAACCTTTAAAGTGGTTTAGTCGTTTATAGAATGTCAAAAATGTTTTCTAAATGCCATCCTCTACACATCCACAATCGGTTTTCCAATCATTTGCATTGATTTGCAACTGCAATCCACTGCATTGTTCAAGTGAACTCCTAAACACTTTTGCATATAGAATCTATACACTGTTACTATACACAGTGTCACTCTGCTAGAGATTTTGTGTTTTTTCATTCCAAAGTGACTAAATACTTGAAATGTTCATTTAGGTTTAGTAAGAGCTTTAGGGCCCTTTCCCACAATACTACTACTGTTCATACGTGTATGTGCCTCATTATGTGTTACCTTGTTGTGTTATGGGTTTTAGCATTAAGCACTGCTGCATGTACAGGGAGTGCAGAATTATTAGGCAAGTGGTATTTTTGAGGAATACTTTTAT
>CM070040.1:26777087-26792903 GCA_036250615.1 Ptychadena robeensis
GCAATAATTAATACCGCCTTTAACATATGGCGAGCCAGGCCCACTGATAGGAATTGTTCTGTGTTCGGACAGAGCTGAACACAGATCTGGTCTATAGCAGAGAACCGAAAATTTCGTAGTATCCTAACAAACTTTCGTTTCCTTTAAACGTGGACACAGCGCAATACTACCACGTTGAGACAGCCATTGTCCTCGGTGTGCTCAGGGAAAATACGATTGGTCGGGGAGCAGAACTTTACAGGATGAACTCCAAGCAGCGGTGTTATCAGGAAAAGTCCGATTTGGACGGGAGTCCGTTACGGTTTTGGGCGTCCTCCAAGCAGTCGGTGCTGATCAGGAAAAGTTGGATTGGTAGGAGTAGCGTATCGGGTATAAAGGACTCCAAGCAGTCAGTGAAGGACAGCGCGAAGACAACATGGCATCTCGGCAAAACGTAAAGTAGGACTTTCTCCACACTACAGAACTTAGCTAAGCACAGACACATTTTAACCCATCCTCCCCCCACACATAATTCCACAGAGATGCAGGTCCAATCTCTTGGACCAGGCGTAAGCTCATGATAAATTATATATAGTAAGGTGTTTTAAAAAAGGACTAACAGACGGCTCCAAATGTTGGCTAAAGTGGTGCTACCATGATTGCTACAATTTGGAAGCCAGAACACAACAGAGTACTAGCCAGACCACAAAAGGCAGAGGGAGTTTCCCCCAGGGCGGGGTCACACTTGCAGAACTCCAAGCTATACTGCCGTTAGAAACTCAACTTGAAGAAAGGACCCAGTGTACAATTGAGAGGGGCAAGGCAAAACGTTGTATGTACAGTTAGGAGCTTCAGGGAGGGAGAGTTACTACTCTGAACATGGAAACAACACAGAGACTACTCCGATTGTACACTGAGAGATAAATCACGCATAAGGATCACTTGGCGTCAAACAGATGCCATGGTGGTTAAAATTAAAAGACGGAACCTAGGGCTGCAAAGACACAAACCATGTGCAGACTTGACAACAGAGTCATCTGTGATCTCTTGTACACACACTAGCAGTAACGCTATGAATGCCCACGAGAAACAGCGTTCTGTGTATTTCGGGGACAGCAATAGAGGGGAGACAGGGGTGACTACGCCAATGTTGCCCACGAAACAGGTTGCGGGGACAGCAAGGGGGGAAAAAGATGCCAAACGACATGGTTTCGTGTTTTAATAAAGAAGTTAAATGTTATGCATGTGGATTACTTGGCCAATTAAAGTGCAAGATTCTGCAACCTTTACTGATAACGACAGTAACGGTGGAACCCTCAAAATTTCCACACAAGACATGAGAAGGAACTTTCGAAGTGTACTCAGCTCGTTTTGTCAGATCAAACAACAGTAAACTTGAAAAACCCTAAATCATGGATCCCGGATATTATTCTTTACAGGAACCAGGACAAACATTTACTGTCTGAGATTGCACATCCTGCAAACAGGAAAGCGGAAAGACTTTTGGTTAAGGAGTTCATGGCTTTTAAGAAAAAACAAATATGTGATTTGGAAGTATGAACAGTTAAAAACGGGTCAGATATAAGTAAGGACAGGTCGTTGGCTCTCTACCAGACGAAGACCACAGTTAGTCACTATTTAATGTTATCTTCACTAGTTTACATTTTAGAGACCACAGAGACTCGAAGACACTGCCCAGAACTCTGAACCATGGATGGTTTACCGAATATGTATTTTTGTTCTCTTTAATGTTTATGTTTGTCCACACAGTTGTTTGATTCATGTTAGACAAGAGAGGTTTTGGATCACACACAATTGACCAGGCCTCTGTGAGGCCAAACACACACACACCTCCCCACAACTCATAAATGGATTTTTTGTAGTAGAGTTGGGTGATGGCGGTGGGGTTGGTGCGTCAAGGTGGATCCAGCATACGATATACAACTAGAACAACTGGAAGGCTTATATCGAAGCAGTTTTTGAAGGTACAAAAACTGATGCCCAAAGATAGTGAGGTATACTCGTTTTAGAGGTGTCTCCATCCATACAATCCTTCCATGATCACACATCATGAGAGATAACTGTGTTTCGGAGGTGATATAGGATACTATTTCGTCACCTACGCCCACTGGGAGCAGGGACACTCAGATGGTAGTGTCAGATCAACTAATCCCTGGATGTTGGAATTTGGTTGTGCAAAAAATGGGGTAGATACCCTACAGTGGATGGTATGAGTGTATGGTACCCCCATGAACTGAAAGAATACCGGAACATAATCTGTTGTCTTCGATTGGAAGGATCCCAGAGGGCAGGGATATTTAACCTTTGACAGTAATATAGATGGACACGTTTAAGTGGCTCGTTATTTGAAGAATGTGGATCGGGAGGGTGCTGGACATTTAACCACAGGGCGTTTCTATCTGTCCAAATACTAACAACCCCCCCCCCCAGGTTTTTTTTAGGAAAACTAGTGTTTAACAGGCTGGAGGAGATGACCAATGGTATCCGTTTGTAGGTAAGAGGGCAAGATGTAGTGTAACAGTGTGAGGATTCCACTAATATACAGAATGGTCTTAAACCTGTCATACCATACAGGGACTCTTGACAAAGCCCCTATTAAGTCAAAAAATTTGGCAGATCCGGTTTACTTTTTCAACTGTCGTACCACATGGAAGATCATATTTCCGACTGTTGACCATGGGATCATAGATGTGAGGAGTTTTGTGAGGAACCAGATTGACATGCTAAAAGGTTGGATAGAGGAGGGGCAAAAGAGGCTAAGAAAGATGACCTTAAGACAATAGGAAGAAACAGAGGGAAAAAGATATTTGGTATTCCTACTGGCCTAGGCCAAGCATGTTCTTTGGGAGTGGGTGATGTAACTCGAAACTGCACCGAATAGAGGAGAACTCACTCCATAGGAGCCTATTGCACCCTTTGTATCGTCCATAGGTTTAAGAAGTTGCCAAACAGGCAGGAAAGAACCACAGCATCACCCCGGAGGAAGAGATTTTGACCATCTGCAAGGACACAATTCAGAAGTTTCAATGAGGACGCGAGTATCGGGCCATAATCTTTACATCTCTTACATCGCCCTATCTACATTTTCTATCGCATCATCTAAATGACTTTTCTCAGGACTTTTCTACCCCAGATACAACCAAACCAACAACTTCAAAAAGTAACCCCATTCACATCCGAAGCCCCCACCTTATTGTCTTTATACCTTTGTTGAGTTATGGCAATTTAGAATGGTGGGGTGGGGGGATTGTGTGAGAATAAGTTTTTGTTCGTATGTGTGATGATTGGGGACAAGATTAGGGCAATTTAGGCTGACAGATCCACTCCTTTGCCACCATTATTTGCCACTTGCGACCCTAGATGGTGAACAGTAATCATAAGGAATGGGACTGAGGATGTTGGTAACAGTGTGCGGACGTACTTCTACCGCCATGGTAGAATGTTGTACTAAAGACATCACCTCTTATTCCAAGTGTCTTGACCTGCCTTGTAAAAGACCTTCTGAATCTGTCCATGACCACTTAATTGAGTCTTCAATCAAGCATGAAAAGGAGAGAGTGGTGGGATGAGAGTTGTCCCTTTACAGAAAAGAGGAACCAGTCCATGGTTGACTCGTACTACAGGAAGGAGATGCCATAGGTGGATCGACCCAGAGACTGAGAGGTGAAGTCGGGCCAGGTAAGATGATGGTTGAGAACGCGACCTTATACCTAAAGGACACATTGACGGATAAAAGAGAACGTGGCTGATGGAAGTCGACGGCCTAGCTACTAGTGGAGGGCTGTCCCGTACCCAGAGTCATGATGAACATAAATTGACGACAAATCGGGACCGCGGCCGACATCTGAAAGACCGACCCTGATGGCTGAAACTGAAAAGAGCTATCCGTTCAGAGACAAGAAAAGTTTACCAGGAAGACAGTGTGATTCTGTGGGTGGAAGACGTTGTGGTTTACGGTGAACGGCAGGGAAAGAGGTTGGATACCTAAGAAGTCCGGAGTTATACTGCAGTCCTTGTCACGAACCTGGTGCCAACAATGGGTTAAGTGGTTAAAGTTTTTTAAAGGGGCCAAGGCATCCGACACCCTTCCTTCAACTTTAATGTCACTGTACTGGACAACAGGGGGATAGGTGGAAGGAAGTAGGTCACCCTCCCCCCGTCAATATTCACACAGGGAGGGCAGGCAGCTGCAAGCTGAAAAAACAAAGCGTGTAGGGACTATAAACCCTCCACCCTTTGTTTAATCAGATTTTGTTACTCCTGAGTCGATGATAGCATTCCATCTTTGACTGGTACACACCCACATGGAACTGGGCACGCTCCAGTCAACATGATCCTGCCTCTATGACAGCACGGAGCGGGATATTAAAGGGAGGGCTGGTGGCGGCATCGGTTCTTTGTTTTACTGCATCTTGATCCCAGCAGATGGTCCCCCCCCCAGCAGCGCCCAGCAGAGATCCATTGCGAAAGCCGGCTAAGAGAATAACTGCCTCTCTGTAACCCCGTCAGTGAATCATTTCCTCATGTTAACCCCTTCAGTCCCTGCCTTATTTCGCTCATTGCTTAACCCCTTCAGTTCCCTGCCTATTCCCTTGGTTAACCCTTCCGTTCCTGGCTGTTACCTCCAGTAACCCCTTCATGCCATACCCTCTGTTAACTCCATCACTGCAACTAACTATTGTTAATCCCTGCAATAATCAGGGTATGTACTCTGTAGGTCCGGCTAGCGTACGGAAGGGGGTTTGTTATTGTGTATGCATGGGAGTAACTAAGGAAGATTTGGGAAGGATTTTGGGATCTTGTGTTACGTGTAGCGTAGTTGTGTATTGTTGAGTGTGTCTATGTGTATATATACCTGTTGATCATTGAGGAGGATATTCTACACATAGACAATAGTATAGTGAATGTATTGTAACTTGATTTATGTGCTAATAAAAATTCAGGCTTTTACTATAAAGAGATTAGTCTCACGCATCATGTAAAATAGGTCAGAAAGAGTAGGATAGCTAGTTAATATACAAAAGTGGGCGGAGCCAATGACTGGTGACGACGCCCATGATGCAAATTACTAGGGATATTAATTAGCCATTATGTAATATATCCTTAACAATAAGAAATCGGGCATGTCTGTAATTGTTGTCAATCTACTGCCATTTAAAGGACGTTATGGGAACCTTAAGATCTGCGTTTCGATAGACCCATGCAGGCCTCATCCCATTCCATTATTTCCGATCGCTTTTTTTGTGTTTTTTGAGGCAGGTTAAACAGGGATATGGACAAGAGGTCCTTAGGTCGGTCCCCTCTGAAGTAACGAAAGCAGAGAGCAGCACCAACAGCTGATAGCTCAGATGAGACGTGGCAGAGGCGGGACCTTTCACGGCTCTCTGTACAAGGAGAGGGAGGGCCATGCTGGCTGGGCTGCCTTCTCTCCTGAGAAAATCTCTCACAACACTGGCTGCATGTTCTGCATGTGTCCCGGGTCCCCATCGAACGGCAATTGATGGGCACTTGACCGTGATTAAACACAGCATGGTGATCACCACCCTGTGATTGATCGCAGGTCGATTGCACAGGAATTTACCCGTGTGTAGCCAGCTTTAGTGTTATGGTGATACATAACTTGCCGGGATTGCACATATGGTGGAAAGGAGCCCTAGCTTTTTCTCCCAGGGATCCAGCCGTCCTGAGCAGGATATGGGTCTTGAGGGTCACTAAAAGGGATGTGGGTTTGTACTTCAGGATCTTCCAGTGCTTCATACCTCAAACCTTTAGGTTTTGGGAACAGGTTGCGCCCTCCCCCCCTAGTTTTCCCTTCAACCCTCTAGACAAAGGCTTACCTGTGCTCCAAGGATGTCAGGCTGGATTCCAAGGAAACCAGAGAGCTAGAAGCCTCTGCCGCAGAGGAACACAAGTACTCTTTCAAAAACCTGTAGGTCTGTAATTTACTGAAAGTTTAAAACACAAAATTATGTAAAAATGTATTGCTCATTAAATATACACAACATTCAGCTCAAACAAAAATCAATCATGGCAATCAGTTCGTTGCTGCGAACCTATGGCCTCTCTGTTGACTCGGGTAGTCAGCAGAGAGAATTCAGTCAGAGACACAGATTGTGCATCACGTGTATGCAGTCTCTGTCTCTGAAAGGTGATGACGAAAAGGTAGGTTATGTTTTCAGCTCCGGCTGACATGTTATTCCTGAGCTGGACTGGTGAAATATAAACAAAGAGCAGTGCCATCTTGTGGCCATACTGATATTTTTATTACATTTCAACTTGAATATTCAACTATCTGACTTTGCAAGTTATTTATTTGACAGCTGACCCAATTTGTTTTGCACTTAAATTTGCCAGGTAATTTGAGGTATTAATTTTTGTTTTGTTTTATTGTCTTGTTGACTGTTATTGTTACAGATGTGACACGACAAGTAGACTCGACTACAACAGCATCATAAAAAGTACAGCCACGGTCTCAAAACTTCATTAATGAAGACACAGCAATGATGCTGCCACGGCAGTGAGGACACCACAAGTTCCTCTTGAGTCCTTTGAAGTTTCCAAACTCCTTGCTTTCTCCTCATTCCTATATAGGGGCAAATATTTTCACAAGGGGCCATTTCACTCTGCTATGCAGCTGCGGTGGAAATTTTGCTAGTAGTAACTGTGTCCATTACTGGCACATAAATCTGGTGTCCCATTGTTTAAACTCAAATCTCAGTATTCATTTAAATTGCCATCAGACTGTGTGCCACTGAAAACTAGAACGCGGGCCAGACTTTGGACATGCCTGGTCTAGGGTGTTCAGGAGACGAGGTATACTTCTACACCAGTCCTCAGCTTCTTGCCACTGTAGGACCCCAGAAATGAACAAGCCACTATACAAGTAAAAAAACATGAATCAAATCCAATATAAATGTATTACAAAATCAGTAAATCCACTGAATATATGTTTGGAAGATAGAACGGAGTTAACACAATGATGACTCAACATTGTGCTGCTGCTCATTTATTACCCACTCAGATCTCCTGCTGTTGCAGTGGAAGTCCTGGCTGTGTTGTTTGGCAGGGTTGCACATTTTTGACTGTTTGCAGTCAGTGGGGATATTTCCCTTTCACTTCCTGTCCTGGAGAAAATTGGAATGGAGAGGAAATCTTTACAAAAAAGGGGAAAAAAGGAGGAGAGATTCTTCCTGCTACTTCCTCTGGTAACAATTGCAGAATCCTGTCTGGGTATCAGGCAAAGGTAAATAAGACATTTTGAAACCTTCAGCATAAGGAGTTTAGATAATTATTATTTGGCTGTATTTTTATACTGTATTAGTCAGAATATAATAGCACCTATGCTATGACAGCCACTCTTTGTCTGTTACGACGGCCCTTGAAGTATGCAATCCACCCGCTGGGACTTGCAGCCAGCAGACCCCAATCTCCCAGAAATCTCATTAGTTTGCTGAGCAATCCTTTACCGTAATGAAAACAATAGCTTGCAGTAAGTACTAAATCAATCCTAATTCCATTCATTTTTTGCATAACTCACATCTTGAGCTTTATTTCTCCCTTGCATAAATTAACCCATTTATTTACAAAGAATGGTTCTAGAACAGTTAACCTCTTCGGTTCTGTAGTGATAATTGGAGCAGCAGTCAGGCGTACCTGTGCCATGAACAGGAGAGAATGGTCGTCTGCTCTAGATGGATTTGACAGGGATGGCCATTGATCTAAATGTTTTTGAGTACCCTCAGACATCCTAATCTGACAGATCTCAGGTATGGTTATTCAGGGATAGGATAATGTGCATACCCTTGTCTACCTTATAATAAACAAACCTGAAATGATTTGACAAGTATTATACATAAAAAGCATCATATGTAATGGAAAAACTTTATTTGTATGTAAGGAGTTAAGGCGGGAATACTCAGGTGTATTTTTTTGTTTGTTTGTTGATGTAGACTCAAAAAGATATATTTTTTTAACCGTTCGAATGAAAATCTTAAACCGAACAAAAGTTTTAGCAAAAGGAATTGGAGTTTTGACCTCAAAGAAATCCTCAGATGAAGGTAAGTCTCCCTAATGACACGTATAAGACATACTTAAGCTGTTTAACAGCTCCTTTCCATTCTATCCAATTGATTTGTCAGATAAGGCTTTTCTTTTGTAATCAACTACTTCATTATTGTGTTGCAATTGAAACTTCCCAAACCAAACTAATGTTAAGTGATCTGAGTGATCAGATGTTTCATCCCAGGTAAGTATTCTAAGAATCTGGCTTTGTCAGCGGTAAGTATTAATGCACTGTGATGGGATGTTCCATGTCCTTTTGCTTTCAGCCATGTGGAGAGCATTTACAGTAACTAGAGAAGGAACAATGCTGTACACACAGTGCTCCTTCTGTGTATGAAGAGGGGAGACGGCCAGGCCAGTCAGGAAGCATTCTACCCTGGATGGATTTGTATTTATTTAAAGTACTGTACATACTCGAGTATAAGCCGACCAGAATAAAGCCCCTGAACATGATATAATCACCAAATTTGCTGGAGATGTAGAGAAGGGTTGTGAGAACATTGTGAAGAAAAAAGTAGTGCTCAAGTTTTTGCACAAAAGTTAAAATTAAGTAAACTTTAAAAACTTTGACTTGAGTTTAACCTTATTTATGCAAAAACTACATAGCATAACATTACATTTTTCAGCACACTTCAGGTTCGGCTTATATTCTATATATACGTTAATATCAGCTTGAGGTATTAATATTCAAATTAACAATTTTACACTACAATGAGTCATTTAGATATTTTAGTTATTGAGATTTATTTTGAGTAAATCATCTACACAGTTGCAAACACTAAAATTGGTCTATTTTAATGAAGGAAAACATATAAACAGTATTCTAAAAACTGCAGAACTTCAATAGTCAGGGGGTGTAATGCGATTCCTAAGTCTATGTTTGTTATAAAAAGGGAAAAGTTTAGGCTAGGACCAACACATGAGGAGTGGAGACACATTCTATCCAATGGGTCAGTTCACACCTGTACATTGAGGTGTAAGGTAGTAAAGTTTTGAAAGGCTTTTAAGGTTCATGCACTTTTGTTGTTCCTTCATGTGATTTACAGATAAAACTCATGTGAACAGCAGCTCATAAAACACATACAATGCTTAGCAGTTTTAACACATAACAACAAGTACTAACCCCATTGCACCCTTAGTTCTCTAATTCCGTTGACTGGGGTACATGAGCGATAGCAATACATGCAAAACGCATGAACTATGCACAATACATATCATGGATCGAACGCATAGCAACGGGGAAAAAGATATGTGTAAGTCAACCCTTAAACCTCACATTTATTTCTTCAGTGCACCATATTTCTCTTCCATGCTTACACACAGGAACTGAGCGAACCTTTACAATGTGAGGGAAAGCCCCACTTTGCGGACACCACTTTATATGTACCCATTGGGTGTCTTAAGGCTCCCATGCACGGGTCAATTTTTCACTAGATTTTTGCCCAGTGGGCAGAACTCGATTGATCGCCGATCGATCGTCTTGAATCGACTTAAAAATTAGATCGGACATTGATCTGACATTTTGTTTGATCCTTTGGCAATCGAAGTACGTTGGTGGACCCATAGCTCCCTATGCAGCACCCTTTCCGATCTATGGATTTTGTGGAATCTGCCATTTTGAAGATCGGCTCATGTCCAAATGGATCACAAATTGGATTCCTGTGGTGGTGTTCCATCGATTCCAAAACGATCAATTGCCGATTACACGATCGCCGGGAATGATCGAATCAGGAATCGATCGATGACAAATCAAGGTGTCTATGGGTACCTTTACTCTGTTCTGTTGACAGCTCAAACATAAAATTTAACCTTACATTCCTTTCTAGAGACAATGGTAATCTTGATAAATAAAGAAACAGTGAATCTCTCAAATTTTGGTAAACCAAAATAATAAAAATAAATAAACATGTATAGAAGCGGTCCTTACACCTTGCCTCACTATTCAACATTAAAAAAGGCTTTAGAAAGGTTAGACATCAGCACTCCATAAACTGTACATAACAAGATGGATTACAGGAAACATGACAGATCTAAGCAGACATTTGAGTTAATGTTATTAAATTATATGTTTACCATTCTGTATAACAATGAAGCATAACCTAATTTGTTTAATTAGGAAAAGGATGTTCGCCAGACACGTTCCAAAGGTCAGTAATTCTATTTTACATTATAGTGGAGACACAAAAAGTTTGCCAGTCTTGCCGTGTTTTCTAGATTTCTGCATGAAAAGCTATTAAAATTTGATGAGATCATTATAACACTTGACTTAAAGTTAAGAATGTTTACACACTAAACTGAATATTTCAATTAGGCATTCACATGCAGATAAAATAATTACATTCATTAAACTTTCATTTGCTTTTCACATGATTGGCTATTTCAACTGTTAATTAATCCTTTTGCTGACATAAGTACCACTTTATGTCACTAAATGGTCAATCCATGATAGTTTAAGAACATATCAGAGCATCATAGCTTTAGCTGGCCATAGACGGTCAGATTTGCGGACGATTTCTAAAGCCCCCCCTACACCTTAAGATCGATCCATACAATTTCCATTAGATCTACCAACAACTACGTAGTGCCGAGTCCTCCCTGATAGAATACATAGTGATTGGAAGGTATATATCACTGCTATGTAGTGCCGGGTCCTCCCTGATAGAATACATAGTGATTGGAAGGTTTAGAAAGGTCCTCATATTACATGGTTGTGGTAGAACAAAAGTTGATTGTACAGAAATTGTATGGAAAGATGGTAAGGTGTATGGGGGCCTTTACACACACAAAGGGTGTGTGGACGATTCACTGCACGACTGGCCGTGCGTGATGACGTCATCACACACACTCAATCAGAAAATTGACAAAGAAGCTAAACATCTATAGCTGGCTTTTCTCATAGAGGTGATTAGGGTAGCTTTATTAGGGCAGGACTATTTGGCTTCCAAAATTTTAAATAGTATTTTTTATTGTATTTTTATTCTCAGCGTATATGTTTGTAAAACACTTACCACTCCTTGTTCCAGCTGTCAGGTCTTGCAGCAGTTACCATCTCTGTAAACATTTTTCAGTTTAAATGACCTACTCTACAACCTAGTGTTTTGAATGATTTATTCAGGCTTATCGTGGGTACAAGGCTGGATAAACCCTTCACTACATTATGTTGTTATGCGAGTCATTCCCACTGAATCAAAACTTACAAAAAAGTGGGAACTTATGGAAGAAGAAAGACCCAGACATGCAGAGAAGGCAGCGGTACAGATCTGAAACTACCTCTAAATCCCCCTTTAATAAAACTCTAACCCTTAAAATAAAGACAAGCTACCCATTCTTCTAAACATTGCAGTAAGGATTGTTTCAGAATATCAAGTGCTATGGGGGACAATAGGAAGAGAAAAAATGTAAGTAAAAGCCGAATATAATCTGAGGTACCTAATTTTAACCAAGAATCCAGCAAACAAATGAATGATCCAAGTAGAAGCCTAGGTTATAACCTGAAGGTTCTGAAAATGTTGGGTTATACTGGAGTTTATACAGTATTTGATTCTTGAAATGAAAATGCTAGAACAGGTGAGATTCTATAACACATTCTCTACTGATGACAATATTATAGACAGAAGTTTTCAGTTTCTTTATTTTAAAAAGCTTGTTCATACATAGCTAAACTTTTATACAGCCCCATACTGTACAAGGTAGGAAATGGGCGTGCAAAATCTTCTCTTCAGTAACTATACACATACTTGCCTTGGGTAACTTTGAAAATGTTAAGAGGAACCAACTGAGGACTTATGATATGGTCCTTATACCCTGGAATGATATCATCTTTCCATATTGTCCATACTTTAAACATTCATGGGCTCACAGGAATGAGTTCGGCATGCTCTACATTTGCAATGAAGAAAACAGTATTTGAAGAAAAACAATATATATATATATTATACAATAACGGGGGCTGAACATAGACATAAAATGATAAACAATCGATCAGGGATGAAATCCTCTATGGTAGTACTCATTGGTGCTTCCATTTATGTCTTGATGTTGCCGCTGGAGACTCGCTGGCCAGCAGAGCAGAGGTTCTATATGTTTATCTACTACCACATGCCGTCCACTTTACCCTGGCTTCTTCTCTTTCTGGAAGCTGAAACTAGTCCTCCTTGTCAATTTCCTCTGCTTCTGAGCAAAGTAATCAGCCCGTGCTGTGCTGGCTCTTGATTCTAAGATATAATTGACCTTCAGAAGAAAAAAAAAACATTTGACGTCCAAAGTTAAACATATATTTTAAGCTGTACCAAATTGTAATAGATGCAATAATTCAATTAACTGTCACACTTTTATCACATTTCCCCAAAAATAGTCTAAAGCTGGCCATACACCTTCAGATTTCTGTCAGATTTCCTTCAGATCAGATCTACCAACAACCATGTAGTATAGTGTCCTCCCTGATAGAATACATAGTGATTGGAAGGTGTAGAAAGGTCCTCATATTACATGGTTTTGGTAAAACAAAATCTGATCTGAAGGAAATCTGAAGGTGTATGGCCAGCTTAATAGTCTTAAGCTGGTCTAACGGAGGTAACTAATAATGCAGATACAATAGTGTTCAGCGATCAGTAACATCCTGCTACCCATACACACAGCGTTCCCAGTGCGATTCTAGAGCATCCGATTGGCGCGCAATGACGTCATCATCTCTGCAGAGAATCAGAGCGCACGCTCTGTATGCCAGCCGTTACCAGGGTCCCCATCCAAAGTAATATCATCGGCCAGAGAAAAATGGACATGGCCATCGTGATTTGGCCCACATGGATTGGACGCTTCAGATGGCCAGCTGCGATGCCGTGGGCAATTGTATCATTTGTACCGCAAACCAGCATGCCAATAGACTGCACACTAAATTGCCGGCAGATCTATGGGTTTATGGGGGAATCAAAATCCGCATACAGGCTTGATCCAAGAGGTACTGAAGACAACAGATATACTTAACAACCAGAAAATGTATACCTTCAGGGCTCTTTCACACTATGTGCATTTACAGACATATACAAACTTTTTTTAATAAATTTTTTTAATACTTGCTTTGTACAGGTATACTGCATTGGGGGAAAAAGCATGGCGATGCACAGTACTAGTCTTTGCAATGTAAAATAACCTTATTCCTTTATCCGCAACTCAAGGTACTTTTTGTACCTTATACTTAATGTAATGTAATGGAAGCCATCACCCACTGCTGGAATGAACCGGAGTACCTGGTACTGGGGTTATTGCTTTGCTGAAGAACAACTACAGAAAAGCTGCCCCAACTAAACTCATAACTTCCATTAGCCCAGGCTCACATTTCCAATGTACAAACTACAATAGCATTGATCTTGAATTGTACCCCAGAAGGCATTGCCAACAAACACAAATCTAAAACTTGGTGCAGTTTGGTATCGGCATTTATCTGCTGGAAGCTTATGTTTGTAAAACACAGTTCTGTTGTGGTATGCACATCAGTCAATGTTAGAATGTATTTTTGTCACCTGCAGCAGCTGCATCTACGGCACCACCAGGTGAAGCATTTTCCACAGACATTCTTGTAATATCAGTGCAAGGAAAACAAACAGACTTCCAATATTAAGACACTAAGTACTATCTATACACTACCCAAAACACTAATTACACATGTGCTTACAAATTGATGGCATAGTTTTGCTAATCAAGACGATTGTGTCTATAGTGGACTGAAACATATTGGCAAGCATACACTTTGCACATGGGAAGTGGTTAAATTAACAAGGTGTACTCATTACTGCTATATCCAAATTGAAATGGCAGCACTTAACTCAGTAGATAATGAAGTCTGCTTTATGCTGGCTATTAATATCTGTTCAGTGCATCTAAAAGCTGCAATTAACCATTCGATTAGATCTTTTGCTAATTACCTCGCATTCAGTGTGTACACATGATCTGCATGGCTCACATTACCAGTTAAGAGCCCTAATACGTTGCTCATCATAGCCCTCCTGGCTCTTAAAACATTGATGGGAATTGTAAGACGTATACTCATAACCAAACGAACCTTTAACCTAGATTCCAGGCCTATATGTTAAAACAAAACCAAATTACATCACAGCTTCAAAAAAAACAATGATTTATTACGATTGCTTCTGTAAGCGTTATATTACAAAGCCGCATAACAACCATCAGATTTAAAGAAAAAGTGCTCATGCTGCTTAATCCGTCCTTAACCTGGTTTGACATCCAGGCCACCACAGGACTAGAAGCATTGAAGAAAGGTCAGTAGCTGATGCCAAGATATACAGTGTTACACACAAGATGGCACCTTTGACAAATGGGCATGTGAAGGTGGCCATACATGGGGCGATTTTTGAGCACAACCGATCGCTGTGCGCTTTCACGGTAATTGACTGTACTCGAATTGATTGCGGCCACTCTTTCCTCGAGCGGGATCAATTTGATTTCCAATTCAAAGTATCGAAAGGGGTCGATGGCGCAGAAGTGCTGTGCCTCAGTGTGCCATTCAATAAAGGTAGCTTGTGCGCAGTGCGGTGTCGCCATCATGCTGTGCTCAGGGGTTCATCAATGGGATGCTTTAGTCTTTTATTACTGAATGCTAATATGGACAATACACATGTGGCAAGGGACACGCCAATGCAAGTTCATTATATAAACCGTATTCTAAGCATTTTTTTTTATTTTGCAAAGGTCTTACTTTATACCTTTTTACCAGTAAGATTATGTATTTTTACAACATGGTTGGAAGGCACATAAGTTTAAGGCTGGGTCTACAATACAACGCTCCAGCAAACGCGGGAG
The DNA here is from genome assembly GCA_036250615.1 of Ptychadena robeensis. Classification (NCBI taxonomy): domain Eukaryota; kingdom Metazoa; phylum Chordata; class Amphibia; order Anura; family Ptychadenidae; genus Ptychadena; species Ptychadena robeensis. The sequence continues at coordinate 26,791,965 of CM070040.1, forward strand.
GGGTTATGGGCATGTCCCCATAGCGCCCTCACGTTGTTTAGGGCACGGTATTGCCTTGCCGGCAACACCGCTTCCTATACATTTCTATTGGCAAACCGCGCACAGAAACACATCAGGCACAGTTTGTGCGCGTCACACACCACGCCCAATGGTAAACACTCCGGTGTGGCCACAGGACACCCCCGTATCCCCGACTCCAACTCTGCTCCCGAGCGCCCCCAACCACTGGCATGATGCGCCAGTATAGACTGCCACATCATTCCCCATAGGGGGTTACAGGGGACGGCTGCATTGCAGTTTTCCCTGCAGTCTACGCGCACGAAAACCGCACAGTTTTTTAGCCTGTAGTCTGCTATACTCTGTAACAATTGATCACCTCTATTAATAATGTTTGGCTTTACTAAGCCTATGGGTCATGCAGAAGGTTTGTTGAAGAAAGCTATTTTTAAGAGAGATTGGGGCAACAGTCAGAATTCTAAATGTCTTAAGGACCTACCCAGCCCAGTAAACAGTTTGAGTCTTTTTTTTTTTTTTTAAAGTTCCCTATTGTTTTACTGGGATTAAAGCTGTCTGTTTAAAGTGGAATATTGCATTATGTACCAATTTTAATATGCATATTCTGAGGTCGTTTCATTCTGTACATGATGGGTGTGAAGGAACAAGAAATCTTACCTTTAGGACTATCTCATTTACTGTAGCGGCATCAGATTCAAAGTACAGATGCTTGTAATCGTGGTTATTCAGGTAGGTCAGCTTGAACATTGCATGGCCTGTAGTGGAGAAAACAGCTTCATTAGACATACAATTTAGAGTAATGAAAATGACACCAATCCAAGAAATAAGTGTAGGTCATTGGTAGTACACATTTCTAGCGAGATCTATCGTATTTTTCGGACTATAAGACGCACCGGACCATAAGACGCACCCAGTTTTTAGGGC
>CM070040.1:26793003-26844402 GCA_036250615.1 Ptychadena robeensis
ATTTTGTGGGTGAAAAAGTGCGTCTTATGGTCCGAAAAATATGGTATACCTGCCAAGAGCTCAAACCTGGGAAAATATTGTATACAATGGTAAAATGCTAGCTGGACCTATATCATTTGAAGAAGTAACAATGTAATGTAAAAAATACTGCTGGGGTCAACGCAACTTACACTAGACCTGCGCTTAAGTTTCTGGTAACATGCAATGGTGCACAATACTAAAAATGCCCTGCAGCATGCATTTGTGCAGGCGCAGCGAAAGCATTTCCCATAAACTTGTATGAGTATTTTATTGTAGCGAATGGTAAAATTCTTTTTTTTTGACGTAACTGACGCGGTCAGCAGCTTTGGTTGCTTTAAGGCTATCATCACCGCTATCGCAAGCACAGCTAATGTTTTGTATGCTGTGCGTCTTCACTGACCTCGATCATGCATGCATGAGAACATGTCATGTTTTCACATAGGGAGTGAAAGTATTGAAGCAGGTAACAATAGCCGATCAGATAACATAGGGGACCCCAGAAATGGAAACCTTGATGGTTCTTTCATGAAGGATTTTTTGTTGTCTGGATAATGACCTACTACTAATGGCTTTGTTGTGTTGATGGTAAATATTTCTGTGTAGTGCTGCTTTTATAAATACCTTAAGGATATAACAATGGCGACATTTAGAGGTTTTTTTAAATGATAGTCCTGGATTACCTACAATGTTAGCTAATTTTTCAACATTACAACACTACCACAAGTGTTAGACTAACATATTTGTACTAATATCTCATGTATGCAGCCACTTTGATGAATCTATTCCAGATATAGTTTTATAGTGGGTCATTTTATTACATTTAGCAATCTCAAAGCATGAGACATTTTATCTTGGAAATGTATAATTAAATATAATTACAAAGCATTAATCTTCCGCTAGTAGCATGTCTAATGATTTAAAGAAGGGGAACAAACATACAACTTCCTTAAATCATTGGGCAAATTAAACTTGTTTGGTACATATATTAGTTGATGCCTGCAGCAGAATAATTTGTTACTATAATCAGAAGGCCAGAAGGGGTTCATAGAAGAGAAGGGATACACTGGATTGCCCATATATTATAAAATGGCCACACGTGTTGTATTTGTTACTAAACTAAGACATTTGAGTATCACAGTTTAATGGAGCATTTTACAGAAGGGCTGGAAATAAATACTATTGATAAATTCTGGTAATTATGTTGGTTGTCATTATGCCAATGACGTTATTTTTCTCAGACAGTGACTTTATACAGGTTTGGGGCCATGACTAATAAGTAATATGTTCAGACAGCCAGATAGCATTTGTAGAAGATGGTCAGCAGTGGCAGCCTACATATTTCTCTTGTAATTAAAATTAAAGTATAAAGGTGGAGAGTTGCATGAACGGAATGGTATATGAGACAATAGAATGTGTACATTTATGATGTGCTGCATTAGCAGACACAGAAGACAAAAACTATAACACCTCACTAACAGGTGATTACACAGTACAAGAGTGTGTCTGCTTATTGACCAGGGTCAATTTCCAAAGCAAAAAAAAAGCTAAATGATATAAAATCACAGCCATATGATGATTAGAGGAACACATAAAACACAATAGACAGAGTTGTATGGTACAGACAGCACAGTGTATGAAGAATGGTGTTCCAGATCGGAATCATGCATGGTGTATGTGGTACATGTGGGAGTCTCGGGTTGCAAAGTTCACTTGTCACCTTCGCTATAGAGGTGGAGAAAGCAGATGTTCTGCTCCTACGGCCCCCCATTGCTGTTGCCAGTATAGTTGCCTCGGTACTAAACTAAGCTGTTACTGGAATGGAGTATTGTATGTCCTTATTTTTCAAGAGAACCTGCTGCAAAAAGGGGTTCCTTTACTACAGAGGTAAAAAGGACAAGATAACAGGTCATACAATCTCATCTGAGGGCACAGATATTATCCAATTTTATGCATATGTTCTGTATTCTAAATTTAATTGGCTACCTTACCTGCTTTGGGTTTGAGCTGTCTGCTATCTGCATTTTGAACTACAGGTTGGCCATGCATTCGATTTTGCTCAGCGCTTTACACTAGTCTAGGATGTATCAGAAGTCACCATAAAAACTGCCACCTAGAAATGCTTACAGCCCAGGTGCATTCATAAGCGCCCCCTTCAGTCCTCCACTTGCGGCTCCCGAATTCTAACTGTTAATGCATAGGGCCTCGCCTGTCTGCCAATCCCCTACTAATCCATCTTCTCCCGGGATCTTCTTATAACGGGAAGAGGAGGAGCGGAACAGAATAAAGGCACATAACCTTTAAATCAAAGGTTGAATCTATGTGTCCCATAGATATCATCAAATGCACATAACCTTTGATTATATATGACACAAAGTGTGCATTACCATACTACAGTGTTCCCAAATGGTTAAAGTATAATTAAAAAAAGTTTTGTTGTTTAAAAATTTTAAATAATGTTTTCTGGCTAGGCCTGTTGTCATTATTTGCATTAAAATGCTTATACAAGTCAGTAGATTGAAAATGTTATGTGTGGCCCTTTAGTAATGCCGAGGTCCTCACTTGTGGCCCTCCATAGCAACTCAGTAACCCAGCATTGCCTTACAATGTTGTTTTGATCCTTCATCCATGTGTCCACTGTGTTTTTTCCTGTGCTTGCAGAAGAAAAAGTAAATTGACCGATTTGGGGGTAGATTGCCTGCAGCTCAGGGTGCGTTGCCACCCTATGAATTTCCATTACAATGACACAGATCTTCAATCGACACATCATGACCAACACAGGAAAAAGACACAGTGGACATGGCCTATAGAGCAATTCACTGAGAAAACTGGCTGCTGACAGCTGTTGTCAATGTCTCTCAGCTCTGTTTCTTGCTCATGGCGCTGCATATGTGCTCTGCTCACATCCCACTCTTCCTCTTCCCTCTCCTAGGTGGTGTCTATCCACACTTAGGAAGATGGAGAGCAGGTAATGATTACAGCAGAGAGGTAAAAGACGCACACCCCTATATGTATACTGTATACAAGGGGGCATCTTATCGTAGTTTTTTTTCACAAGATTGTTTTAATTTTGGAACCAGAGCTCCTTTAAAGCAGACCTACCACCTGTTAGGTCACTCTGCAGTATCAGCTGCAGCTCAACTGATACTGCAGAGATCCCCGACTAAAAAAAGTAAACTATTTCTGACAGCAGGAGTAGTTTTTTTTTTAGAAACAGCCCCTCCCACTGTGTTACATCTTGCCTAGGCAGGACTTAACAAGCTGCAGGGGTTACTGGGAATTCTGTCCCATAAGTCACTGTGTCTCAGTCTCACAGACGTGCGACTTTGTGAAGAGGGGAGAGAAAAGCCTCTCTCCACACAGCTAGATGGATCCAGCCAAGTGCCCCCCTCCCCCCCCACATGGAGCTGCAGAGGAGTCTCTGTCTGTGTAGGAGAGAAAGGGGGGCGGGTTGGTGTCAACTACCAGCTGCCTGGAGAAGATCAGGAAGTGGCTTCTCTTGCCCTTATTCAACATGCTGTCACCCTCAGTGAAAACATGAAGAAGGTAAGTTTAATTTGTTTTTGTGTAGCAGTTTTCCGGGATCTGAACAGTTGACAGGTAAGTAATGTGCTTATTTCATGTATGTGTGTTTTTGTTCTAGTTTAAAACTGTTTTAATGTGTGTAGCATTTGGATGAAAACTACTGGGAGATTGCTAAGCACATAAACCAGTACACAAACCTGGAGTGTAAATGAGCCCAAACTTCAAAATGAAGCAGGATTTAGATACATATGAACTGGACTTTCATTTGCCAGAGCTGAATTGGCTGTAATCAGCATAAGTTTATTAACACCAACATGGCCAGTGATTGTGTGAAATTTGCCATCTTGTGTGTAGCATTGTAAATCTAGCAATCATCTAACATTTTTTTTAGCATAACTTCTGTCTGTGTTATTCTATAGATGTGACCAAAACAAACAAAAACACTCCTACCAATGACATGCTATTCTGTAAACATAGCCATAACACTGCCATAGCACTGCCATAGCACTGCCTCAGAAGTTGATAGTTGATTATTACAATATTAAATAGTAGAAAGCATGTTCACTTTGAGAGACAGAAGTGGCTAATCTGAGTTTAGGTCAACTTTAATAGCCTGATTAGTGAATTATGTAATGAAAAACAGGTTACCAAAAATGCATCAGTAACTTGCATTGTGGTCATGGTGTGCATGCCCGATTTACTAAATACATACATGGGAGTTGTTACACCTTCCCAAATATTTGTATTGCAGGCCGGAATAAGGATATTGTAGGAAGTTCATACCAATATCAAATGCAAGTACTTGCTCTCTGCATAAGGTTTTGGTGGATTATTAGAAACCTGTGTCCACCTAATATCACTTAAAAATATATTCATTCATAACCATCATGAACAGTGTTCAAATAAACCAGCTTTACTTGTATTAAAACTGAATTTACATTTAATAAAAGTGTGTCTTAAGTTGCCAAACATTTCACAGTTTTCCATCACAATTATTCCATAAAATCACTAGCCAGTTATAAAATCACTGCTTCTTTTATCAGCTGTTGTGACAGAGTGACATTGGGAGACACAATATGGTGTATCTTGTGTGTCAGTAGTCAAGGCAGCCAACACATCCCATTATTGTAATAGGGACAAGCTGTGACTTTTCTTGCAGACAGTCCAAAAAGTTTACTGGTAGCAGATGTGATGGACAGTTGTGGGGTGTGAGCAGGTAGGAATGACAGGAGAAAGTGGAACACTGGAAAGAGAGAGAAAAATGAAAAGACTGGCAAATGAACTAGACTGGGCTAGGTTTATCTGATAAAACAGGGACAGACAAGTAATAGGGAGGGGTGATGTTCCTAAAATAGGTCAGAATAAGCATCATGTCCACATCAGTCTCTATCTAATGTCTTGTCCCAGCCTTCCTGTCACTGTTGTCTGTCCCTAGCTGCACCCATCTTAAAGGCACATCATTAGGCAGATGTTACATGCCTTTCCAAATTTATTAGACTTCTAGACAGCACTTTCTCAACTAGTTAGGTCATAGGGTAATAAAAAAGGATACATTTATATGGAATTTGTAATGTGCTGCATTTCACTGGTGTCGGTCAACTTCATTAGTCTCTCAGCACAATAACAAAACATATTGATATATGTTTTGTAACTGATATTTAATTTACAAGCAGGTTAAATGTGTTTGGTGCCATTAAGCACCCTTCATACTCTGCCTTTTGTTGTCATATAACAAGGAATTACTATGCCTCTCTAAAGTCTCATACATGGCTAATGTAGACTACTAGTAGAAGTTTTAGTGAAATAAGAATTCACTGACAAGCTGCAATACTGCACTGATTACCCATAAACTTACCAAACTAAACTAAATATATCTCTGATAACTGATAGCATGTTCTTGTGTATGTGAATGACAGTGAGCAGGAATGGGGACAGTAGAGGGGGCAAAAGCAGGACATTAGAAGAGAAAAGTCCTAGGCATCTTGTACTAGAGAAACTAGAGTATCTGCACAAGAGGATTGATGAGGGTCAGTATATCAGAAAGGTATGATAATGGGCAAAATATGTCAGTATGTTTGACATGGTGACGTAACCATGTTACCATCAATAGTTCAATGAACGAAGGGGAATCTATACATGTATGGCTAGCTTAACACACAGGGATATAGATTCAAACTCACCTGTCCTGAGGAAAGAAAAACTAAACAGGCTAATCACTAGGAACTAAAAAAAATTTCAGACAGTTGATTAGTATTATGGATAGAATCAAATAAAATAAGTAATAAATCAATATTCCTACACAATGAGACACTATAAAGCTAGTGTTTCAGGAAGACATGTAGCAGTAGTAGTGGCAGAGATGTGTGTATTTTCAATTGAATATCCAAAGTTCACAGTAAATGGCTGAATCTAAGCCCAAACGGAAAAGTAGGTATAAAGAATGAAGTTTTATGATGCCCTATATATCCAAATGTGCTGTACGTTGTTCTAAACAGTTATATCTCCTTATTGGTAATTCTCTACTAGAGCTAATGATTGTGCTCTATCCTTATAATGGCTATCGGTAAGTTACACTTTTTAAATGCGGTCCCCTTTACGTAACCCTTGCAAAAAAAGGATAATAGTATGACCATCAAAAACTGTGTTACTCATAGCAACCAGACAATCCTAACCATTCCGAAGTCCCCCATGACCGCATGCACCTTCCCTCTCTAGTAGCCTGCCAAACAATAAGCTTAAAGCTAGCCACACATGGTTCGATTTTAGCGTTCAATGTTTTTCGATGAAAAAAGCGATCGATTGTAAAAATATCGATGTTCTGCCCACATAGTCAAATCGTCTATTGAAAAGTGATCGGACAGGTTGGAAAATTTTGCACGATTGTACAGCTCGATTGTTGCAGCTTTTTTTTGGTTGAGTCAATGATACTCGATTTGTGTGGCTACTTCCTTTTACTTCCGATTGAAACTAAAATCATAAGAGTAATTCAATCGACGATTTTGGATTACTTCGATTAGCTTTTCAGTCGAAAAGGAACAATAATCGTACTCCCCATGTTTTATCGATCTTCAAAATTGAATTGAGCGTCGATTAAACGCTTAATTGAACCATGTGGGCTAGCTTAAGGCTCCCACACACAAGTGGGGGCAGACAGATCAGAGATGGAGTGCAGCGTAATGACGTCATCCCGCTGCTCTCCATCGCTGACAGCATCTGCAGGCACCCTTTGTGCCGGCCTTTAGTTTTAATGGAGATGCCGGTCTCCGTTGAAACGAACGGCATCGGCCGGAGACTATCTGACATGTCCGTTCTCTGGCCGACCAAGCTGTGGGACGACAGTGATCTGTCGCCCTGATTTTGCCACCAACCGACAGCGGCAAGCGCGCAAAATCGGCCGTCACTCGTTGCGTGTGTGGCAGCCTTTAGCAGGGGAGACGTCAGGTGGAGGTGCTCATCTTCTTTTGTACTGCATTGTTTATGTCAGCAGAGCCCTGCTGACAAACAATGCAGCAGCAGAGCCAGATCAAAGGGCTACTGGTGGTAGCTCTCCCATCTGTCTCTGCCTGGGTATGTGAGACACTGCCTCACACTGCCAGCTCTCACATACACCGAGAGCCACAGCAGTAAGTCAGCCAGACTCATACGGCTCTGTACTTTTAGTATGTGAGCTGGGCAAGTTTGAGTCTAAATTACATACAGTGGCAGAAGCCGATAGGCACCTTAAACTGGCCAGCTCACATAGGGAAGCTCTGCCAGTCAGGGCTGGAGGCAGGGAAACTGTCAAAGGCAGCTTCCTTGCCTCCTTAACTTCCTCTCCGCCAATCAGAGCATAGAGCTCTGGCCAGCAGATTAGGAAAAAGCCAAAATACTTTTTGTCTCTCAGAAGCTCCGCTTTATCGGTTGCATCCTAGACAACAGAGCTTCTAATTACCTGGTAGATGGACACCCGCAGGAGATCAAGTCTACAAATGACAATGATAAGGCAAATGTAGCTAAAAAAACAAAAAAGAACAAAGAAGAAAACAACAAAAAAGTGGTCAAGGATCAAAAGGGGTGTGATGTTTTTCCAAACCAGTGGATTTCTCTATGGCAACAATGCTTCAGACATTCCAGAAATACGCTGTATACTTATTATTGCAATATATTTTCAGGCAGTGAATATAACAGCTGTTCTGTCTGATGTGACATGAAATGGCTCCGTTTGCAAAAGGGCACCTCTTATATTTACACGAGAGTCGCACTGAGAAACATCTCTGTGTTCAGAGGCGACACGATAGGGTGTAAATGGGTCTGATGGCAGGTAACTCTATGTCACAATGGTGACAGGGACATGCTGGGAAATCCAGTGACCTTTTACATACAGCTAATTAAAAAGAAATTACACAGTGTTCTCCATTCACTGGTGAGACACGGGAACAGCGCCTTTTACACATGAATAGTTCAATTCCATCTATTGCAGCCTTTTCCCTCATCTTTTAACTCTTCATTTAAAAGGATGGGGAAATATGATGTGCCTGCCCCTACTTCTAATGTAGAAGCACAAATGGAGGGATCATAGAACAAAATATGATGGATTCATGAATATCCAGATTTCCAGCATCTAAACAGACAATGATGAGTTGTTACAGGTTTGCAGACATCTTTGTGGACTATTTAACAGTCTTGGCTGTGGTATGTCTGCTATAAAACAACCTATTCTTATTTCTACAAATTAGATTCTAAGCAAATATTCTCAAATATTTGACCCACCATACACATGGAGTTGCACATTTAAGAATATGAAATCATTTTTTCAGCTAAGGTTACATGTAAACAGGGCTCTTATGTGTATCTGTGTATCAATGCCAGTAGCTAAAATAAATACTGACAGATACATTGATTCCCTATACACACATATTTCTTCTGTGGGTATCCAATGCTTGGAACACATAATGTGAAGAGCAAAGTTGGCAGTGATAATGAAAGACACTGTTGGCAGCAAAGGTAAATAACATTGTTACCAGTGTGCTAAACCGAGAGGTTGGGTTGGCAAATCCACAAATGGGCTTAGTTGCTAATATGTATGTAACTGATGATTCATGATTATAAGTATGTCATCAAATGTATGCACAGCTAGTCAATATCATTGAATCAAATGCCAAAAAACAGCAAATCTGATTACTCAAATTATAGAGAAATCAGCAGAATCTGGTAAGATTTCAAGAGAGAAATCCTAGAAAAAGGAAACACAATGTAGACACAGGGTTCTTCTCAATCTGGCATTTTGTTATTGCTTCTGTGGTTTTGTCAGACAAGCTATTTTCTGTTCACGTTTGATGCACATCTGTGTATCGCTGCATCTACTTAGCCCTATGTGTTAGCGTAAATTTGTACACTTATTTGTAAGTGTTTGTGTGCAGTGTCTGGCACTGAAACACTTCTGTGGCCAGAGCCATCAATCAAGCTGTCAAAGTGATGACAGCAACCAACAGACGGCCGGTGTCAAAGGTTACACGGAAGAAGAAGTGGCAGGAAAGGTTTCTGAAGAAGAAAGCTGCTGAGCCCCCACCTTTCTTAACACAGAGAAAGGCAGGAGCCCCAGAATTTGTTGTCTTCATCAATCTTCTTGCCGCCTCCCTCTGATCGGCCGTGTGGAAATACAAAGGTATAGCTGGATGAGATAGGACTGGTGGGGTCTCTTCTCACCGTCTGGCACAAAGGTTTGTACTAGGCTACAGAACAGACTTCTCAATAAGAATCATACGACGATTGTATAACTGTAAACATGCTGAGTGTTCTTTTTGAATTAAATCAATTGTGTTGTAGGCTAAGTACTGTTGCCTATGGCAATGTTTAAAAATGCTTTCATTAATACATTTTTGTACAATTGTTACCCTGTAATAAAAATCAGATTTTTTTGCTTTGTTCCCATATATAGTATACCTAACACCCCCATCACATTCCCTCGAAGAATGAAACACCTGAATATTGATATGGCAACTCCTTACGTTTCTTCTACGTTTGTACAAGAGGATGACTTTATGGACCAATCTTCACTCAGCCATGTATATGTATTGGTCACTTCTATACCAAACATTGCAATGCTGTAGGACCTGGAAAATTTCACCTTCATCCCACTACACCACTACATGTTTTATTTGATGACATGGCATCTACACTTCTGGAGAAATAGGTGTATAATTTTTTTTTTTTATATGTTGCTGATTTTAGCTGACTTTGGCTACTTACAGTTAAAAAAAATACTCTCTATATCTATAGCACAGGGCAGATGCTCTTCCTTCTCAGTTTTTAGGGGTTTGTCTTCTGCTTCTACATCATAAGCCCCCATAAACCGTACGAATTTGCCCGATCGATCGGGAGATCGGTCAGGGTGATTGATCGGGAGAATAAATCGGATGCGGAATTATGTACCCGACCAATCACGGTCGGGATGGCTTCTGGCCTGTCCGTGAATTTTGGTCGATCTGCTGTTAATAACATAGTGTCGGGCCTATCGATCGGTGATAATTCTAATTCCGATCTTTTCGTGCCAGCTAATCGATTATAACATTTTAAGTGAAAATCGGGTGACCCGATCGGATGAAAAATCGGGAGAAAAATCGGTACATGTATGGGGGGCTTGACCATTGCTTTAGACATTAGATTCTATGGCATACATGGGTAAACTAAGGCCCGGGGGCCCAATCCAGCCCGTTTAGCTTTTTAATGCAGCCCATTGTCACCTTGATGAAAAGGTTGTTTCCTGCAATAAGCGTGCATAATGCTCAGAGGAGTCTAAACATCCACCTTACCTTATTGCAGTGAATGAGCAGAAGGGAGCCAGAGCATCTTGTCAGCAAGGACTCCATATTTTTACTGAAATACGTATTACGTTTATTTTATTTTAGCTTCCAGGCAGTACAATATTTTTGTTGAAAGCAAACAGGAAATTAAAAAAAGATTGCACGCCCCCAGGATCATCAATGAAACCGGGCAAGTGAGGAATCAGGACACCTATGACGGTCGGCCATTACAGGCTTTTGGTTTGGCCCTTCTGTTGTGGCCTGCAAGTCAAAAAAAGTTTGCCACCCCTGGTCTATGATCTACAATTGCAGCCCAGGCTAATATTGCTTCTAACCCTATACAGAACAACCCTTTTAATGGACAAAAGTCTCTTCAGTTATTCGCCATCTTAGATGCAATATAGTAATATGTGTGTTAAAAGTTTGCTTTCAATACAACTATAGCGGACTCTGTATAATCATCCTTTTTAAATCTCTGCTACATATGTTAACAATACAAAAATATCATAGTTTTGGCAGGTCAAAAAGGTTTCCAAAATATTTATTTAAAACCCCTAAAGCCTAGGTGCCCAACCTGTAGCCCTTTGGGTGTTCTTCAGCGGCCCCCATCGGTCCTCCACTTAAAAGCCCCTAAAAACCAAACTGTTAATGAATAAGGCATAGGAACTCACCTGTCCGCAGGTCCCATGCTGACGCATCTTTTCCCGGAATATTCTTAGAGCGGGAAGAGGGGCCAGGGACTGGCTCAAGCGCATGCTGATTGGCAGCAATCCAGAGGGCACATGAGCAAGTCAGTGGGGGATCGGCGGACAGGTGAGTGCCTAAGCTCCAACTATCCCACCAACGTGGGATGATTGTATAATATATATTGCGGCACATAACCTAGGAATAGGGACACAAAAGGCTTTGATTATATCTATGAGGCACATAACCTTTGATTTTATATATGGGGGAATTTATATTAAACAATTTTTGTTATTTAAAAATCTTCTAGCCATGCCTGCTGTAATTTCTACATTAGACAATGCTTATACAAGTCAGTATAGATTGAAAATGTTATGTGCGGCCCTTTAGTCATGACGAGGGCACATTTGGACCACCACTGATCTAAAGTATCAATACTGGCCTTAGACATACAGTATTTAAAAAATGGTGAAAAAAGACCCAGGTCCCCTAAATCTTTGTACCAACAGAAAAATGAGATGGGATTCCCAATTAGTATGACTACAAAGAAAGCCAAATTGGTCAGAAATCCTGGAAATGGCTTACTGGCTCCCACCCCAAACTTGGGTTTTAGGTCTCAGAGCAGTTATTCAAAAACAACTTAAAGCCTCATATTGCCATATTTCTTGACATGCTTTCCTTATTAAAATCAAAATAAGACCTCAGAATGCAAAGGACTTGCACAACATAGCAGACACTTTATTTACTCCATTAATAGTGCCTATAAAACCTTCCTTCTTTGGTGTTTAACACCATCTAAAATAGCACATTTCTGTTCCAACTTGATGATATGATGTATAATGTACTCTTACCTAATAACTTCTGCAAGAGGAACCTTTTGCAACAGTTGTTGTTTAGCTAAACATTGAAGTGGTGGTAAAATGGAGGCGTTATTTACACAACTAATCTGAATATAAAAATTGGAGAATACAATTTTCCAGCAAGAGTCAGGGATCATTTGAACCTCAAAGAATGAGAGCCATGTCCACAATGCTTGCTGTGGGCACACAGGTACAATTACCATATCTAACTGGTTTCATTGTGTATAATCTAAATACATTTTGTAAAAAATAGCAAAGACTCTTTCATGGCATGTGGCAAACATAACTACAGAAGTATATATTTAGGGCCACAGTTTAATAGAAGTGAAGTACAAGGTTTACCAGCCTGAGAAACATAAAAAGTAGCAAAGCTTATCATGTTAATCTGTTATATACTAGGAAAATTAAGAGGCCCAGCAGAAGCACTCTTTCTTAGAGCAAAGAGAAGGTGGATGTGTGGTTACTTTGGTATGTAAAAAAAGAGTGACACAATTAAAATAGTTACTTCTAAGGAATTTAAATTAAAATAAATTGAGTGTGTGCAACAACCTCAAAATGAGCAATGCACTATTTTTATCATAACTCATGAAGGTTTGTCGAAGATGAAAATAAACCATTTTTATGAAATACAGTTATTTTAAATGAAAGAAAGACCGTCTTATTAGTTTTTTTAAAAGAATAAGCATGGGCTGTTTTCTAGGATTTTGTATAGATCCAACATGAAGAACTGCTGCTTTATAATAAGGTGTGCCACAATGCTCGATTTACACCATCTTCCTTGGTCTGTGCAGGGTGACAGTATAAATGGATTTTTTGCAAGATAAGGCCTTTGTCTGAATCTTTCAGAATATATATGGTCCTCTAGGTAACAGCTAAACCCTGCATGGCTTGATCCGGTGGTGACGTAATTGAAAGGTCTTGGTAGCCAAGCTGTTAGATAAAACCTTTAACGCTAGGCCATCGTTTTTGGGAAATAAAGTAATTATGTAGCACTTTCAATTCCACTCTATTTCCAAGGCAGATAGCCCTGGCTGTCAGATTCACAGAAGGAATTGCAGAGGATGCTGATTGATTTACTCGGGAGAGTGAAACTCGCAGGGCACATAATAGTGTGAGTTTAGAAGGCTAATGTTTCAATACCAGCAATTCTGGGGTCGGCTGGCTGATACAATCACATTATTGCCATATCCACTGAATGACTCTTCTGTATATTGTCCCTCTGGAAATCCTAGCATATGTACTTACTGGTATGACAACTCTCATATAATAATATGATATATATACACACATATACACACATATACACACACACACACACACACACACACACACACACACACACACACACACACAGGTATACATATAAATGTAGGATCATTACAACAAACCTTTCTGCATATTTTTCTTGTAGTGCAAGAATTGTACATTCAGATTTTAAAGTGTGTGGTCACCTTTATAAATATTTAAGGTTATAGAAAAGTTAGACAAAATAAAAAATTACACTAACGCATACGAACACGTGACCTTGAAGGGCAAGCTGAAAATAATGGCCACAATATAAGAAATATTCTACGAGTCTGCTCACAGACCCAGGCAACCATCTCTTACAGGGTCAACATCTTCATTCTGACAAGAATACAATTGACCCTGCTCTGCCTGCTTGCATAAGTACAATTTATAATATTTCCCAGGACTAGATAGTCTGAGCTTGTGTTACCAGAGATAAAATGCAAGAAAGAGTATATATTGCACAAGTCTGAACTCTTATCGGTTCCCAATCCTTTCCTTCTCCCTCATAATTCATTCAAGGAGGACCCCAGGATTCATTTTTTTATGTAGCTGTGCAGTAAGACATATATCAAAGACTGATAAAAATCACACTCAAAACTTGTGCAAAGGGCAGTCTAGAAACATGCAGGGAAGATGTATCCCTCTATAATAAGAAAAATCAGGCCAAAGCCTAACAAAGGAACCCTGCAGGTAAAAAGGCGGCTCCTTACTACAAATACATGACATTGGGAAAGACAATGCAAATGTCTTTGCAAATATGTTGCACTGGTAATTTTCCAGTAAAGAAATGAGATTACTTATAAACCTTTGCTATTATATACTGGGATTTAAAAATGTAGTACATTTAAAAAAAATATTATTTCAGGTTTGAATCCATGTTGGTTGGCTAAGTACACCCTAGTTCTGAGGGCTCATCTCATTATGTTGGATGTAACAACGTGAGACTTTTAAATACTCTTTTAAATGGTCCCCTAAGCTGTCTTCTCCATTTATCTCTGTGATGTTTAGGAGTTTATGGCACTAAACAAAAGCCATAAGTGCAGGTTAGTAAGCTAGCATTAAAAAAGCACTACACCAAGGTGCAATCTTGTATTGTAATAATTATTAATAGTCAAAATGACTTTACAGATGAAAACATAGTGCCATGCATTGACAAGTGAAATAATATTTTTGTGCATAACTTTGAGCATAAAACCTGTAGTTCCCTCTGAAAACACTACTTTCCTGCTATAAAGATTTAGATTTATTTCTCTGGAAAGCATTACACTCTATATGTTACTCATGGTGCTGTATAGGACGCTACAGATCCTTTCCTGGAGATGGAAATAATTAATGCAGCAGCAGTCAAGATATTACCTTTAGAAATTTTGGATTTTTACATAATGTTTTTACTGCCTAATAAAGAAGATTAGCCAGGGAGGTGGAGGAGCTGTCAGTTGGGAGTTGCACCTATGGCCAGATCCCCAATCTGTACTATATTGTTTATGACAGCGTTGATTGAACCAATGTGCAAAAAGAGATAGATGAAAGAGATGCCACCTCACCCATGGCACCTCTCCCATCTTTCTCTGCCTGTGTGTAAGAGCTGCACGCTGCAGCTTTTACACAAACACAGGTGTAAAGGGGAGACATCTGCAGGCAGCTTCACCCTCTTCCCTGATGTGTGATAAATCTTGTGGCTGAAATTTGATATCACATGGGAATTTTATTCCCGAATTGATTTGAACACTTTGAATATTTTGTTTCTTGTTTTCGTGCTCTAAAAACGGAGCCCGACAAATAGGGTAGTTCAGCTTCAAATGTATTTTTTCTTTTTAGAAAAAAGTAAATTTTTATTCAAATTGTTTTTAATGGGAAAGTGTTTTTAGGTCAATGCAATTCCACTTTTTAGTTGTCCCTGGAATTCTTTTCCCATACCTTCTGCTTTGTTGACAACTGTAATGAATGAGATAAACCTTGACACAAGCATGCAGAACAAAACTTTTATGTGTCACTTACTTGGACTTTTCTCTTCAGCAAGGTCGCACCCACAAAGCAGATCTGAATCAATAGAGATTGGTTTTTGTTTGATCCAGAATTTCGTGCTTGTTTTCTGGTTGGTCACTGGGTCAATCTCCACCTTTTCTCCAGAAATACCTAAAGAATGGACACATTTCATTAAACAAGAGTGATACGACCATAGCTCTAATATTTAAAAGATTAGAAGGGGGTCATTTTAAAATATGCTTTACATTTTGGGACCATTCAATGCTCTAATGTATAGGATGCACCCTATACAGAGCAAAGCGCCTAGTCCAGGAAAAATACTGGGGACTGATGCTACGGGGAAACTGGGGAACTGCTGCTATCTCCAACAACTTCCCCACCTTCTGGTACAGCTCTGTAGAGCCAGTGCAGCCTACATACACAGGCATGGATGATCAGCCAGCATGGAGATTTTCTCTATGCAGAACTGTGTATGGGAGCAGAGCTTCAGCTGTCCACTCACATACATTGGCTCTGCAGAAGAGAGAGGGCAACAAGATGTTTACTGAAGCCCCAAGTAGTATATTGCTTCTCCTTTTATTGTCCAGTCTTGGGGTGAGGAGCTCTAATTGACAGTGCAACAACAGTAAAGAAAGATCAGGCACTCTACACTAATAGACAGAAAAGTATTGTTTGGCAGTGATTTTTAGGCAAAAATACAATCTTGGGTATGTAAAACAGCTGCCATGTGTGCATTTCATGTGTTTATGTAATGGTTTGCCTTACTGCCATGACTCAAATACTATGAATGCCTCGTCTCCTAGTTGCTACTTGAAGTTTGAAAACGAAACTTTTTTCTGCTTTCACCTGTAAGGCTGCATTCAGACGCTCAGTTGAAAAATGCTGACCACCTAAAAACCACAACCATCCTCATGTGGTCTGTTTTTGAAGATATGGAAAGGAAATAATGGCTTTCATCCGCACTCTTGGATTTCTTAAAATCTTTCAAGCTTTATTAGATATCACATAGAAATATATAGCAAAAATGGACAGGGTCCCTCCAGGGAAAGAAAAAAACCCCTCTGTGCATTGGCAGTGATTGACAGCCATCACCCACACAAAAAGTGGTATATTTAACAGACCAAATATTTGCAGGGAAGAAAAATTTATTCGTGCATACTCTTGACAGGCCTGCTTTTGATCTTTGGATGTAGATACAGTACAAATAAGCAACAAAAAGCTAAACATACTAAAGAGCAAGTTCTTTCCTGTACACAAACTGGAACAGAAAGCATTTGTTGCTCTATAAACAAGGGATGGTTCACACTAGTGATTTCTGGAAATGGGCCATTAAACTTCCTGATTGTATCAAACCTGTAACTGAGCACACAGCTCTTCGTATGTATCTACCTATCCATGAAAATTGTTGTGCTTAAAGTGAAACATCAAATATAACTGACTGATGATTTCATTGAAATGTGCCTTCACATTCACATACAGCTGGGAGCACATGCAATGCTAGGCACGGATTACAAATCTACTTCAGACAGTGGATTTATGAAACCTGGACTGTTGTCCAACACAACAGAACTCCCCCTTTCTCATTTTAAAAACAAAACATTTGTTTTTCTATGTACATTTATAAAAACATATTTGTCTAAAAAAAATCTAAAAAATTTATAAGCGTTATTTCACACTGCCAAAATGTGATCTGTAGCTCTGCACTGTTTGCTTTCACTTTTCACATAAGTTAATGGCACCCCAAAATCACTGTGCATGTCACACAGAACCACAGCAAGGTTGTGACAACTGTGGTAATGAAAGGCATCCAAGTATTGACCTTTGACTACTCTCCATTGATTTCAATGTATTAAAGAGCCTCAATGTGCCTTAGGTAAGAACTATCCCAAAATGTTTGAACAGCCCAGAGAAAGCAAGAATATCCCTCTATCCCTATTAGACTAATGGCCAAACAGTTTAAAAAGCTAAACTTTGGGTATGTGGGGCAATAAATATCAGTTAGGTACATTAAAAAGTATGATTGCAATATTTCCTATTGATTAGCTTAGGCTGAACACCAGAAAAAGCCCATCTGATTCCTTGGCTGTTGAAGGTTGCAAAGCCAAAATGATCACTGGCCTCGTTATTCGGTCAACAGGGCTTGGCATTAAACGCATTGTGACAGACTGTTGTCTCTGGAATGGGAGGTAAGGGACTGGGTGGACCTTCCCCTTCCACCAAGGTACACCTGGACATTTACAAGCTTGGCATTCCCACAGATGTTGTTTTGCTCATGAACCCCTGCAAGGGAGATTGCCTGTTGGGACTATATAAATAAAATACTATATAAATAATTGAGGCTGAATCCCCGCAGTGGACAGCTAAAATGGTTTGAATGCAAATGCAAGTCTGAGCATATCCTGGGTACATACACTTACAATAGGTACATCATTACAATGTCATTGAAACCTCAAGATTGAGATAACAATGGCATAGAACCTCAAGAAAATGTATATGGTTTCTGGCAGTAGTGCACAAAAAACAGTAATGTTGGCATACAGGTATTGCAAATTTGTTTGGGCAGACTTCACAATTCACAAAAAAATGTATTAGGACTAAGCATTTAACTGCAAGCCTAGAATTCACTTTTAATGTTTTCGGCATTGTGCAAGAGCTTCACATATTCCATGGCATAGGTCACCGGTTTAGTGCCAACAAGCTGAGAGAAACATTGGCAAGAATGCTGCTGGTCATTTATTAAAATGCAGCTAATACAACAAGATGTTAACAACTAATACTATGTGTATTCATACCAGTGGCAGCATACTAATAGTATGCTCCCCATAAAACCTCCACAAAAAGGATTCTTAAACATTTTAATCAAAGTACTCAATAAATATTTTTTGTCATGCTGCAAACTTAGGGCCCTTTCCCACTATATGCATTTTTAAAGGTATGCACTAAAAACTTGCATATCTGCGTTTGTACCTGCGTTTTTGAACAAAGCATGAAAAATGCATCAAAATGCGTGCAGCAGGGCATTATAAAAAAACGCACGCGTGTTTTTAAAAATGCAACGCATGCAGTAAACACACTCACAACCCCACTTTAGGTTTTGACCAATTTCTGAAAACCCATTTCTCTGGAGTGTAATATGACTGGCAATAAGTTTAATAGAATGGTTTAATTAGATATTATTCAAAAACACAGAATATTTAAGTTACTATCTATTGCAAGAATTTCAAAAACTTGCATTGAAGCAATAAAGCAACTGATATACAGCCTGATACCCTAAAACATTCTGCGTCAGGCTAATGGCCAACACTGAAAAGGAAAGAGGAGAACAGCTCTTAACGTATTGTGCAGGCATATCATTACTTAGCCCCACATTAAGTAGCATTTTTGTTCTAATTTTACAAACGTGTAATTAAGAGACGTGGAGAGCTAACATGGTTGTAATATTCTATGCATTCTAGATGCAGATAATGTTCTTCAAATAGTACAGCTTTATAACATACGCTGATATCATTACAGAAATTAACTAATTAGTAGCCATCACTTCACTTATGATCCATCAGGTACAGGGGGTGTTAAGAATTGTTCATTTCACATCCGCTGATAATACAGTAGAAAATAAAGGTAGGACACCAAATTCTTCCAGATGATGCCAGAGGTTTGAACCTAGAGTGATTTTCCAACAGTAACCGAACATAAACCAGCAGTGACACCTAAAGTGGCTGCTGATTTATAGCAGCGGTGAGTTTGGGCCTGCGTCCCCATGAATATTAGCACTACAAATCTGGGCCCATTTAGCAGAGAAAGCCTGGTACATACATCACCAGCTTCTGCTCCTAGCCAAGGTCACCCTCAGAGCCATCAATCTTTCCTACTAGGGGCAAGTGGGCCAGGCGTGGAGTTGTGCAAAGGGAGAAAGCAGTAATGTCGTCAGTCCTTCTCATCTGCCTTTTTATCATGTAAAAGGCGTGCAAACCTCTATTATATTTTTTCTGCTGTATAGTTCCTGCCTTGTCTATCTATTACTGCCTCGGTGTACATCTGAAAGAGTAAAAAGATAGACAAACAAATATAGTTTTCATCCTACTTACTGGGTAGATGGGTTAGAAAATACAGTAGTTTCCTATGGCAGAAAGATTTCTGCTATCTTATGCTTTCCACTACCCCCACCCCTCCCCCCCTAAAAAAAACCAACAACAACAAACAAACATGGAACACAAACACACCTAAATACAGTATATAGTAACAAAATAAAGATACATACATTATTGTGCACCTGAATTTTGTAAAATGGTTTATTCACCCTATCTTATTCACGCTGTGTTGACAAAGGGCTTCCGCCCAAAACAGATCCCATTTATCCTACTGAACCCTACAGCATCTGTAACCTGGAAGTGATATCATTCGTAACATCCTGGTATTCATACGGCTGAAAACACATGGTCTTGAAGGAAAACTTTTATTTTATCATTTGCAGTACTTTGTTAAACTAGATTGTGCGTCTCATGTTTTTGTTCCTATTTATTCATGCTGTGTGCCTGGCTGGCCATTTCTTATGAATGCTTTATGACTTTTTTTATGACTTTTAGTGAATGCCACTGAAAATTGTAGCCCACTTCCTTCTATGTTTGAATAAAGCGTAAAGAGAAAGACACAATAAAATTAATGGGACAAAAGGATTCAGTTCTATCTGAAAGACAATACATTACAGATGCATCAACTTGTTGCAGTGAATTATATATCAGATAAGTAGTCTTCTGAGGAGGATCCCTGAAAAATTAAACCTATGAACTCTTCGGATATTGCCATTCCTGGGAACCTTGATGCATGGTTACCTTACTTCCATAGAATGCCTAAGTCTAGTCACTCTTACCTTGGTATGTTTTGTTCATTGACAACGTAGAGACCATGAATGGTTTTGCTGAGGCATGCTCCTTGCTGAGCTTATAACCTCATTATTGACACATGAAAGGGTCCCATGGTACCAAGTTAGGGATTATTTTTTAAATAAAATCATACCAAGGGATGGTAGTGACAAGGAAACAGTCAATCCTATTATTTGATCTCACATGTTGTGTGTGTCCATTTTAGCTACAGCTAGTGTCCTCTAAAAGCAATAGGTGTTTTCAAGAAGTGAGTAAATAAAAACTGTAAAACTAATACAGATCTCTGTCTCATTCATCACATAATTCGGTCAATCTCCTTCTTTGATTGGTAAATAGACCATAGAGGTGAATGCAAAGCTATTATTGTTAGCAAGGTTACTGTCGTCATGAAATGATGCAAAACATCTGAAACATCGTCTAGCGCGATTAAAATTGTGCGATTAAAATACGTGGCTGATCGTTCAAGTGGGGTCAAGCCCTATCATATAGTTTATCAAACTAAAAAACTAAAAGTTTCTTTTTTTTAGCTTTTCAACTGTATTTGGGTCCTTTCACACTATATGCATTTTTTATAGGCATGTGTTTCTACATGTATACAAAAACGCATGCGTTTCACATTACATCTGCGTTTTGGAACAAATCAATGAAAAATGCATGAAAAGTGAATAAAAAATGCATACAGCAGGGAGTTTTTAAAAACGCAACGCATGCAGTGTGAATAGTAACATTGGTTGTCTATGTAAAAACGCACACGTTTTTAAAACTCAACGCATATAGAGTGAAAGGGCCCTTACTGCTGCTGATCCAGCCAGTGAATCACATCCTGTTTTGGTGGGGTCCCTTCTCTAACAGCATCTATTGATGATACATGAAGCCACTACTGGACAGTTTGACTATCATATTGTGGAGAGTGAAGAATTAAAATGTATTTGGAACTTTCTTCATTTTTCTTTTTCAGTACACTTTATTGCTATATAAAGGATGGTAACAGGACATAACCTTGCACTCCTTGTGCGCTTCTGGTTGTGACTGACTGGTCTTACCTTTGTGGAGACCACAAGCAGGTAAAAAAAAAAAACAGTTGTGTGCCTGGGTGGAATAGGAAAGCACATTCAGTTCCTTCCCTTCCATTTCAGAGTACATGACCCTGTAAACCAAACCCTTAAAACAGGGGTCCTCTAACTTTATAAACAAGAGCCCAGTTCACAGTCCCTGCGATTGTTGTAAAAACTCACCTTGATCCGCCATCCACCCCACACACACACGACTCCCTAATAATCATTCTCTCCCCTCTTCTGCCTTACTCTCTGAATCCCCCCCATGACCCCCTAATAATTATTACCTCCCCCATTTTGCCATTTCATAACCCAAACAGGGGTCCCCATACCAACTTTTTTTATGGGGTCCCCCCTCCCTGACCTGCTGCTTTAACCCCCCCCCCCTCCTCCCAGACCTCCCTCCCCCAACCCCTCCTGGACCTCACACCCCAGCACTGCTCTGTTCCCGACTGGCTCTAATTCCCCTGGTGTTTTCTGAATCAAAAGGGCTACATAGGGTTTTTGCATGAATTTAAAAATGTTGTAAAATATCAATGAATATCAAGGTTGTCTAAATGTTATATTTTGCATAAACTGAATTCAAATGTAAGTGGAAAGTTCAAACCTTCTCTATATCTCCAGCAATTGGGGGAAGAAACCATGTTCAGGGGCTTTGTGATAAACTCGCAAAGACAGATAGTAGAATTTTCAAAATATAATTCCATCACCTCTAGAAAACAAATTAGCCACAAGCACACAAGATCGCTGCTGCTTGTTTACATTTCACCAGCCATCAGTAACACAGGTGGCAGGCAGCAAAGGCTTATAGGCCCTCCTGCCAAACATGCCTCACAGGGTCCTGGCCAGTTGTGCCGGAAGCAGGTGTGCGATGCTGGGCACCTATGGGTAGGCATGCTGGGCACCCATGGCTCAGTCAGAACGCCGTGGAGGGCTTTATCGGGCCCACGGACCGTAGTTCAAGGGCCCCTGACTTAAAACATCCAGCAACATGGAACCCCCTATATAATATATAATAGGGAGGAATGCATAAAATAAAAAAACACAACCTGTAAGGAGTAATTTAAGAAGATCCCTCGCTCCTCTATGCCTGTTTTGTGGCACAGCACAGCTGGAAGTCAGAGATAGACAGGTAAAGGACTTCTGAACTGAATGGAAGGTATTTTCCCATAGAAAACCATTAAATGCCCCTAGTGGCCACTCACGAGATTGCACCCAGAGTTAACCCCCGGAATCCTGGCAAATAAATATGGAATCTTTCATACAATCAGGTAAGTATATTTTTCGGGGATTGGGGAGTGCTATGCTACCATCATACCAGCTCAGAAGTAAGTCAAACTTTAATTTTACATGTGTATTATTTTGATTTTGAGTATACATCTGCTTTAAGATCAGACAACATGCCAAAGGCAATTATCTAAGATAATGAAACATATGAGATCTGTATTTATGGGACACATATGTATCAAAACCAAGCACAGTATTAAAACAGCAGGCATTTTTCCACAGATAATTGCACTGTAGACTGTCCATTCTGTATACACGCTAACTGTCCTTCATGCAACTCCCACAAGATCAATATAATCAATAAAGCTTCAGGTTTGCAATCAATAGCTTTTGGGAAGTAAATATTGCAGATATAATTGTCTATGCTCTCTGACAGGCAACTTGCAGTAGTTCATACCTGAGGAAATTAACAGCATAAAGAACTGTTTGTTTGGACAGCACCTGCAATGCCACCCTTTCATACAGGCTTCCCACTAAGACCACACATGAACATACGTTATACATGCACTGCCCATTGTTGTGACCATCAGGGTGCCTGTCCAGAGAAATCCAATTGGACCATTAATAACTGAACTGAGAGATGACCTAAAATGCCATTACTGGCTTTGTTATAAAAAAAAAACCACTGCTTCCGATCGTTCTGGTAATCTGATCATTCACCTTTACTACTTTTAGATTTAGGCTATGTTTCCACTACGTCTGGACCCCTCCACTAAACGTATTGCTTGGCGGGAGGTCCCAACGGAGCACATTCACTTACCTGCTCGGCGGATGCTGTGTCTTCACTGCGCCGAGACATTCCGCCGATGCAAGGCTGAACGTAGTCGAGTACATTGAGCCTCTGCATCAGCGGATGTCTAAACACAGCATCCGCCGAGCAGGTAAGGTCTATCTGCTCCCTCGGGATCCCCACCAAGCAGTACTCTTAGCGGAGGGAGTCCCGACGTATAGTGGAAACAAGCCCTTACGAACACTGAATCTGAATACAGCTCAGGCGTTCATCTACATACCATAAAACATTCCCTTGTGTGACAAACTACTGAAGACCATCTTTACCTCAAGGTAAGTTGCATTCTGTAAAATATGTTAAGCAATGGCAGTTTTTTTTACCTACATATTTATGATAAGATTCACTGTAGGTTTTTGAAAAGGAATTTGAGAAGTATTTTGCTAATTCTACAATTACCAACGGACCATATTGCATCTCAAACCAGCACTTTGTCATATATTGTAGCAAATAAAACAGATCTACACCTTTACATTTAACATTAAAAAGCTTTAGGGCTTGTTTCCATTATACGTCGGGACCCCTCCGCTAAGCGTATACACTTACCAGTGTCCCATACGAGTCCCAACGTATCCCACAGACATTGCCTGCCGGCGGATGGTCTGGTCACACATCCGCCAGTGTAAAGGCTGAACGTACTTGACTACGTTCAGCCTTACACCGGCGGATCGGCTCGGCGCAATGAAGACAGAGTCTCCGCCGAGCAGGTAAGTCTATCTGTTACGTTGGGACCTCCCGCTAAGCGTGTACACTTAGCGCAGGGGTCCCAACGCAATGGAAACAAAGCCTTAATATGGGAAAAATGTACTAATACAGAGACAAATCTAATTTCTGCAATATTTCTGAGGCAGATTGTAAAAGGAAGGGGGTGGGGGGACTGGTTTAGAGTAAGGAGACAAATATCATATGTGCACGTTTCTTGTAATGGGTCAACACAACAGTAGGTCAAAATAGTATTAGTGTCAGGTTAGCACTGCCTGACCTCATTGAAATGGTTTCATTTCAAATCTGTGTAGGTGATTTTAAGAAATTAAATTGTAATGAAAATTCTTAGCCCACCTATCATTGACATTCCTGTCTCTGAAAACATACGGTATGTGAATACCAGGAGAAAAGGAAAAACGTACCCAGTTGGACATCTGTGGTGAATCGTAGCCGATGGATCATGTTGACCTTGAATGATTTGTAATGATGACTGCTGAGCATGTCCTGCACCGTGGCAATGTCAATTTGTGCTTCTTCCTCTTGGGGCTCTTCCCCTCTTGAACCTCAAAAAGGAAAAAGATGGATTTATGCACATAAACCTTCTATATAGTGTATTGATTAACTCACTACAATATACAATTAACAATTTTACACAATAATTACTAACTTCATCATATGGTCTGATAAACCCATTTGGTCCAAGTACAGCATATGCTTATTGCAGAACAATATATTTTATATATCTATATTTTTGCAAAAAAAAAAACAAAATAAGTTAGATAAAAGTCACTCCAGATCTATTGCGATCATGGCAGGCTAATATCTAGCATCTGTAAAGATGCTGAGGGGAGTTGTTCAGTGATTTGGCAGGATAGCTGAATGACCATCATGCCCTAATGCCCGCTGTTTTGTATGGGGAAGGACACAGTAACGTGTTGCTCTATCCCGTCCATAGAACAGTACAAAGCTCTGTTTGTGCATCACTGGGAACGATCACAAACAATCATTCCCATGATATACAAACTTTCAACTTTATTCTAAAAATTTCTGCAGCATCATAATAAACCCATACACATGTCCAAAATCATAATCTGCAGTGAAAAGAGCAAGTGACAGATGGTATGGCCTCTAGAGTGCTCATCAAAACATCATGCCAGCCTGGATTTACTTGCAGAGATAGAAGGAAGACAGCCAAATATTGTAGAACAATCTAACATGCGAGTATCTAAAAATATGTTGAAGTGTAACAGAACATACTGAGTTTAAGGTAAACTAATTCAATTAAAATGTTTTTCTCTTCTAAATACTGAACTATAGCTAAAGGTAGCCATGCACGTATCAAGAGAACGATCAAAAGGTGATCGGACATGTCTTTTTCTTTTTGGTCGATCATTCAATTATGTGACACTTTATCATGGTTCCGAATCGATTGAGTTATGTGGCGATCGGTTTGGAAAACTAACAATAATAGTGAATTGTGCAACAGATTCTGCTTCAATGTCATGCAACTTCATCTGAGTAATTGCAGCCCCTTCCGTACACAAAAAGGTTAATCCCACTGGCCTTCACTCCCAAATGATTTAGGCACTGTGGGATTTTAACAACTTTTTCCCATAAAACTGCCATTATCCCCATTATCAAACTCATATATCCTTCTTTACCAACACCCTGTTTTTTCTTAAAGCTATTAGTTATAACGAAGGTAACTGCTCATTAAGCCACAACGTCTATTACTTTAAAAAGAACACGCCGGAACACCAGACATTTGCCCTTTTATGATATTTTGGATCACAACCAATTTGGAAATGAAGGTTTCTGATGGATTTTGTTTAAATATAGCCCCCATGATGCCAGCATTGGGAGCCGGGAAATAATCAGTCAGATGCTTTTAAATAAAGTGCTGCATAAAATATGGCAGAAACGGTGATTTAGCCTCTTGCGGAGACAGCATGACATGCAGCTTACTGCACTTGCTAATGCAGGACCTAAAAGCCATAGACTTGGGATTTCAAAGACAGATTAATGAAAATGTCATTGTTTTGTTTAAATGGAAGTGCCTTGCAATAGGAGGGGAAATAAACTTGCCTTTATGTAGAGAATTAATATAAATGACATAGATCATGATGCTATGTTCCAGCAAGACTGGCCAGGGAAGAACTAATAAATGCAAAACAGCAGCCAAATTAAAGAACAAACAAGAGTAAAACAATCTTGGCCCCCCCCCCACACGGATTGTAATGTGTCATAGCTGCAACCCAACATAGTTCAAAAACTCTTTCATGTGTTTTATTTTTTTAAAGATAGGCGATGGCCCCACTCAATTGATGCTCGTGATCGTGCGTTTACTGCTCCCTGCATTCTGATCGTGGACGGCCGCAATTTTTTTTCTAAACGTGCCCATAGACATAAATGGACGTGATTGTTGATCGCGTGTGGACACAATCGAAAAATCTTGTGCATTCATTCACTCTATGGACGCAATTTTTTTTATTTTAATGGAGGCAATTAAACAAAAATTATGATAATAATACCTCCTTTACATGAGATAGAAAATCACATGACTTTCTAGCTTAGTGAGGAAAGGTACCTTTTCCTAAAGGCAGAGACTGCACGTTTTCCGAACCAGCAGAGGAGATCAAAATAAAAACAAGACAGGGAAACCTAGAGAATCATTCT
This sequence comes from Ptychadena robeensis, assembly GCA_036250615.1. Lineage (NCBI taxonomy): Eukaryota > Metazoa > Chordata > Amphibia > Anura > Ptychadenidae > Ptychadena > Ptychadena robeensis. The sequence continues at coordinate 26,819,539 of CM070040.1, forward strand.
GTGACCACCAACAATCAAGAATTGCATAAGAAAAATAAATCCAACTAAAGTGTGTCTATTGGTAACTTTCTACAAGCTTAAATCTTTGAAAGCAAAGGAAACTTTTTGACTCGCGTGCCAAAATGGGTTCTTACATTTTACAAAGGAGACGGACCAAGAGCCTATAATGGTCGTCCAGCATAGGTGCTTCATTAATAATGCTGGGGGAGTGCAGCAGAGGCATTGTAATCTTTCTTTTATTTCCTGTACACTTTCAACAAAGAAATCATACTGGCAGGAAGGGGGGAAAAAACAACTTAAAGTGGACCTACCACCAGAAATGTATGTTTTTATGAATGGCACTCAGTGTTCTCCCCAGAATTTCTTTTCAGCCAGGCGGCGCGATGACGTCATCGCGCCGCCTGCACCGGTCCAGCGGCCTCTCTGACAGGCGGTGCCTCCCCATTCTTCAGGAGCGCGCCGCAGCCACTGAAAGACTCCGGCCCGCGGCTCCGGTAGTGTGCCGCGGGCCGGAGTCTTTCAGTGGCTGTGGCGCGCTCCTGAAGAATGGGAGGCGCCGCCTGTCAGGCTGCTCGCCGCGGAGGACTTGTGTGCCGGGCGGGGACGAAAATCTCCCGGGCGGGCCGCCCGGCCAATCTGCTCTGGGGAGAACACTGGGCACTAGAAGTGCCAATAATAGGGAGGAATGCAGTAACAAAACTCAAAAACGTTCCTGTAATGACCATTTTAACAAGATTACCACTTCACTTCCTGGTTCGCTGCAAGGCAACACATGAAACTGGGGGTGCAATATGTGGCCACTGGGGGGCGTTCAGTGATCTTCTATGGGAATTTTCAAAGCAGATCACTGAGAAATCTAACCTTCCTGTGACGTCCTGCCCGATTTCTGCCAAAGATGAATCAGGAAGTGAGAAGAGCTGCCGAATTATCTTCTTAAATTGCTCATTACAGGTAAGTTTTTGGGTTTTTTCACTGCATTCCTCCCTATTATTGGCACTTCTAGTGCCATTCAAAAAAACATAGATTCCTGGTGGTAGGTCCGCTTTAACTGCCATATCTCAGTGAAAATACAGAGACCTTGGTCACAAGACATTCTGGCTCCCATCCGCTCGTTCACTGCAATGAGCAGAGATAAGGTGGACATTCAGACTCCTCTAAGCATTATGCAAGATCATTGCAGGGAACAAGCAGGAGGGACCCTGAGCATCTTTTCATGAAGGTGACAACTGGCGGATTAAAAAGGTAAGCGGGCCTGATGTCTGCGCTAAATAAACTGTAGATATATATATTTATTACACTGCTTATTCTAGATAGGCAGAGGATTAGCATGCAGAAACCATAGTGCTGTATGATTTTTATGTAGTGATATTTTGCTTAATGAAAATTCTTAATTGTAATTCAATTAATTACATACACAAAATCCCTTATTAGAGCCCCCAATAAGACACTGGCTTTTCAAACAGGTCTAAAAGCACTTAACCAATTTTAATATATTAAGAGCAATTTCCTCCGAATACTAATTAGTTCTTAATGATAAGATAAGAAGGGGAGCATCACAGAAAGCAAGCGGTAGGATATAAAATTCAATTAGCCGTAGAAAGGCCGTGCGCCTGCACAACTTGCATTTTAGAGGGTGGATAAGGCTGGATTTTGAGCGTATAAATCTCCAGGATATTTAGGAAAGAGTACAGAAGCAGCAGTAAGTGTAACAAATTTTCCCTTTGTTAAAAACAAGATCTTTTCTACCTCTACATACACACATAATACATGCTCATTATTGTGTTGAAAACTTTTTTCACAGCATTTCCCTGTGATCTTTATGCTGCCAATTGTGAAAGTATCTATAAAGACTATAAAGCTGGCCATACACCTTTAGATCTCTCTGTCAGATTTCCTTAAGATCTACCAACAAATCTAGTTAGTGTGGGTCCTCTGTGATTGAACACAGGTAGACTTGATGGTTTAAAGTCCATCATTACTGGTTTTGGTAAAACAAAAGTAGATCTAAAGGAATCTGACAGAGAAATCTAAAGGTGTGGGGGGCCTAAGAAGCTGCTGACGTTAGGATGGCCAAAAAATATTTGGAGAAGCTGTCCCTGACTGGCCTTGGCAGACATACACCCCCCCCCCCAATGCGTCGAAGTACGAAATACGGTAAATATAAGTTGTTCAGGAGGTTACCACTAGTACTGTTTAATTAAATTTTAACTTAAGTGAAATGGCAGATTTCAGATTTACCTGGGCATTACTGGCTGTAACATCTGTCTATTTATAGCCATCCTTATTATGTTTTACAGGAAAATACATAATGCAAATTAAAGCCCCCCATACACCTTTAGATCATTCCATACAATTTCCATTAGATCTACCAACTATGTAGTGCCGGGTCCTCCCTGATAGAATACATAGTGATTGGAAGGATTAGAAAGGTCCTCATATTACATGGTTTTGGTAGAAGAAAAGTTGATTGTACAGAAATCGTAAGGTAAGATTGTAATGTGTATGGGGGCCTTAAGTCTAGGTAAGTTTAGGCATTTGTTTTTTTTAGTTTATGTATAATATATTTGGTTTCTATGGTTCTATGACCCTTTCATCAGTTATCTAAAGATTCTCATTTCAGCTGTGCTGGAGTCATACCCTCCACACAGATCTGTCATAACAGAGATAAACAGGATGCTGATACTTAACCAGTGAAAGTGAGTCAATCAATCACAGGTCATGGGCACATTGCAGGAGCAGAGAAATAAGGAAGCGACAAGTGTTTAAATGATCACATGTATGAGAGGACACAACAGGGATACTTACTGTTTTCCCTTACAAGGCAAAACTCCAAGGAATTCTGACTCTCTAAGCTGCTCTCTAGATCCACTGGGATATTTGGCTGGCTCTGTTTCTCTAATCGGTACTGAGGACCTACAACACAAAAATCAGATTATATCAGATCATATATTAGCAAGTAATAAAATGTAAACAAAGTTCAAAATCTTAACAATGTTATTACATACTGTATTTTTCAGACCATAAGTTGCTCAGTTGTATAGGATGCAGCCTTATAGAGAGGGAGTTAAGTAGGTGGGAAGGCTGTAGCTTATAGCTTCCCAGCCTTCACCCCCAATGGCAGAGCTGTATGAAATCAGTCAGACTGCCTGATTAGATAGTGCTCCGGCTGTGTGTGTGAGAGCTGGCAGCTTGAGTCCAGCTCTCACACACACACACACACACAGTCAGAGCCAGTCTGCCGTCTCCTCTGACGGCTCCTCTGCCTCCATGGCTAGGCTTATTGCCAGGAGAGTGAAGGCACTGGTGGGGAGTGAAGGCGCGACCACCCGCGGCTGTCACCTTTGCATCATAAGACCATGGGGAAGTAATTTGTAATGTTTTGTGAAACAATACAAATGAATCTACTACCATCATGTTTATAAAAAAAGGCATTTCTATATACTGTTAGCTTTCAAAGCAAAGACAAATTGATGCAACTTTCATTAGAATGTAAACCAATGCCCAGCCAGTGAAGACTTATGTATGTACTTTGAAGAAGCAAAAGAATAAAAAAGGTACCTTTATAGCGATTATGGAGAAATAATTTGTCAGATTTCACAAATTAAATGTGCTGAAAATTTTTTTACTTGACTTATACACAAGTCAAATAGCGGCATTTCATTGGTGGAGTTTGTGAGACAATTACAAAGCCCCTGAACATGGCATCAACACCAAATTTGCTGTAGATGCTCTAGCACATGGATTTCTGCATAAATAAGGTTCATATCAAGTCGGAATTTTTCAAATTGAACTTAATTCATGCAAAAAGTACATAAGCTAGAGCAATCCATTTCTCTTTACAAACAAGCCTACCTTACATCTTACCAGTTTTGGTGATAATATAATGTTTAGGGGATTTACAATTATGTCACAAATTGTCTAGTTGAAATAATAACATTCCTAAACAAAAGCACATTTACTGTGTGTTTCTGTCCCTCAGCGGCTGTATTTCCCATCCTAGGCTATTACGCAAGTTATTCAGTTTCTCCTATTCTTTTTGGTACCTCTGCATATATTTGTGTTAACTTACACTCGAGTATATAAGGTACTCTAAACAAACCTTCCTCAGTAGTTATATTGTGAAGTGGTTTTACACTTCTGTGTATATATCATGTTGTAGATATGCAATTTCTTGTGGACCATGACACCCTGTAAAATATGTGTATATAGCTTTAAGAAATTATACTTTTTCTATAGCAGCTGCCAGGAGGTGAGGTAATGGCTCTTTTCCTGCTGTTTTGCTTTTACCTTCTTCCCAGTAATTGTAAATTCCCTCCTTCTTGGCAGAGTCTATAAATTTACCCTTTGAATGTTTTCCCGGGTTTTATGACAGTAGTCTGCAGCTAACCTTGGAGCAAGGTGCTCCCTTTTCTTCTGTCTTGGTCCCCCGCTGGACGTCCACCAACTAGTGCCCGGGCTGACCCCCATCCATAGCGAACTACAGGGATCGCTTTGGAACCAGGGCAGTCCTTTCTTCGCCTTGCCCGAGTGGATGAAGCAAATTCCAAGAGGTGTCTGAAGGGCCAGGGTGAGAAGAAGCATACCTCCCCCTCTCTGAACCGTTTGTACTCCCGACTACTCCTTCTGTCTGGGTAAGAGAGCCTTCAGCCTTCATCCTCCTGTGCAGCTGGTTAAAACTTTTGGAACTTTAGACCCCATTCTTGCCTACGGGTGATATGAACTTTTATATATCCCTTTTAGTAAAGACTTCTACCAGCTTTGTGGACATTCGTTTAATGTGTGCAAGCCGTGTATGACAGTCATCTGAACATAGGCATCCAAAAAGAACCTGGTTGCTCCAGTGGTTACATCGGGCAACGCTACACTTCCACTTGCAAGTGAGAGGTTAAATAGCTCAAACATTACAGAACTCTTATGATCTTTCACTCATCAGGAGGGTATGTCAGACAAACAATAACTCAATGCTAATGTAGAGTGTGCATTAAAGGTTTGGAAGGGCTCTCCTAACATATGATGCTGAATGAGCAAATACACATACATAAACATTACTAACTAATTTATTAAAAAACATATAGTATAAGTGAGAATTCCCAAGAAAAATTGGCTAAATGAACATATTGACTCACATAATTGTATTAAGCCACAAAAAGGGATCTGAGACATCCCAAAAACTTTCTTCTTTAACTATTTAGCCAAAAGGATATCATTAAAAGTCCAAACTTATTTTATTCATCTATGGCTTACATGGTACAACAATCGATTACTTTTCCTTATACATACACATGCAACAGTTCATTATTGTACAATTACACATAGGTATTTCCCCATGGAACCATATCTATCTTTGTATGTAATTCGTTTAAATTGAAAAAACTCAGAAAATTATGTGCCCTTTGCTTTATTTGCCACATCTACCAAGGGAGGAATGAGGAGTGGTACAGTTGTAAGGGGAGCTGGGGCGAAGGCAAGTCAAATAGTGTACTAGGATAGGTCAGGGAGAAGGCAAAATAGGACCTAGACATGGGGTCATCGGACTATGTACAGTGTGTATATGTGTAGTCAATGTGTGCCCCTATCCCTGTGTGTCCACTGTACACATAGGGATGGGGGCACACATGTACTATACACACAGTATGTACTGTACAGTGTGTGTAGTCCATGTGTGGCCCCACGTTTTTTGGCACATTGAATGCAGCTTTCTTTTTCTAACACAGATGGAGAAGGACCATTGACTCCTATGAAACAAAAGCTGCAAAAACGAGACTGAAATGCAATGGCTGCATATTTGCTACGTCCAAAGCACACATGGCTAACTGCTCTGACATTGATGAAACACTGACATGCAGTAAACCAACGCTGATGCACCTGTGTCTAGGCACCAATTGCATAGCATCCCTCCACCTTGTCTAAATTTTACATTTTGTCTCACTGCATATTTGAGTTGGACACTTCTGGTTGAAGGGAACAAAAGAAGATGAACAGGATCCTCCTCTGTAACCCCCCGCAGCCAGTAGCCTAGCATTGTAAATAGAGCAAAAATATTGACCCATAAGCTACCCACATACACATGACACAAACATATTAAAATATTTAAGAAAACACAGGTGGAAAAGGTTAAATATCTCACAAGATATGGCATGCCTTTCGGAAATTCCAATTTTGTAGCATTTATTTCCCGAATTGTACTGGTTTTCCCTCTGACACTATGCACAGGACTTCAGGCCTTCTGTACCCTTTACAGAGACCTTAAAAATGTCAGCGGCCTAAGAGGAAACACGTTTGTTTATGTGGCAGCGGGAGACGTTTATGTGAAGCAGTAATACGGCCATCAAGAGAAAGCTAGGCAGAATGATTGATCTGCCACACAAATACGCCTTGTAATGGACTACAAACAGATTTAGCTGTGGGCTCATACAGTCAAAGTCCGAATGTGACAGTCCACTACAAACTGTCACACAGGAATCAACAGACTGCCTTTACTTATTGAGTTTTATAAAGTATAATAAACCTAAAGTCTTATAACTGCAAGTAAAATGTGTGTACCTGTGTGCATATATGTTACAGTATAGAAGGAATATAATTGCTTGAAAAGATTGATTACAAGTAAAGAGAAAGATTTATGTAGCAAAGCAACTAACCAAGAGTGTGTGTTCTCACAGGTAAAAGGGAATTGGGTAATCTGATGTGCTTTGGCATAGGGGCATATTTAAAAGTTGTAAAAAAGCTAAACATTTACCTGCCCAATTTACCTATGCCGGGCGTCACATTCACGGCTTTATATATGTGTTCCTTACTATGCAACTTTTGAACCTCAGCCGACACTAATGAGCATTTTCTTGACGTTAGTGTCTGGCTGATATGTCTGTGAAGAATCTCACTCTAAAATTAAACATAAGTAATAATGTAGTAACTATTCAAATCAACTTTCTGAAATGTTTTACTAGCCATCCTTTCTATTCAGAAAACAGGAATTGAGAAGACACAAGCAAGTTCAGTTGCTTTGACATATTACTACCGGTAGGTATTTTCTGATAGCTGAATAGCTGAACAGTGGTTGATAGCCTATACACTATGCTTGTGCTTTCTATTAACCTTGATTTTATAGTGGATCCTACTGCATGGATTATCAAACATGGCACAAGTAATTTTCATGAGGAAGTAAAGAGCTTTGCTTTGGAAATGAATTGATATATAAGTGATCTTCAGTGGTCTAATATAAATGTCTTTTTGCTGCTATATGTCATTGGGCTCTAACACCACCAGATTATTTGACCATCTACTGTAGTATTACCATACCTTATTGCCTTTTATCCTGCAATCAGAGCAGGGCATCCTAACCACAAAGGCTAACAGGCTTCTGACTCCTTGTTTTACACATCTTTCAAAACCCTGATGAAAAAGCACTTTAATAACCCCCCATAATTTGTTGACTATAGAATGTTGCATCTTTTTAAATAGGGATTAATTCACCTTGTTTTAGACTTGACTACTACTAATGAGGTCTTGCTGTTTTACACATTTGGACTTCAGGAGACCTCCCAGCTGATTCCTGGTGGTGTCTTAAGCTGACCATACACCTTTAGATCTCTCTATCAGATATCCTTTAGATCTACCAACAACTATGTAGTATAGGGTTCTCTGTGATTGAACACAGGTAGACTTGATGGTTTAGAAAGTCCCTCATATTACATGGTTTTGGTAAAACAAAAGGAGATCTAGAGGAAATCTGACAGAGAAATCTAAAGATGTATGGGGCCCTTAGCCAAAGCATTAAGCTCTATTCATCACATGTATATTCATGAATTGTCCACGATGCAATGACTTCCATTCTTGCCATTCAAACTGCACATCTCAAAAGATATGGTAGCACGGTACCTTGTTTAACTGCTTACATAGCCGATATTATATTTATAATTGGCAGAGAAAAGAAATGTAAACAAGAACAGCAGCAAGATTGTCTCTTGACATATCTCAAAAGAATGAAATTTATACATTTAATTTGACTTCCTACACAAATGTGGCTAATTAAAACTTCACTTTGTGTACTTTAAAGGTTGTCAACAGGCATAACTGTCCTGAAAGTTTTGATAATTGTTACTGTGATGTTAATAACATCCACCATTAAAGTATCTTACTTACTTTCACCAATGTAATTTCCCATCACACTGGGAGATTCATTTGTAACTAAAGCCTAGTTTACCAGCTTACAGTACAGATGGCCTTAACACGTGGAAACACTTTTGTGGCCATACATGGGACATTTTGAACAACAAATTGTAAAGCATTAGATTCAATCAACAAAAAATAGAATATCACCAAAAGTTATCAAAATCAAGCACAAAATAAGTAGCAGTAATCGGTCAAGTCGAAAAATTATAGTTGTGTAAAAGTTTTTGGCATGTTTTAGGTCTTTCTATCATTTGTGTACTGGAAGGGAATGGTTTTCTATCAACGTGTGGTAGGACCATCAATCAAAAAGAAATTCATGAGTATATTGCAAGCTTTAGACAGAATGTTCACACGCAGTCCTTTGCCCCCACTACAGCTTTCACCCTTTTGGAAAGGCTTCTCTTTCTGTATCTTGCAAATGATGAAAAGGAATAAGGTAGTACATTTACTGGCTGACTAAAGACCCCCATACACGTCTAGATTTTTCATCCAATCAACTTAATTCAATACATTTTTTGGGGGGAAAAATTTATTGAAAAACGATTGGACATGCTGGTAAATTTTAATTGGTTGTATTGAAATTCATTACACTTTCAGTCGATCCCCAAAAAGTTGATCAAATATCTGTTACTACAGTTGGCAAACATACAATCAATCACCAATTTAATGTATCAAGAGGGCATTTCCTATGGGGGTGGCCACATCCCAAAATTATAGACAGAATGGAGGTGGTGGGTATACACTAACCCCAGCACCTAGATTTCCCTGGGGGTATGAGCCCGAGGGCAAGGGGACTTTTTAGGCCACAGACTTGTTAATATGGGGTATTCTGTTATTATACAGTAAAAGTAAATAATTAGATAGATGGTGAGCAGTAGTGCAACGATGCGGTTTTTAATTTAAAAAAAATTAATCTGCACAAGGTGGAATACATTGTATCATGGGAAACCGCTGATATGTCACATAAAATTATACAGTGAATAGGTTACAGAGGTATTACATAGGTTATTTACATAGAGTATAATTTGCGATACAGGTATTGTAGAATCAGAATTCAGCTCGGGAATCTACCCCGACGCGCGTTTCATGATATACTTCTTCAGGGGGTACATTGGATAGTATATATTAACATGCGATATCTTAGATGGGATGGTGTCTGCCAAGTCCCGTAGGCATTACCCTTCGAGGGGAACGAGTGGCCAGACCTACCTAATCAATCTGAGGTTAGGTAGGATGTTCTCAAAGGGATTATCGAGTAGAGGTATCACCAATTTACCTGACCCAAAAAAAAATTCTTTTTGTTGATTGAACAGAAAATCTAGACATGTATGGGGGTCTTAAAAAGACTAGTGTAATATACTCACAAGCTTTATACAATATATAAATAAGGCTTACAAATATGTTCATTATGAAGCCAACATCCATGCAAAATGACTAGCCAAAGAATAGCTGATATGGATCTTCCTTCCCTACACTTGTAAACATGCAAGACAGCTATTCTTGCGTCAATTTGCATGGTGTTGGCGTTACAATGCACACTTCAACAAACATTGGCCTCTGGTAACGTGGGCGGACATGCACAGAGAATTTTCGCACGATACTGAGCATGCCCAAAAGGTAATATCAGGGTGTGATGTCATTCGGCAACTTAGTGCCATCAGAGCAGGTGCTTTGTACCGGATAATCTTCATGGGATAGCACTGTATGTTTTATTAATGCTGTCAAATGTCAGGAATGTGATTTTATAGGTTTTTCAATTAACGGCTACTGCTGGTTATAACCCTTTAATAATGAATAAGGGAATAAGATGACCCCTATATTTATTAGATTTTTATATGTAATCATTTATTTATTACATATAAAAGTTTGATCATTTCTACTCCATCAGATATAAATCTATTAAAAACCTAGAAAAGCTGTCAAATACATGTACAAATCAACTGAATTTACTGACATGCCCAATCATGGCTAGATCCATTTCATGTTCGACTTTCACCACTTTTGGGCAATCTGAACAGCTAAATATGATTAGATTTTCTAAAGATCGACATAAACAATCCTTTTTTGTATATGACAAAAAGTCTTTTTTTATACTTTAGTATTCAGTTTGTGAGGAGATCACAATTGTTTATTTATTCACCAAATAAATATAGTTCACTGGAAATTGAGCTTGTTGCTGTTATTCAGTGGGAATTTTGTACCCTTTCATCCATATAATTTATGAGATTGTATACTGATGTTGGATCAGAAACCCTGGCTTCCAATCACTGTTCTAGTTAAAGCCATGGCTGTGTGTATGCCAGTGAAGGTCTTGACATTTGTCCAATGTGCGTCAATGTCAACATAGGGATCAACGTTATTTATGTTCCCGACCACTGACGCATCTGTGTGAACATATCCATTGAATGTTACATGGACGCAATGCTGAAGTTTAAAGAATTCCTGTGGAATTTGTGGAATTTTTATCGTAATGTACATTAAGGCACACTTAATGTTGTAACAGAAAATGCCCTTCCCCAAACTGTTCTCACAAAGCTGGAACCTCCTATCACTTTCCCCCAAAAACTGACTGCAAATCCTTGTCATGATATCATCAGGGGGAAAACCTGAAAACCACCCTGCAAAAGCCTTCGGTCCGCAGTTACATCAGGAATGTCCAAGGTTAAGTTCATGTGCCAAATGCAAAGTGCGTTCAGGTTTCTACTGGCCTGCAGTCAAAAAATCGATGATATGCAGAGGGGATCCACACTGGGGTGACACCATTTCACTACTAGAGGAGGGGTGACACTAAACTTCCCATTTAGAGCTTTAGAGCAACTTGCAGCAACACGACACCCAACTCAAGAACCACCACAGCTGCATATGGGAATAGTCAGGACTTGTGGTGTTAACTGCAATCCCCAGCTTACCTAGGGCCAGTCTGTATCAGTGTTATGGCAATGTATGGCTAATGCTTTACATTAATAATACCAATTATGTGTGAAGGAAGAGATCTGCTCCATGGTATCGTTCATTTGCAGTCAATGTTAATGATTTAACCTCCCTAGCGCACTGCCCGTATCGCGCCGTTACGGACAATCGAGGCAGTGTACAAAGTACACTGCCTGTCACTCGCTTCCTCCCTCCGCCCCTCTCCACACAGCTGGTGTCATTATTGACGCCAGCTGCGTGGGCGGGAAAGCCGGCGCTCCTCCATTAACATGGAGGTCTATGGCCGAAACCCCGGAAATGCTGCAGCGATGAAGACAATCGCTGCAGCTTTCCAGGGAGGCATCGGGTGGACCCGATGCCAGCTTCCCCTGCAGTTGGGACGAGCCTGAACGAGCTGGGAATTAAAGAATGTCAGGCTAAATTGTAGGCCCCCGAAATTAACAATTCAATTCACATAACCTGGTCCACTTGCAAAAAGTTCACACACTGCTGCCCTACATTGTCTGACACTTTGTGGATCGATATGTGCAGTTACTATAGGTTTTTACATGACAAAATAAGCACTAAAGCAGGGTACGGACGGCTCGAATATCGTAGATGTACCCTGCAGCAGTGTGATGACGTCAGATATCGGCTGGCTGGGGAGAGATGGCTCTGCTCTCTCCCCGGCTCAGCTGAAGCTTTGCTTGGAGCCCAGCGGTCTCTAAGCAAAGCATCGGACATTGGCTGTAATTACGGTCATGTCCGATATGGCTGATTTCGAGTGGGATTGATTTGTCCCGTTTGAAAACAGCGGTGGGCTCAGATTATATGGGTCAGATCGATGGCCGTGAGTGAGCACGGCGCTCGAACGGCCATAGATTTGACCCATATCTCCACGTCTGTACACTGCATTACAGTTTATGAGGAAATATCTTACAGGGATAAAGATGCTCAATTTTATACAACTAAAACCCCCCATAAATACTTAGATTTGCAACCGATTTTTTCGATCAACCACCACGCACGCTCACGGCAGGTCAATCTGCAGCAAAATTGGGTGCAAATCGGAAGCTTAAACTTTCGCCAAATCTATCTAAGATTGATTATTCTTAGATTGATTTCATTACTTTGGAAGGGGACAAGTGCCCCCATCCTAAGTAGCTGCTGGCACACAAAGTGTGTGTGTGATGACGGTGTGGTTGATTTGCCGGGAGATTGGGGGAGAATCTAAACATGAGTTAAGGCAGCGCAATTCACTGAAACACTTGATTTCCATAATTAAAAGATGGCCACCTATACGTTTGTCCACATAGTGTTTGTAGCACAATAACTGGAAGATAAACCAGCATGTTGTTAATACCTGCTATGGCAACAGCCAGGTTATATGGCGACTTTCCAGCTACTAGAACGCAACATATACCAAACAGGTTTGTAAACAGTATTATTGTACAGATGCAGGTTAAGAAACAATCACCTTCACTTATTGAAAAATGTAAAATGATATAAAGCAGGGTGACATTGCTTTAAAATACCTTGGCCAGCTGTCAGGAATCATGCTGAAAAATCCGCCACTGTCACTTCTTATTTGGAGCAAAAAAAGTTATCCCTTCAGTCAAGGTTTAAAGGGAAAAAATCGGGAAGAAAGGCCCTAACTTTTATCAGAGATAGTGATGTCTGTAAACTCTATCTCTCTTTTCTGCTGACAAGCAGCGGCTAAGATAAGATTGGAAGCGAGGCTCACTTTACTGGGATAAATAAATAATCAATACTCATCTAAATGGAAATGAGGAACAGCAGCCCCCCCACCCCCCCTTTCACACCACCACCTTCTGATAACAGGACCCCTTATCAGGGATCCAATTTTTCAGGCCTGGGCCTTATCAACATCACTCAGCTCTGAGGTAATGTGCAGGAGGGAAGGGGGGAAAAATCCTGCTGCTAAATTGAAGCGATTGAATGAGATCAGTTTAGTGAGGTGTTGGTTACCCGCAGTTCAAATGTTTAGAAATGCAATTTTGCTCCCATTATGTAGCAGTGGAGGTGAGAGATACGCAGGGAAATGCTTGGGGCATTAACGTGACAGCAACTTAACTCTTCGCCCAGAGAGGCCAGTAGAAACATTGGTGATTTCAGTAGTGCATTGCCTTCCAACTTACTATGTTTCCTCACCCCTGGACTACCGTGTGATAACAAGATTAAGCACAACTATACCTAGGTTTTTCAGAAACAACAATTTAGTCAGTACACACAACAATTTCTTCATATTAGAGTCACCACATAAAAGGATATAAAAGATTAAAGATATATCTATCTATATTACTATTTACAGGTTAATGTGATATTAAAATAAAACCTTATTTTCGATCCAGTGACATCAGTGCATGCCTAAGGTTCATGTACATGACAGCTGGTGGAAGTGGGCAGCAGGGTGATGCACAGTATAGTTTCTGGAAAATCGGAAAACAGAGGTAATGCCTGCATGGGATGCAAGTAAATGAAATGGGTGGGTTAGAGCAGTGGTAGGCAAACTTATTCGACCAAAGAGCCAAATGGCAGCGGTGTAGCGCTTGAAATACATGTTGAGAGTCGGAAGGGGTTTGTGCTGTCAAAATGTAAAAATGACATCTTCTCTCCCAAAAGACATTCTATAAAATTAACTTAATAAACTTAAACGTTGGGTAAGTCAGGTTTGCATGTTGTTATTTTAGTCACAAAGCCCCCCCTTAGAGGTAACCATAGAGCCCTTCCCTTAATGGTAGACAGAGAGCCCCCGCTTATTTGTAGCCATAAAGCCCCCTCCATATAGGTAGCCAGAGCCCCTCCCTTAATGGTAAACAGAGCTCCCACTTACAGGTAGTCACAAAGCCCCCCTTACAGGCATATTTTGGGGTTGTTGGTGATGGCGCAGGGGTTTTTCTGTTGGGAGTGGGATGGGCAGACATGAATGAAAAATTATACAGAACAGGTAGCAGGAAGGACAAGTCCCTAAGCCACTGAGCCGGACTGAAGGGGCTAAAGAGCCGCATATGTCTCCCGAGCCACACTTTGCCTACCCCTGGGTTAGAGAAAGCAAGACCGATTTAGGAAAGTTCTAGACAAATTGCATTGCGACTACAGAGGGGTGGAATTGGATGAAAATACACTGTGGCATGCATTTTAAAAGGTGCGCTGCAATGCATACAGCACTTCTGGATTGTCATTAACTTATAAAGACATCACAAAAGTTCAAGCACAGTGCCAGTGAGCTGTCAAAATGTGATATGTGTTTCAGGTATGGATCACATTTTGAATGTGTGAAATACAACACGGAGTGCCACGTTGTCATTGCGGTGTCAAGTTCATTGACCATGTACAGCAATAGATGCACCATGCCTGGCGCCTTTGTAATGCAAATGTGCCCACAAAACGGCAGCTCTGCATCTTTTACATGCATCTTTTACATAGCCATGTGCGCAGTGGACACATGGCTGTAACTGTTAAGATACAAAATGTTACATTGTTATTAAAATATGTGCAGATTAATTCATCATTAAAAACTCAGCTACAAACATTCCAAATTAGCACTTTTGTCAATTTGTGACTATAACTGTAATATAGATAATATCCTTCAAGGTGACATGTCATTCACTTGCACTCTCATTCAGCAATAAGCCGACTATAGTACACTTATAATTATGATCGTTGGGAGATCACTCCCAACAACGAGAAAGGAATGATGGAGAAAGGAGCATGTGGGGGGAAGTGGGGGGGATTATAAGCACTCCGCTGTGTCCTACCCTATACAAGACTAGGGGTGTCCATTTGTGAACTGTTCTGCCTTTGGTTGCCACATGATGTCAGCATCAGCCCTTTTCAATTGACATGTATGGATGCACATATATTTCAATAGTGATGTGTCAATGAAATCCTGAGCATTTGCAGTGTTGTGACTTCAATAAGCAGAAAAAGGAGTAAAGGCAAACTTATTAGTAAGATTTGTACGAAAGGGGAATCACCCTACAGAGTGAAGTAACTGTCAGGATTGCCAGGGTCTTACAATAAAAGAACTGCACACAGTGGCAGACAAAGTGATTTGAAGAACTGCAATGGCAATTTATAAGTTGCATTTCAAGAGAACAGTATATTTTAAAGGCAGGCAATTCTGCAGCAGCATCACAACTTGGCCCAGATCTATCACAGCTGTAATGATATTTCTCCCTCTAACTGTACCGGTTAGAGCAGAGGTTACCATAACCGAGACAGGACTAAACTATATATATATATTTAGAGTTTATAAACTAGATCCAGATTATCACACTATTGCAAAAGCCACTGAAAACTCCATGAACTTTGTAGTTAGGCTTTTTTTTTGTAGTTTTTCTTAAAATCTAACAAAACATAGACAGAAGTGACATAGTTAAAGTCAATATATTCATTTTAAAACCTTCACATGCCAGACAGTGACCATCTGATCTCTGGTAATGTCGACTCTCACACTTCCTGTCTGGCTAAGATAATATGCTTACTCAATGGTGCAAACATTTTGGGTTTTTTTGTGTCACTTTAGACAATTTTAGATGCTGAGTCTGACAGCTGTGACATGACCTATAAACAGATGTTTTCATTTACACTAAAAGGTATTAGAAACTAGATGACTGCGCCTTAATAACTCTTCATGGCCTGTGGAAAATTCAGGTCACAGAAAAAACATTGGCAAGGGACTTTGTTTAATATTTAAGTTAGAAGAGAAGTTTGTACTTGAAAAGATTAAGTATTCCTACCCCTAAAAGTTTACACGTTGTAGCTGCCTGAGGACTTAGCCTTGGCTTTGCAATGAAGATAAATATGTAGTGGTTTAAAAGGTATGCAGTTCTTAATGTTTATACCATAAAAACAGAGACTGGATTAATGTTTAATAATTATTGTTTATAGTCCTAAAATCTCGCCAGCACAGTGCCTGCAGCACAGCATCTGCAAAGCTTATTTTTATTAAGCTAGATAATAGTCGCTCGAGACAATCGTATACATATGTACAGCTGTTGGGTGAGGTTATCTAGTGACACTGGAGGATGGATCGCAGAAAAAGAACCAAAGAGTTTTGTTTGTACAACGCTCCTTGTTCCCCAGACCTTTGGAATGGTCAAGAACAACTGTTCCCAGTGACTAGAATTGCACACCTTTTTACACTATTCACATTGTTTAGCGCCATCGGCAACTTGGCCCATTATGCACTGCGGATGGTTCGCAGAATTTTATGGGAGAACAATGGAGTTCTGTACAGAGTGGTATGAGCTGCACTGTGAGGTATATTATAATGTACTAGCATTACCAACACACTTGTAATAGGCCACCATACAATTTCTGTACAATCAAATTTTGTTCTACCAAAACCATATAATATGAGGAGCTTTCTAATCCTTCCAATCACTATGTATTCTATCAGGGAGGCCACTATACTACACAGTTGTTGGTAGATCTAATGGAGATTGTATGGAACGATCTTAAGGTGTATGGCGGGCTAAACACAGCATGTCCAATGATACAGTGTAAAACTCCACTGACAGTCAGCAGCAGATTAATGTTTGGGTAGACAACAATTCGGACAGCTGATCCACAATTGTGTCGACCACTATATACCACTGAAAGACATCAGGTCTTACAGTGTTTGGGTACTCTAAGCTCATATGTGTTCACTACTTTAAGGCTAATTTACACTTTCAGTCCGCAGCAGCCCAGGAAACAACCGGGTGCTCACGCACTGGTAATGCCTTGTCACGAGCACCTGCAAATTTGTGCAGGCACTCAAGGGTCATTTAAAAAATGACCCCATTACAGGTCATTCGGGCTAAAGCCATAAAACCGACCAGTGGACGCCATATGAGGTCCTTGCGATTTTAGCTAGTTTACAGGACGGTAAATTGTCAGGGTCTAGTTAATCCTGTAACACACTACAAATTCCTCAAGTGTGCTAAAAGTCCTATCCAGAAACAAAATGAAGCAGCAAAACATATGCTTGACATAAAGCAAGATTTTGTATTTACTAAAAGATAACAAGCAATATCAAGACACCACTACTATCCCAACATTTATGATGGCTGAATGCCAAGTCAAAGAAGTCTCAGGTCCATCTGTGCCAAAGGCTATTCTCTGACTCCCAAAAGATCCATCATTTTACCTACACAGAAGGGTAGCGTTTTATAAAAGTCAAATATAAGCTTATATGTCTTAGCTAACAGTGAACCTTGAGAGTATGATACACTGGAAATCAGCACTTCAAAGAGAAAGAATTGATAATAATATGATATTGATGTGAATTTTAAATATGCTAGAACATGAAAAAACAGATATAGCATATAAATTATATGGTAGCTAAACATGATCCAACTGAAGAAAATTCTTCTAGAGAATACGTTTGCCCACAGATCATGGCAAATTGCTATTACAGAAGTAGACCTTTCCATTAGTCTAAAGTTTCTATTTAACTATAAAGTTGTGATTAAACTATAAAGACACAGCACGGAAAAGTGGGTGTTGTAATCTGATAGAGTTCAACAAACTAAAGGTTGACTAAATCAACTGATTATTAATGTTATTGGTTCTATCTTAATCACAGATCAGAACTGAGTTTAATAACAGCCTTGTCCTGTCATGCCCTGTCCTGAAGACCCTGGAGAGCTATCATTTGTAATTACTGAAACCATCCAGATCTTTGTTGTAGACGTCTGCGCCTTTCCTTACCGAAGCTTGCTTGGCAGCTATATTCTTTGGTTACTGTCATGGGATTACATAAACGTCAACCTCCTGCCCTTTGCAATAGCAATAAGTGGACACCAGCAGCAAAGCTGGCCTTGTATTTATAAAGCTGGCCTCTAAAGTAGTTAGAACTCATTTCGACCTTGAGAGAGACTCAAGAACAAGCAGCGGGTTCCTGGGCGGTGATTAATTGACCTGGTCTCACTTTCCTGCGAGCGGCAGCATGGAGAGATAATTCACAGATACACCAGATAAAGGAGAGTTGGAAAAAAGTGCATAAAAGACAAGATATAGAAAAGGGAAAAGGAAAAGAAGAAAAGGGAAAAGGAAAAGAAGAAATGGGAGAGAAAAGCAGCCCAGCCCAGCAGACCATTTGCAGCAGCTAACGACTTGTTCATTATGAGTGATGATGGATAAAGACTTCTCACGCTGCGATGGGATGGAGATTTATATGCATAGTTCTGTCTACCAACTTGGGAGAGAGATCATCATCATTTAATTCTATCTCAGCGGTCAGAGATGGGCGTCCGGAGGAGCTAGGTACCACAGCGTGCTGTCAGCTGGCACAATCTGAGCGCATGCAGCTGGAACATCTGGAGCAGTCTGCCCAAGGCCCAGGCTGAACAATAGATTCTGGAGCTCTGCCAAATTGCTTGCAGACTTTGGCAGCAGAATGAGGCTCCTGTCCCCTCTGCCTCTTGCTCATTCTTTATGAGGATCTGATCTCTCCCAGGCTTTCTTATCTGTCCCTGGGAATATGGCCTTGAGATTGCTCTCCCGTGTCCTTCACCACCTTATCTCTCAACACTTTTATTAAAAACTTGCTCCCCTTTTACTCATGGCTGTCAATAGCTTGTTAAACCTTGTGATAAATGGGTTGCAAGTTGTTGGCCAAGGCATAGAAGCTCGATATTTTTTTTGTAATAGTTTAAACTTTATTACATTCAGGATAGCAGAAAAAATATAATATTATAAAAGTGTATATAGTAAAATCTTTTTTTTTCCTTTTAGATGAAGCAGGAAAGTAACAGAACCCCAGCTGAATCTTTATTGCTGTATGTGCCCCTTCTAGGTAAATTCATCCTTTCTACTTTTCTTGAGGCTTTTACTTACCGGCCCCCTGGGTGCCTGCTCAAGTGTGCAAATGCTCGTGCCCAGGAGCAACCGGTAGCTTTCTGGCTGCTGCAGACTTTCAGCAGCCTGGAAAGTGGCCATGTAAATAGAGCCTAGAGGTGCCCATACAGGATTCAATATTTTCATCTGATTGATGTGGAGGCCAATTGCAATTGGATAACCAGAGTTGGATAACATTCTTCATTATTCCTTTACATCTTTTACTTCTGTTGTTGTGCTATATAAATGTTATATACTCATATAGTCATCTGTCTATATTCTGTATATAGCCTGCCTGTGTATGTCCCTCAAAATCATATATCACCATAACTTGCTTCCAGTAGAACAGAAACTTCATGGCCACATTACAAGGTCTGCAGCAGCAGAGACAAGAGTCTGAAGAAAACAACCTTATGAAGACAGACTGCAGAAAACAGCTTATTAACCTAAAGATCTGTATATCTGTATGCACAGTTTGCTTTAAAAGATCAGAAGTACTTGCATAGACTCAGAAGCAGTCTGTCCATGCATGGTCTATATCGATTGGTAATTTGAAAGCAATGAGATAAACTCAGAAGAGCTTTTTATTTCCCACCACAACATGATAGACGTAAAGTTAATCGAACGGAAATCGATTCCCGCATACCTAAATGGAACGACCAAAAGTGATAAAAATCTAACATAAAATCGATCAGTAATTGGACATGTTGGTAAATATTAGTCAATCGTAAAAACCTTTTTTCTAGGTACCCTATTTTCCGGCGTATGAGACGACTTTTGAACACAGGAACATGTGTGCAAAAGTCGGGGGCACTCCTGCTCTAGGGGAGTCCGTAGGTCTGCTCCCTGGATCTGTTCTACCCGCACTGCACGCTGGCCGACAGAAGCAGAGGGAGAAATCTTCTTCATCCCCCCTCGCCCCCTCCTTCTCCTTCCCAACGTCTGTGAAGATGTCTGTGAAAGTAGCTGGCTGCTACTGACAGCAAGTGTGCTCACTAGCGAGCTCACTAGCAATTTTATTGTCACATGTATACAATTTATGTCAGCTGGATAACCACAGGAAAACATTAATAACTATGAAAGGTTGCAGATAAGGGTGTCAAATTGGGAATGTAAATTTCTAATCCAAAAAAAAAGATTGGACTTGTAAGGGTGTTGGAGATCTGTGGGTTGAAAGTCACAGAAGACATAACATTTTGTATTTGGTGTGCGTTGGAAGAGAGGTAGTCTTATACGGTGAAAATATCCCAAACTCTATATTTTAACTGAAAAAGTTGGGGGTCGTCTTATACGCCCAGTCGTCTTATGCGCCGGAAAATACGTTTTTTTATTTCACTATGTGGTGGTACAATTGATCGATGGTAGCCTGACAGTCAATTTTGATTGACAAAAAAATGATTGAATCTAAGATCGATGGTGCAAAAGTTCATCTGTGTATGACTAACTTTAGTCATCTGACTGGAAATACAAAGTTTCACAGTTGTCACCAGAACCAGAAGAGATACATGCTGGTGCAAACTAGCTAAGGGTGGGAAGTCCTTGCAATTTCAGTTTACTCATGATAAAGCAAACCAAAATCTCAGTAAACAGACATGACAAAAAATCGAAAACATTGTTAATAAAACAGAGAATATAGTCCCCCATACACGCTTAGATTTCCACCTGATTTTTCAAACGATAGACCGCCGTGCACGCTTATGGTGGTCGATCAAAAAAAATCAGGTGGAAATCTAAAGCTTAAAAGGCCAAAATCAGCAGCCACATCGATCTTAGCCATTACGGACATACTTTGGATGGGGACCCCATGGACATACCCTAAGTGCTGGCACACAACGGGTGGCCGGACGATTTTGACCACATTCGTCCATTTGACCGAAAAACTGTTCGTCCAAAACCTAAAAGTGTATGGGGGGCTTTAGATATTGAGATCTATATTTATTTATTTCTAAGCCTTTGGAAAAACTTTTTTTAACATACACCTTGTTCTAAAAATATCCTACAGTGAGGCGAGAACCCCTTACAATTAAAAGTTGCAGAGACACTTGCTCTATTATCTATGGAAGAGAACTGTAGCAACCCTTGGACAAAAGCCTGTTCATACTGTGAAAAGTGTAGCATTATATATGGAATCAAAGATTTATACCTTGCATGAGCAACTACAATTTCAGAAAAACAGTTTAGATAAAAGTTTTAACTACACCAATTAAAAAAGATCATTGTAGGCAAACCTGAAATGATTTGGCTTTATTACTTTGACCTTTTTTTTTATACCTTGGCTGGTAAAGGAAACTATGAAAAAACATTCCTCAATCCAAATAACTATTCCCTGAAGGTTTAAAAATTCCCTCTGCAAGGTTGCCACAATCTAGGCAGGCTTCAATTTCCCACAACGTTTTCGACAGGTCACTTTCTTTCTGTCCCCTCCAGCATCTGCCAAAAACCCAGTACACAGGGGTTAACGCAGGCATGGGCAAACTTTTTTTCATTTGATAAAGAGGCCAGACCAAGAGCCTGTAATGGCCAACCTGCCATAGGTGTGCCAATTTCAAGCATCACTTCATGGTGGTTATGTGCAATAGGCAAGGTGTAACCGTAAGGTTATCTTTATAAATTTCTTGTACTTTAAAGCTCATTTATTGCAATGTGCAGAGATAATTCCTAGAGACTGTCTGTCGTCATTAAGATGCACCCACAGTGTCATGCTCACGCCACTGCATCAACCCCAAGGAAATGTTTGGACACCTCTAGGCATTATGTGCACTCATTGCAGAGAACAAGCGGATGGGAGCATATTTTCAACAAGGTGCAAAGGGCCAGAAAAGTCGGATCCGGCCCTGGGCCTAAGTTTGCCCATTTTCCTCCAGATTTTCTAGTATTGTCCCTTACATTTTGTACAATACATTTAATGCATTAGAGGTGTAACCCACAGAATGGTGTTTTCAGATCTTTACATACAGTAAAGGGTGGATGTTTAGAGTGCATTGAATCAGCTCCGACATTGTTTTACCACAAGGGAAAGGGACCTGCTTTGTATACATTTTTTTTTTGCCAAAATGAATGACACACCTGAGTTCCTCTGAGAGCCCTTCCTACGTTTTAAAGCTTTCTCCAAGATCTCACGCATGGGCACATTAGTACTGTCCACCTGGATCAAAGAGAATCCATGGGCTGCATTTCTGTAGAAAAATAAGAATAATCTAATTAACAGCATAAAAACTGATACAATACATGCATGGTTAATGTTAACACATAACCAGATATATATTAACACCTCCAAAATGTCAACTTTTTGGAAATGACTACAGCTTATGTTAACCCTCTGGGTGTTACGCCCATTTAACACAATCATTGATGATGCCAGAGGCAAATACCCCGTGGACTCCCGCAGCACAAATAAGATGCTCCGAATTTGTGAAAAAACTCACCCTTGAACCGAGCTGCCTCTGACAGCTTCCCCGCCTCCTGGTGCCATGCCAATCACGTGTATATAAGCTTTTGGCCATGGGTGTTTATGTATTTGCACTGTCACTTCTCACCTCCCCCAGTACAAAAAAGTGCATCTTTCTGTGCGAAAAATATGGCATGTGTAATTCTTACACAAAGGTAAGAGGTATGGGGTACTGTCAACCACCTGCCACAGGTGAATAAGGAAAAAAAACCTGCACTCCTGGCTATACTGGTTTAAGGATAATGTAAGTGTCTTCTATCATTCAGCTAGCCATACACATATTGATTCCCCTAAAAATGGTTGTATGATTGATCACAATGTGCGCTTGCAATAATGGCAGAACGTTCATACAATGATCTTTCTGGGGAATCAATGTACACCACCATGCTCACTCAAATCCTGGTTGATACTTTGGATGGGGATGGAGGGTCTCAATCCAAAGTAATGGCGATTTTTTCCCTTTTTTTTCCCTTTCAGCGTAATTGATTGCTCAAGGAGGGCAGCATTTAATTCCCCATGATCAATCAGCGCAATTGCCCACATCGGTCGATCGTTCGAAAATTTAATAAAAAATCAACCTGTATATGGCTGGCTTTATTCTCAAAGTTAGCAGTACATACAAGGCCAGGGGCAGCCTGTGAAGCAACCTGGAAAAGGACGCAAACAAGTCAGCACCGAAAAGGATGATTTCAAACTCATAGAAATGTCACTTAAGAACTGTATGCAAATGGAGACGGGTCAGTGATGATCTGGGAATGCTATAGGAAGGCTTTAGGATGATTTGGAGACGCTATAGTAAGGCTATGGGATGGGAGATCACCAAATCAAGAGTCAGTCTTCACCAGCCCAATCTGCACATCTAAACTTATTAAAAACTTGAGATGACATAAACAGGAAGATGGATGGTCACTTAGCAGCATGTGTTTGGCATAAAGAGTGGTACAAAGTTACTCAACTCAACACCCACAGTGATAAACTGGCAGAGAGCATGGCAAAAGGCATGAACGTTTTGATTGCAAATCTGGGTTTGGTCAAAACAAAGTTGCCGTTTTGTATAACCTCCTGAGCGTTTTGCCGAGGTCCAGATTTCTGTACCAAAAGTGTTACGCTGTTTATCATTGAAAAAAAAATGTACATACATACACTGACATAAGACACCTGTCATCAGTATACCATCTGTGAAAACTGCTACAACAAGAAAAAAAAGGACTTTCCATCTTCACTTCCTCATTCCTAAGGCAAAACCATCTTAAGACTGGCAACCTGAAGCTTAACTTCCGCCCATTCTGTTTAAAAAAACATTTACTAAGATTGCCCTTCCCCTGCAGACATTATTTACCAATCCCAAAGGTTTTTGGTATGGAGACAGTCTGGTCCCTTCCAGAGATATCTAGTGCGTTGCAGTTGCCTAGTGAGACAGGAGTGAAGCTGAAGGATGACACTGTAGAGACAGGATATATTGGACTGGAAGTGGTGGTGAAGGGTTTCCGTGTGCATGTGATATGGGGGTGAATTTAATTTGGGTGGGGGGCACACATTCGGCTCAGGATGAGGTTAGGTTGAGGTTAATGAAAGATCTTATACTCCTCTGCTGCCAGTCCCAGCAATTCTCCCTCCTCTACACTTCCCTTCCCCACACAATCACCCACAATACACTCCATGTCTGGGAAGGTTCTCTCATTCATCAGATCCTGGTATAATGTATGAGGAGGACAGACAGGCTGGTTCCTGGTTTAATATAAAATCATATCTTATTACCCATCCTCTGCTGCCATCCCAGCAATGTCTCCTCTACACTCTACACTTCCACGTCCTCCACAATCACCTTAACAGATGACACTTTTATGTCTGGGAAGGTTCTTTACTTCATCCAGAACATGAAACTCTCTCCGAGACAGAGAAGGAGGGGAGGGAGTGCTCTGAACAGAGAGCACACCGGACACAGGGCGTCACGTGAATCGCTGTGATAGCGACGTCACAGATAAGAGGCAAGATCATTGCATTTGCGTCCCCACACCAGCTGATGTTTTCCCAGCACCTTTCACACAAGCTTTGACAAGGCGACCTCCGCGCTGCCACAACGTCACAGCAATGGGAGGTGCTAACCTTGGAAAAACTTGTCTTCCTTCTCGCTTTTAAAAAGATTTATTTATTTTTCTTTTTGGACATGATTGCCTTATCTATTGGCAGCCCTTATGCCAATCTTGCCAGTCCACCTACCACGTGGTAGTCCGCTGTACTCTTAACCTTCTGGGTGGTTTTAGCCGATTTAACTCGGTCTGAAGAACCGTTGCTTAAAAGGACCTGGGCTGCTGTACCCTTGCACCCAGATGGCTTGCAGGCAGCCCAGAGACTTCCTGCTCTGCTTCGCTCGCCCCCTCTCCCCCGTGTCCCCAGCTGTCGGATCTTCAGATGCCGATGATTCCGTGATCGTGCCGGCGGTGCGCGATGAGTCACTCCGGGGATGGGGAGGGCGGAATTTAAAATTT
>CM070040.1:26860333-26875136 GCA_036250615.1 Ptychadena robeensis
TTCCACATTTTTTAACCATTTGTTGTACTAGGTTGTGCGCCTCTGTCCTTGTTCTTATTCAATTCTTTAACCTCCCTAGTGGTCAGCGCCTAATGATCGCAGCAGATCTACTCTGCTTGAATTCCCCGCCCTTCCTGCCCTGACAGCTGGGAAACCAAAACCCCTCCATTATAATGGAGGTCAATAGCGCACCCCCCCCCCCCCCACGCAGAAGGGGTGGTCCCTAACTCTCGGAATTGATAGAGCATCGCCGCAGCTTTAGGGGGGTCAGGTGGTGTTGTTTTTATTCCGGTATGGACAAACTGGGCTCGTCTCAACTGCTAGGGGGGTTAAGTTACTGTAGACTACCTACTAAATAATTCTTCCAACACATTTCAACACCAAATTAAAAATGCAGCCTCGTGACTAGGTATTCCTTCATCTTCTAAAAGAGTAGCAACCATAGCTGTAGTAATCGCTAGAACTGTATGGGTTGTACATACTAATGTTTACAACTACACTGGAGGAAAACCTCTAAATACATATGAAGAAGAATCTGTATATATTTTGTAAATAGCCTTTTCCTCACCAAATCCAAAAACATCAAAAAATAATAATAATAAAGTAATCACACAACAGTTGGGGAAATTTTTTTTTAAGTTGACATTAATGTACAAATATATTTTCTATCCCTGGTTCCTCCTTTCCCCCCCTATTCTCATGCTAATGGAATATATTAATTAAAGCTTCCTTATTTCAGACACAGTAATATCATTATTATGTATCTGTGAATGTAGGAAGGTCCAGAAGATGACTGTACATGTCTTTCTGAAAACAGGAACGTAGTAATAGTCACAAAAGAAAGTGACCCATGCTATACCTTCCATACCAGGGACCACAGCGTTTAACCTCCCTAGCGCACTGCCCGTATCACGCCGTTGTATCGAGGCAGTGTACACCTGTATGCCTGTCATTTCCTGCCTCGCGCCGCTGCTCTTCACACAGTTGGTGTCATTATTGACACCAGCTGCGTGAGAGATAAAGCCGGCGCTCCTCCATTAACATGGAGGTCTAAACCCCGCAAATGCTGCAGCGATTAAGACAATTGCTGCAGCTTTCCAGGGAGGCATCGGGTCTTCCCGATGCCGGCTTCCCCTGTGGTTGAGACGACCTTGAACGGCGAACGAACAGGGTTCGTCTTAACCGCTAGGGAGGTTAAGAGGGAAAGGAAGATATACATGCAGCACATCTGCTATCCAATACTATTGGGTGCTTATTTTTTGCAGTGCCTAATGTGCACTGTGAGAAGCTGAATGAGTGAGGCAAACTTACAGTAAGAAAGAGCATGTGTAATTTTCCAATACAAAGTTTGGAGTTCAGATTTACAGTGGGAACGGAAAGTATTCAGACTCCCTACATTTTTCATGCTTTGTTATATTGCAGCCATTTGCTCAAATCTTGTAGACTCTTTTTTTCCTCATTAATGTACACACAGCACCCCATACTGACAGAAAAACACAGAGTTGTAGATATTTTTGCAGATTTATTAAAAAAGAAAACTGAGATATCACATGGTCCTAAGTATTCAGACCCTTTGCTCAGTATTTAGTAGAAGCACCTTTTGATCTAATACAGCCATGAGTCTTTTTGGGAAAGAAGCAACACGTTTTCACACCTGGATTTGGGGATCCTCTGCCATTCCTCCTTGGCAGATCCTCTCCAGTTCTGTCAGGTTGGATGGTAAACGTTGGTGGACAGTCATTTTTATGTCTCTCCAGAGATGCTCAATTGGGTTTGAGTGAGGGCGAGCTCAGTTTGGCCGGACGGTCAACGATCCTTAAATGTCTTCCATTTCAGGATTGTGGAGGCCACTTTGCTCTTAAGAATCTTAAGTGCCACAGAATTTTTTTGTAACCTTTTTCTGTGCCTTGCCCCAATTCTGTCTCTGAGCTCTTCAGGCAGTTCCTTTGACCTCATGATTCTCATTTGCTCTGACATGCACTGTGAGCTGTAAGGTCTTATATAGACATGTGTGTGGCTTTCCTAATCAAGTCCAAACAGTATAATCAAACACATCTGGACTCAAATAAAGGTATAGAACCATCTCAAGGATGATCTGAACAAATACACCGCACCCGAGTTAAAAATATTTATATTTATGAATACTTAGGACCATGTCATATTTCAGTTTTTCTTTTGTAATAAATCTGCAAAAATGTCTACAATTCTGTGTTTTTCTGATAAAATGGAGTGCTGTGTGTACATTAATGAGGAAAAAAGAACCTAAAAGATTTAAACAAATGGCTGCAATGTGTGAAAAATTTGAGGTGGTCTGAATACTCCACTGTAGGTGTTTTTACCGTTTTGTATTTGTTGCAACAAAGGAGTGTGAAAATCCCTCCAAAATCACTTTTCCCCCTACGCTAAGCTCAGTGCTTGGCGGGGATCCCAACGGATCACATACACTTTAGCTGGTCGGCGGATGCTCTGTTCAGACATTTGCTGATGCAAGGGTTAACGGACTCCACTACATTAACCCCTGCATCAACAGAACGGTTACTGTATGTGCTGCTTTGGGATATACCGTTAAAAGCAATGCGCTTAGCGTAGGGGGTCCTGATGGATGTGGAAACATCCCCTTAGGTAGAAAAATAGGTACCTTACTAAATGAAGATTAACACTTAATCAGAACTATTTTACCTGCAAGAGATAAGCTTACTCTAGCGGTATAAGATATTCAATAACAAAGTTCCAGAAATGGCTTATCATTTGATATATTGAAAACGTTTAAGCTTAATCTGAAACTAATAACTTACCTTCCAGTATGTGTTAGAAAACCTCTAACTCTCTCAAAAAATAAATCTTTCTCATGCAATTTGGATTTGATTTTGCTATTTGGAACACATTCTTCAGTTGGTTGAGATACATGCCTCCATCCCCGCCTGTGCCTTTCCCCGCCTATTCAGATTAGTCTCAGTTTAAATATATTGGAATCCAAGTCTGGTCTGATGTGGGAGATTATATTTATCTTAACTTGTTTTTCCCCTCAAAATCATAACAAAAACTGTCGGTGTACCTGAGTATAAAAAGTTATATTATAATTAAAATGGAACTAGGGGTTGCTGTATGCCCAGTCTCCAAATGCAGAATATTACACTGACCTCTCAGAGGCGGAAGGCTCCTGATAGGAAAAGGGTCACACCATGTTCCAGCAGGGTGTGCAGTGCTAGAACAAATTGTTTATTGATGTTTTGTAGAGCCACTGCTAACCCAGAGACTTACTTATGAAGTATAACTTAACACTGGCACCTCACCCTAGGATATGCTATGTACATATTTATTCGGAATGGGTCCGCAAGCGGCTCTACTCATATAAAACAGCCCTCTATCTCCCCATGGAAGCACCATGGGTGCATCTTATAGTCTGGTGCAGTGTCAGTGTGTGTGTGTGTGTGTGTGTGTGTGTGTGTGTGTGTGTGTGTGTGTGTGTGTGTGTGTGTGTGTGTGTGTGTGTGTGTGTGTGTGTGTGTGTGTGTGTGTGTGTGTGTGTGTGTGTGTGTGTGTGTGTGTGTGTGATGCAGCAATTCATTTACATAACCCCTAAAAAAGTATGCACATATAGATCCCCCTTTCAGAAACCAGATTTGAAAAAAGAAACAGAAATAATTAAATTATACAACTCCAAAACAATGGGGAGGTCTGGCAATATCCTGTGAAAAAAATATTTTGGCCTCATGAATGCAATATTCTGTGGGGTAGAATATTGAAGATACTGCACACTCAGTTTTGGCTCTATTCTCCAGTATGATAATTTACCCTGCATCTGTTCTAGAAACAGGTGTCTTGGTATTTGATGATACATACAGTACTATTACTAATATATAAAGTATGGCACATGGTCTGCGGCAATATAAAGGATTATACTAGAAGTATACCCATTTGGAAAAACAACATTAAGATAAAATGTGTATAATAACATCAAGGTCCACAACCAACATTCAGCAACTTATGGAAGAAATGGTTGGATATACTATGCCTTGCCCCTGCTTAACTGATCCTGCAGAGACAGTTTAGGTGATATTTGTTATACTAATAACCAGCTGCTACTCATTTGACAAGTCAATTGTTTTTCATTGTTGCTATTTTTTTAAACTATTGTTGTAAACTGTATTTATTAAAAATACTTAATTACTGCTAAAGTCTGGTAATATTTAAAGCATATTAATTCATACAAAAAAACAAAAGGAATGCATATAGAGTGAGTTGGGAAAGGAGCTGCATCCAACAAGACTTTTTGTAATTGCAGTAACAGGGTTGATAACCTGTAAATGAAAATCTTTGGGTACACACAGAACTGGTAAGTTCAAAAGGTAAGTCAACTGTATACAGAAAGTAGATTTGACCTTTTTCATAGTGTTAAATGTAAAATTTCAGGCATACCAGAAAAATACTTACATCCTTACAAAGAGCGACTGCTTAGCTGCTAGGTTGGGAGAGGAATATTTCTCCACCAGAGCGAGAGTGCTGAAACCAAACTTATGTATAGGTTCATTAGAATCCAAAGGGGGGAAATCTGTGTCAACTTCTCCATCGTCTTCAGCAATATGCAAACAGTAGGCATCCACATTATCACTGCAAAAAAAATAAAGCTCAGCATGAGAGTCAGCAAAGCCTTCACCTGAAAAACAGTAAACATAAACAGTAAAAACATACCCTCATTCACCTATGTAGACTGCTTACAATAATACTACACAAACATTATGTTTTCATGTTCTTATTGAACATAATATGTAAACATACACAGTGCAGGGTAAGAAAAGTATGTGAACCCCTAGCCTAAGGACTAAGAGCTCATTGGAGCCAGGAGTAAGCCAACCTTGAGTCTAATCAGTGTGACGATATTGGATGTGTTGTCCTGCCCTTTAAAAATACACACCAGTTTTGGATTTACTTGTTTCAAGAAGCTCTGTCTGATGTAAATCATGCCTCACAGAGAAGACCTACGGTCAAGAATTGTTGACTTGCATGAAGCTGGAAAGGGTTCCAAATGTATCTAATGTATGTGTCTAATGTATAAGACAGACTGTGTGCAAATGGACAAAGTTTAGCACTGTTGCTACTCTTCCTAGGCGTGGCTGTCCTGTAAAGATGACTGCAAGAGCACAGCACAGAATGCTTAATGAGGTAAAGAAGAATCCTAGAGTGTCAGCTACTTACAGAAATCTCTGGCACATGATAACATTTTTGTCAACAAATCTACAGAACAAAATACACCTTCTGGAGTGCCCAGTCAAAGTCCTGACCCAATTGAAATGCTGTGACCTGACTTTAAGAGAGCGATTCACGCCAGACATCCCAAGAATATTGCTACACTGAAACAGTTTTGTGAAGAGCAGTGGTCCAAAATTACTCCAATCGTTGTGCAGGTCTGATCTGCAATTTTAGGAAACGTTTGGTTGAGGTTATTGCTGCCAAAGGAGGGTCAACCAGTTATTAAGTCCAAAGGTTCACATACTTTTTCCACCCTGCACTGTGAATGTTTACATGTTATGTTCAATAAAAACATATTATGTTTGTTGTAGTATTATTTTAAGCAGACTGTGTTTTTCTATTGGTGGGAAGATCAGAGCACATTTTATGACCAATTCATGCAAACCTCCACTTAATCCCAAAGGGTTTACATACGTTTTCTTGCAACTGTAATTAATAATAGATTATTTCCAGATCATATATCATATACATACCTAACCGAAAAAGAAAAAAAATGGTGTAAAGCATGCCAAAACGCATGAAAGCTGTGATTGCAGGTAGGGGTTATTCCACTGAATATGGACTTCTGAATGTTCTTAAGTCGAAATACTATTGAACAGTGCACAGGCGGTTTTCCCATCTGTGGTGCATGGTTTATGTCAGAGAAGCCCTTGTGGTACTGGACTCATGCTGCCAGCTCTCACACACTGAGCTCTGTGATCAGCAAGTCCAACTCTAACACAGTGACAGATGCAAATACAGCTCTGCCATCGTCTCTGACAGCTTCCCTGCCTCTAACTCCCGGTCTTACTATTGTAGCACAGAGCTCCTGCCACCAGTAAGAAAAAGATTTAATATAGAGTGCGTCTTATACTAAAAACACGGTATGTTTTACTCATTTAATATATATTTTATATGTTTTAAATCCTAAAATTGCGCCACTCAAATGTAATTATTTGTGTTGCTTTTTTTAAACTCAAATAAATCAAGCTGCTATTGAGAAAGATCAGCCCAACATTTACCCAGTCAAACATAAGGTTGGGCCAGATAGTGCCTGAGGGGCCAGCCACAAGTGGTCATAAAAGCAGCAGTTCAAACTCTCTTTGCGTGCTTGTGTGAGACAATAGGGACATGATCATAATGTGGATAAAATCAGCTGCGCTGGAGAGACAGAGCCATAACTCAGTGATGCGGAGTGTCGAGGGAAACATCCGCTGCTAAACATTCCATGGAAATGCTTCATCCAAATAAAAGGAGAGAGGTTCAAAAGGTTTCATTAAAATGATATATGCTGTGCTCAGCATCTCAATCATACATGCTACAGAAACAATGTGCTCTGTAATCTCTACAGAGAGCTAGCCTCAGAAAACACCGGCTGGCAAGCCTTACAAATACAGCCACTAGATTGGATGCTAACGGAACTTCTACTGGGTTAAAACTGCTAGACTGCAATGCCAAGCAGCAAAGGTGGCTGAAGACAGGAGTATTTGAGAGCATTGTTAAATTTTTTAGCTGTCAAATAGACACAGGTCGATTTCTTATTCGTTTCTTGTTTGCTCGATCATTCCGTGAGTGCATGTTGATCGATCGATCGAGAAAGAATGTTTTACTGTCCATCTTGAATGATCGACCCAAATGTTGTCGAACTCAACAGGGGAATCGATCATACAGGAGTCGTTTTTTGGGATCAAAGTATATTGGTTGTGGTCATCGTTCAACTTGTGTGACGAATCCAAACCTATTTTTTCACAAAGAGGTCCATTTCCTGCTTTTTTTTTCCTAGTATGAAAATCTAGAAATCAATCTAGGAAAGTTGAATCATCCAAAAATCAATTGCTCAAGGTGGGGTGTTAATCAATCAATCACTGATCGATTGCCGATTTTACTTGCACTGTAAACGATCTAATCGATAGTGGATCTGGAAGAAATCTACGCATGTATGGGGACCTTTAAAAACATTTTGGCTCCCCCACCCACACTGCAGCAGTCAATTGCTTGGTCAATTCTGGTGGTGAAATAAGATATTATCCTCACTAATGCTAGCCATACACATGCCGATAAGCGGCCGATTTTTAATCTGACCGCGCGCTCGCTCCGTCGGCCAGGTTAAAAATCGGCCGCTAATCTGCATGTGCCCACATGGGGCGACAGATCCCTGTCGCCCCACTGCTCGGCCGGCCAGAGAACGGACATGTCCAATAATCTCTGGCCGGCGCGAGCCGATGAAAGCCGATGCCATAAGCAGCTTATGGCCGGCACACAAAGGGTGCCGCCGACTGAAGGGGCCCCATAATGCACCGGGGTGCAAACGTGATGACGTTATCACGTTTGAATCTCGGTGCACATCGGGACTAGTCTGCCTGCACACCATCGGGGTGTGTATGGCAGGCATTAGT
Source organism: Ptychadena robeensis (assembly GCA_036250615.1). NCBI lineage: Eukaryota > Metazoa > Chordata > Amphibia > Anura > Ptychadenidae > Ptychadena > Ptychadena robeensis. The sequence goes on from CM070040.1 coordinate 26,867,959, forward strand.
CCCTCACTCCTGACACAGTCCTTTCTTACAGAGCTCCGGGCATTGGGCGTTTACTACATGAAGAATAGATAGCTATAAACTGAAGATTGTAGAGGGATGATATCTCTGGTCTTAGACCGCGACTTCAAGAGTTTGAAGAGGCTTACTGATGGTAACTAGCTTAACTAGCTTAGGTTAGGAGGAGGCACAGAGGCAGAAGCTCTCAAGATTTAAATGAGCAATGAACCCTTGCACTGGGTGAACCGGCTTACTGCAATGCAAGGGTTACAAAAAATCTGGCAAGAGATTTGCGTGAAAATATTCTTGCCATGAAAAATTACAACCTATGAACCAAATTGGACTGTGTGCCTGAGTAACTGTGGCCTACCCAAAGATACAGCTTTTCTGTCATGGGATTCATTAACATTATACTGGTGCTGTTTAACTATTGTATAGCACTTTTTATGTTGATTAGTGTAGTTGTCATATATGTTAATAAGTTTACACTGTCGCTATTTGAACGTCACGTTTAAAGCTTTCTAAAAAGCTTTACATCAAAGACCTTTGTACAAAATGTACTCTAGCTTTAAAGACTAAAAAACGTCCAGGAGAGAGGGGCTTCAAGCAGCCACAAGAGGTCACCTGACCCTGCAGGGTGCCTGAAAAGGTAGCCACTCCCGGATTGTTTTTTTAAAGACTGAAAACAGAGTGAAAAAAGCTCTGAAAGTTTGCTGCAGTCGTTTCCAGAGCTTCACTATTGAAGTCAATGGGGTAGTTTAACGACCAAACAACCCTCTGAATGCGAAACGTACTGCTTGATTAACGACAGTACATTTTCTGTTCTTTAAACAACCTCATTGACTTCCATTTTTAACTTAAAGCAAGGTTGTTTTCTGGTCGCTTAAAAGACCAGAAAACGACCTTACAAGAGACAGTGTAAACTTAGCCTAACCCATGTTGTGTGAAGATCACCTGATCCTTATTAACCTCCCTAGCGGTCATGACGAGTCCAGCTCGTCCAGTGCTGACTTGCTGAAAGTGCACTGGACGAGCTGGACTCGTCCATCGCTGATCGCTGCCCCGCGGCTCTCATTTACCATCCCCGATGTCTGCAGCTGCTGGCATCAGCTCTCTGAAGCTTCCTGCTTCCCCCCAGCCCCACCTGTCACATTCATGATGACGTCACCCTGGGTGCTGGCAGAAGACTTCAATACAAATTATACTGAATAGCTTTTCAGTATGAGTCAATGTTAAATACTCACCTAAATAAAGAACCTGCTGTTCATGCTGTCCCCGATCTCCTCTGAGTGCTTCCTGATTCTCTCTCGGAGTGCTGGTGACATCACACGGGGACGGAGCTCCAAGTTCAATAGGGAAATGCATGCAGTACATTGGCTTCAATGTACTACAATGCATTCCTATGGAGACTGGAAAATCGCATTGCCATCTTGTGGATAAAGTGCTAATTTTCCTAGTCTTATCATTTTAAATGTAAAATTTATATTAAAATACATGATTTTCTGAACATGGTATTAACCCCTAATTTGCTGGAGATGCAGAGAAGGGATGAAAGAATATTACACAAAAGAAAGTTTTGCTTTAGGGCTTGTAGTTTATTCATAAATAAAATGTTAAGTCATGTTAATAAAAAGTTGAATTTCCACTTACATTTTACTTAAATTTATGCAAAAACGACACATGCTAGAACAATACTTATTTTTTTTTGTAGTGTTCACCGGCGGGAAGAAGGTGACTATTCTACACTGGCCGGACCAGAATGATCCAGGCATTGGAAAAATTCTTTGACGAGAGACTGCAGAGAGAAGCCGGTCTCTTGTCAAAGAAAACCAGGTTAAACCGGAAGTGCCATCACGTCAGGGTAGAGAAACTAGGCACTGTGCATTCCAGATACTGGAAGTGACGTCAGTGATGACGGCTTCCATTTTTTTTTCGGTTCAAATTCCCAGACAACAGGTGGGGAATTTGAATCTTCCTGCAAACAGGCAGACATCAGACTTTTTTAAAAGTCTGATCCGCCTGTTCGCGGACGGACCTGGCCGAAGTTCGGCCATCACTACTTATTACACCACACATCTCCTCCTCCACCCTTTTATTTTATGTATCGGTTTGACCAGATTTTTGTGTTTTCTTGTTAATTATGGTAAAAATAAAAAAAAATTCATAACTTAGTGAAACTTAGTTTCAAACATTATTATATTCAGGATGTCTACTAGACCCTTGTACGAACAAACATATTTTGGGAAGTTACATGCCTACAACATCAAACAAATTTTTCCATTAACCTCCCTGGCGGTTCACTGTGGTGCAGATTTCTGTACCAAAAGTGATACAGTGTTTTGCCTTTCCGCCCCTATCGGCGTCACAGATGACGCCGATGGGGGCGGAAAGGCTCTGTGTGCCTGCAGCTTTGTAGAAATACTGCAAGCACACAGAGAGCCAGCGGTTGTGATCGACCAGAGAAAAACGTTTGTTCTCTGGCTGATCAAAGTTTTGTGCGAGTACGAACGGTTGCTCCAGGTGGGCAGCGTTCATTTTGCGATTGATCACCAAGCGATCACCCCGAATGTGCATGGTGATCATTCGCAAAACGGCCACAGATGGAAGCGCTATAACGGCATTTTATAAGTTTACACTTGTTTTCTTTTCTGTTGATTTGGATTGGATAAAACATTTATAATTCCCAATCCAATCAAATAAAAACAAATGTAAAAAATGAAAAAAAAATCAAGAAAATTATTGTTTTTTCCCCGCCTGCTGATGACGTCATCAGGACCGAATTCCGATCACGAAGATAGCCGTAGACCTCGGCTATTTCCGTATCTGCTCGGGTGCAGCCGAAGTAATATCCATCTAGCAGAAACGCTCATCGTGAGCGTTTCTGCTAGCGGGATCCATTGAGCTTGGAATGATAGAAAGACATTTCTATAATCCATCTCAAAGTAAAAAAAAAAGATTTAAAAAATAGCTCGGGCCGGGTCCCCCCCCGCCCGGCGCCGTGACGTCACACGTCACTGCCGGGACCCGGAAGAGACGGAAAGAAAGACAGAAGATGGCGTCGACTGACAGTGAGCTCCCACAGGGTGTGCCGAAGTTCAGTCGGGCCTATCGATTAGTTGCAGCTTCCCTTTGCCCGAACTGACTTCGGGCATATCGCTAGGCAGGTTAAAGTCTATGGTGCGCTTTTGGTACAGAAATCTAGACCTCAGCAGTGTGCTAGGAATGTTAATGAAAACAACAACCATCCAGAGTTACGTATCCATAAAAATGAAGGGGCCATGGCACACACTCCTAGTAGCAAGAAGATCCTTATAGGATGTTTTCTTTGCTATTATTATCCAGAACTTCAATGTGAAGATGGCTGGAATATGGCAAGGGAAATTATTTATCAGATGGGATGCTGTGGGGAATAATTAAAGTACACTAACATTAAAGTAAAACTATTAGAAAGTAGAACATCTGTAGCTCTGGTGGAAGCAACTATTCCCATGGATTGATTATTAATTTATATTTTTATGAGGTTTTGTTTCAATGTGAACTTGTAAAAGTTAAGGATAACATAAAAAATAAAAAAAGACATCACAAACCCAGATAGAGTAGCAAAAAAGTGAATGAAGAGGTCTCATAATTCCATCAGATACACCTTTGATTTTTTATGTTCTTTAGTAATATCTTAATTTTAACTAGAAGCATTGATGTTAAATATTTATCCAATAAATTGCAACTGTTTAACGAGTCTAAATATGCATTGATGAGAACATACATAGTTTACATGACATGTTTTCATCATCAAGTAGTTCCATCCTAAACCAATATGAACTACAAGTGTATTCACTCATGGTTGTGGCATTCACAGCACATAAGCAGGGACCTCTACCCACAGCAGCTTACTATCTCCCCCTTTTAGAATTCCAAGTTTTAACTGCATGATTGATGTGGAAATTAATTAATCTCAAAGTGCATGCTAATTGTTTAATTGCTTGCTTGATCTATATGGATCATTTTCGGGAATTAAAAGTAGCTGATTTACTCTGGCTATTGATTGAATGTGGCACTGAGTTATTTTGCTTGCAACCTGATTTGAAATTCCCTCAATTAATTCCCAAAACCTTTTGCTTCTGAGGCGGCTGGGTGCATTTGCCCCTTCTGGCTGATCTATACTAACTTGTCATGCTTAAGAGATATTTATTATTAGATCCGGCAAGTAATAATGACACATTAATATTAGCTGGGGCTGTACAATTCTACAGAACGGATCGCTAACGTGGAATTAAAACCGATATATTTGTCAGTATCAATTTTCTCAAATTCTGCAGTGACCTGGGTGGATTAATTAATGGCCATTCCCTACTATCGCAGGCAGGGCTACGGAAGTCATTGTAAATGGTAAAATGTTTAACCATGGGACAGCTTTTCCTGCATTTTAGTACCAAAGCTTAGTAGTAAAAATTTAAAATAAAACATTTCATTGGAGTTTCTTTTATAACTTTGCAGGCATGTTTCATTTTCCCCTTTGTTCAAGATAGAATTAGAAGTCCTTTGTTGGTGAAATTATCCTGATGAACATCAACTGGTCATCACTACCATCATAGCCAGCTTGTATGAGACTACTTACAAATACCTCACATTTTGAATGAGGACAGGGGATGATTATCACCACAACACTCCACTATAAGCTGTTTAAAAAGTGTATTTTTACCCTATTTTTTATATCAGGCCTCAAAAATAAACTGATATAGTTTAATCTGCTGCCTTTTCCGTGTAAACCCATTTAAATACATAGCAAATACCTAGTGATCCTGCCTGAAGCTTAGACTATTCGTGGTGGCAAGATTTTGCAGCCAGATTTTTTCTCTTTACATGAACACAAACTTCACAAATTTATCTTCACAGGGTAAGTTGGAAATACAGCAGTGACGTGGCCTAAACAGAACACCCGACATGTTCATGCTCATCAACCCATAGACCACGGCAATGCAGTGACAAAATAAAATGACAAAAAAGAAAAAAAAATTTACCTGAATTTTTGAGTATAAAAACGATTCTCAGGAGCAGCTGCCTCCCAGGCCTTTCCTCACCAAGAATTAAGCAAAGCATTGAATGCAGTGGTGTAAAGCACATCACCATTTGACTCTAGAGCAATGGATGGTTTTCTGAAGTGACAAATCATGAATTTTGCCTGGCAATCGACGAGTCAAGTTTAAAGTTTGGTGGAGGGTGGATTATGGAGTGGGTTTAATTTCCCATGCCCCTTCATTCTTGTGAAATTAAGAAATTTTTTTAAATGTTTTTGTTCAGTTTTTATGAACAGTTAGAGAATGAACCTTCCTGCACACCAGTGGATAAAACAAATAAAGATTGTGGATGAGAGAGCTTGGTAAGACGTAACTCAGCCAGCCTACACCGAGCCATGACCTCAAACTGATATTTGAACATCTTTAAGGTAGCCATAGACACCTCGATCTATGGCAGACCTTTAACAGACTTATTACAGCGTGGTGACGTCACCACGCTGTGAGCAGTCTGCTAAATGTCGGACAGGAATCCTGTGTGTTCCACTAACACACAGGACTCCTGTCAGACTCTAGCCAATTAACTCTGAGGGGGAGGAGACTCCCCCTCCGAGTTAATAGCCTGCAGCGCAGTGGGGCAGGAAAAGAACCAGCAGGTCGGATCCGTGTGCGATCCGACCTGCCGGCTTTTTTTCAACACAACTCAAGGTGGGCTCCCTCATAGTTGCGGCAGACCAACCTTTATGTGCTCGGCGGGAGCGAGCACGCAGGTTGGTCTGCTACAACTATGGACCGGGAGTCTGCCCGTCTATGGGGGGCTTTAGTACATATAAGAGACTGAGGACCAGGCCTTCTCTTCCACCATAAGTGACTGACCTCACAAATGCAGTACTGGAAGAATAAAACTGGGGAGTATTGACTGTTTATAGTGCAGACACCCATGCCTGTGACCTTTTTTTTTATTTTATTTTTTTACACAGTGTTACATCTGCTAATTGCATAAATTTTTCCTTGGCTGGGGCCAAATCTGTTTGATAAATGCAGGAAATAGTTAGCAGTTTATTGATTTACTACTGTTCACAAAATACAGTACATTTTGGCAGACTTGTGTTAGAAAAGCCTGGGAAAATAAATGTTGCTGTTTAGTAAATTCAGATCTGCTTTAAGCTGAAATGTGAAAATACTGATCACCTAATGAAGGTTCTGAGCCCAACAGCAGCTTTTCCATTTCGCTCTGCCTGTGTATGCGAGAGCTGCCTCACACTGCCAGGTCTCACATACACAGAGAGCAGGAGCACTGTGTTAGTCAGCCAGACTCCCAAATGACTGCAATGCAGTTTAGTCTGCCGGGAGTCAGTACGCATTACACAGTGCTCCGACACATACAGTCGAGCCCATAATTATTCATACCCCTGGAAGATTTTGATTTAAAGTTACTTTTATTCAACCAGCAAGTTTTGGATGAAACACCATAAAGACGCACATTGGATAGAAAAGAACAATGTTGTTTGAGACACAATTTGTGGAATTATACTGTGGCTGGTAAATATTAAGATGTAATTCAGCGGTGGGCAACTGAGTTGATATGGAGGGCCACAAGTGCGGCCCTCTGCATCACCGTACCGCACATAACATTTTCAATCTATACTGACTTGTATAAGCATTTTATAATGAATAAATGACAATAGGGGGCGGAGCTAGAAGATATTGTTTTACATTTTTAAATAACAAAACTTTTACATACTACTTAAATACTTCATTAGGGAACACAGTACTGCGGTAATGCACATTTTGTGTAGGGCTGGACGATATGGCAAGAATTTATATCACAATATATTTCTTAATTTAGGTACGATACGATATAATTCCGATATCGATATGGACAATATTAAAAAGCCTCAGGAAAAAAACTGCAGAGGACACACACAATAGATGTCTGCAAACTGAATTTGCAAAGTCTATAATACCCCCAGGCTACTCCTATTAAAATTATTGTGAGGCTGATCTCCATATGCTGGGAGGATATGAGCAGTGACACAGGGGAGGCTGATCTTGACGGGTCCCCTCCTCCATGGGCTAAAAGGAGTAGAAGGCCGTTAGCGATGGGCTGTGTGACAGCCGATCTTTTTTCTTCTGATTTATGCCTGATTTGTTCTAGTGCATTGCAGC
>CM070040.1:26878965-26893814 GCA_036250615.1 Ptychadena robeensis
GGAGATCTACCTTTGGCGGCCCATACCCCAGAAGGGGTGAAGGGCATAAGTAAGTAAGTATGGGGGGCTTAATATGTAGAGTTATGGCTCACTTTACTGTATCCAATACAGTAGTTATAGTTTGCACAAACTATATCAAATCACACCCTAACCAATGAGTCCCAAACACTGTATAATGTGTAAAAAAATTATTAAAACAAATCATATTTCCAACTAGATAGTAGTGTTAGTTGTGTAGTATTGGAATGTGGAATTGTAATCATTTCAGACCATGCCCCAGAAAAAGGAATCCTGCTGAACTGTACACCATCAACTGATATTATATTGGAGAGTGAACAATAATCCAGTTCACTTTGCACTGAAGAGATTAGGGAAGCCATCTCTAACTTTGTACAAGATCATAAGGGTAATGAAACAGTGCAATAGGAGATACTAAAATTTGTTTTATGGGGAATATCCAGAGCACATGGAGCCAGACTGAAAAAAGAGAGAATGTCTCAAATAGCTAATCTGTTTCATCACATAACTAAACTAGACATATCCCATAAAAAGCATTACTCTATAAATCATACTATAAATATGGAGACAAACGCGGCTGCCTTTTGTCCTGAGCTTCACAGCATCATCTTTAGAAAATTTCAAAAAAAGAGTTTAAACCATGGTGTATCTGAAATTTCGAACACTCGTGGAATTGTATGCTTCTCTTTATAACTTTAACAATAAATCAGATGATCTTTCAATAGAAGATATAGACAATAAAATAAAACTATAGCAGACACTCTGCTCACCTCTATAAAACAACAGCCAACCTTGATTTCCCATTTAAAGAAGACAAGCTATCTTTGGACATAAAATCCATGGTCTTTGGAAAGTCCCCAAGTCCTGATGGTTTCTACTGCTTTTATTTAAAAAAACATTGTCAGATGACCATGGACATAGGAAAGAAATTATAGTAAGACAAAACATTGTCGTTGATGGTTGGTTTATTGAGCAGACTACAGACAAAGTGAGGAAGCATTTGATACCCTGATCACTAGTCTAATATTGTAATGGTAGGTTAATTGTAGCTGTGAGGGACCAAATAACAGGAAAAAACCTCCATAAATCTAGTGTACAAGAGTCAGAGAGTTTGTTGCCTTATCCATGTGTTTTGGGTTGTCATGATTTGAATACCCATCCAGGACCCCATTTCAATGTCCAGACTGAGGGAAGGTTATGGATATTCCCCTCTTTGCCATGAACGTGTCCTATCCCTTTTGCAGAAAAACACCCAAAAGAATGATTTGTCCATGTTTGAGGGTAGTGATGGTGTTCTTGGGGTCATCGACAGCATTCCATTTTCATCAAACTTGGTGAGATGAGCTTGATTTTGTTTCATCTGACCACTTTCACCCAGTTCCCCACTGGGTCATATAGCTGTTCATTGGCAAACTTCAAACAGGCCTGTACATGTGTGGTCTCAAAGTAAGGGGACCTTGAGGGTGCTGCAAGATTTCACTGTCCTTCACTGTGTAGTATTTTACCAATTGTTTTCTTGGTAACTATATTTCCAGATTCCCTGAGATTACGAACACATTCCATCTGTGTGAGGCTGCTTTATCACCATCCTCGTGATTACTGCAACACCAGGTGAGATCTTGCATGGAGCCCCAGATCGAAAGATTTACACTTATTTTGTGTTCTAGCCATTTGCAAATAATCATGCCAACTGTTGTAACCATTTCATCAAGCTGCTTAGAGATAGTCTTGTAGCACATTTCAGTCTTGTTTAGGCCTACAGTCTTAACCCTGATGTTCTTGTACAATTTTGAAGTTAAGTCTGGCTTCCTATTTGGTTATATAAATTTGTTGTATTGTGCCTCATCCCATAACAATATATTAAGAAAGGAAAGTTGAGGGATAAGGGCCAGATGTTTTTCACATCGGTCCTCAATCTCCTCAGCCAAAGGTTTAGGGACTTATAGGGGGGACTTTAACGGCACCATTGTATCATTAGAGAAGAATGATTAATTAGGTTGTCATGATAAAATTATAGTAAAAACCGGTCTATACATTGTTGTTTCTACAGTATTATCGGTTACAATCTCACATTGTGAAGACATTTAGACAGGATAAATACAGTATCAATCATGTATCATACACCAGGGTTCACATTAGTACATAGTCAATTAGTGTAAAATTAGAAACAATTATTATCTCGACGCGTTTCGCCGGTAGGCTTCCTTAGGAGATGTTCATTGCTTCCATTACTAACAATGCCAGAAAGGTAAACTTTAGTCAATATCTTTAAACAGTGAGATTACAGGAAAATATTTAGATAAATAAGAATCACAACCTACATGAAAGATGTACACTGATTGTCCAGGACCGAGAACCCCTCCACAGCGATGTGAGACCCCAGAGGTCAGGCCGGTCAGCCCCCCATCCCCCGCTCCGCCAGTGAAACATGAGTCACAAAGTAACGGGGGAGCACAGTAGGCGCTCATCACAATTCTTGTACAATTATTTGGTCTTGGCCATGGTGATGGCTAGTTTGGAATATGACTGACTGCATGTGTAGACACTCTTTTAGAGCACTCTTTTACAGAGGTTGCTGCTTATCAGATTGTTATGAAAATAAAGCGACATACGGGTCCCTGAAACCTTGCTGATTGATAGGGGACTTATTTCACTTTTGTGCACTGGGTTTGTGAAAGTTCCTTAGTATTATTCTGTCTCCGACAGCTACAACATATATAATCAATTACAATTATAGCCTGGTTAATTCTTTGAGGGAAGATGTACAAAATCCTCTATAAATTCAGATAACGAATGAACACATCCCATGTCAGGCTTCATGTCGACATCAGGCTTGAAGTGACGCGTGGGGGGCTATTATTTTAATATTGTTCTGAACAAGAGAAAAAGAGTAGACTTCCCACAAGACCCAACAAATAATCTAGAGATAGGAATGTGCAGACACAAATCCATGGCCTCTCAGAACCTTTACAGAACAGAGTCAGGAAAAAGTAAAATATGGTCACTTCCAGGATCTGAAAAGTCAATCAAGCTGATCCAACAGTGGAAATTTAGGTCACAAATATTGTCCTAAACATCTTCAATACAGTGGTTAGCTTACACAGCAGTCTAAACCTGGCCATACACGGGTCGATTTTGCGCTAGATTCCTAAGCGGTATTGATCGATCTCTCAAGCTGGCATCGCAATCGATGGTTTTGGAATCAAACACCGCCCACCTTGAGCGATCGATCCCGCTCCAACAAAATGTTGATTGAACAGGTAACCGTCATCCAATCTCAAAATTAATAAGCAGCAGACTATAAACTATATAAAAAATGTCCATCACCATCATCAAATGGCAACTGCAAAACACATATGTAGAGGGGATATTCTAGGCAGGCTTACATTGTTTTGTTACTCAATGTACATGTAGTCATGTGTCCTATAAAATAACAGAGAATATGGAAAGCAAAAAATATTATTCATACATTTTAAATATCCTGATCTGCAAACTGCTATAGGGGGAAAGTGATTTAGAAGTACTGAAGCAAAAGTGTCAGCAAAACAGCCCTTAAGAGGAAAGTCTGCATTTGCAGCCCTCATTTTTTTTTCTTCCCACTGTTGCTTTAATGCATCCAGTCCTTATCTTACATCGGTCTGATTTCATTGTTTCTGTATAATGCTAGCAATACACATGCCGATAAGCGACCGATTTTTAACCTGACCGACGGGCGTGCGCGCTCGCGCCGTCGATCAGGTGAAGAATCAGCCGCTAATCGGCATGTGCCCACATGGGGCGACAGATCCCTGTCGCCCCACTGCTCGGCCGGCCAGAGAACGGACATGTCCGATAATCTCTGGCCGATGCAAGCCGATGCCATAAGCTTCAATAAAGACCGGCGTCTTCATTGAAGCTTATGGCCGGCACACAAAGGGTGCCAGCCAACTGTAGGAGCCCCATAATGCACCGGGGTGCAAACGTGATGACGTCATCACGTTTGCACTCCGGTGCATATCGGAGTAGGTCTGTCTGACCTACTCGGGCTGTGTATGGCAAAACTCCACTACCCAAAAATCACAATCTAAAAATTGCATTGCGATAGGTCATGCGCATATCACATGTGCGTGCCAATTTAAATGAATAGGGCCAGTTCAGTCCTGATCCAAAATGTAAGACCACTTGAAAAATGGCAAAAAATCATATTACATTGTTCGAACTAAAACAACGAATAAACTTAAACAGTCTGTTTAAGTTTATTCATTGTTTTCATTAAACTGAATGTTTTGTCTCACTCCCATTTCCTCTTGTTGCACGTTAAAGCTCTACTTAGAACCTTATTAAGATCCAAAATTGTAAAATATGATTCTTTGCCATTTTTCAAGTGGTCTTTTGATCAGGACTGTACAAAGAATGCAACCACTACAAATTTGCCACGTTTCAGCACAATATAGTGGAGTTTTTTTAGCCTCATATCATCTGTTGTGCTGGGTTGAGGTCTTTGCGCAGTGGTCAGACTCTACCATTATCAATGTAAGATCGAAACAAGGCCAATGTGTGCTGTAATCAAAGATAAAAGGAAAAGATGGTGGAGACTTTTTTTTGGGCCAGGTGCAATTTCTGTTTTTCATGTTTGTGTGAATTGACAAGCCAAGATGTAACTTTTTACACCACCACCAACCATTCTCCCAGAAGGCAGCTATGGCATGGATCCATTTGCATCCTGGGCACCTGCAGCAAGTTCAGCGAGGGCCAGCCAGATGCATTCTCGGACAGAGATAAGTTGAGGACGTTTTGAGAATATTATACACAAAAGTTACACCTCTAGAGTCACTCGGCCAACATCCCAAAACAAAATATATACATAAAAACAGCAGAAGAATGAGACCAAACTGTCTCTTATCCCTCCTGTTTAATTTCCCTTGGGTGAACCCCAAAGGCAAGGGGACTTTAGCGGCCAAAAGAATATCTAGGTGCATAGAAGGTAATGTAGGTAGATCAAAAAATTACATATGTTTAATGTACACAGCAAATGATTAAAAACAAGAATATCTGCCCAGCCGGTGAAATATTGGCATTAGGTGTCATTCCAGTCAGATATAACAAATAATGAGCATGATGGCAAAATACCAAGTATAAAACAACACAGATGAGATCAGTTGGAAAACAAATTCCTGTGCAAAACAGGGTAATCCCCAACGCGCGTTTCGTGATAATCACTTCATCAGGGGGAGGATCTTGATGGGTTAGTAGTATGTAACATGCGACAACATCAGTGAGTAATTCTATCAAATGCCCAATACTGAGAGGAAAGGAGAGGTCATCAATGGCTAAACCGGAGGCAACCACGGAGCAGCGAACGGGGGGCCAAGCAATGGCGCAACTAGTGGCAAAGTGCGGGCAGCAAAGACCGGACCTGGTGTAGGGTCAACGAGTATGAAGGTATATTCAGTGCTGTAATTACAGCTACTTTGAGAGTATGAGGTAATAAGGTCCTGATGTGGTCAAAAGTCCGCCTATAGAACCGAGCTCACCGTGCTGTCAGGTGATGACCTCTCCTTTACTTTGTCAAAACTATAAGTTTTGAGAATATTTTTAATTAAAGTTTTCTTTACCAGAGACTTTATACTTTGCCAGAAGGTAGGTTTAAGGCAGGTAACTATAAAGCACATTTTAGGTTATAGGAGGACCAAGGTTTTCAAAAAGGTTTTTGTTAAGAATATGTTTTCAGTCCATTTCAACAGCAAAAACACAATTTAACAATATCAATGATTATGACAAGACAGGGACAAATAATGTTTTTAATAAAGTGAAAAAAACTTGTTATTTCTTGTATTTACATGAACACACATGTCCAGTCAGTTAACCCTTGCAAAAGTTCTGTTGGATGGTTGCATTTCCACAAATGCCTTTATGATGTTCTTTTCATATTTTAGCAATATGGCTGGTTTAGAAAAATGTTTTAACATTTTCAAAAGCCATTGCCTGGAATGATATGTATAAGTATATAGTAGGTGATGTGACGAATGGGGGCATAGATCTACGCAGCACCCCTCCCCTACAAATTCGGTGTACGTGTGGCAGGATTTAATGAAAGTCTACTGGGGAATGTGTTCTTCTTCTCCATTACTGGCTGATGGAGCTTGTGGAAAGGTTACAGTGTAGTCATTAACGTGCTCCTAAATTATACAGCAAATTTGGAGCAATCTTGAAATGACCTCTAAGACAATTTAATTCTAGACTTGCTGGGAAAGTGCTCTGTTAATGCAGCTCAAACTGCTGATGCCCATGCAAAACCAAGAGGCACTTTCAGGTTACATAGAGATAAATACACAAAATGTATGATGCCAAGAGTAAATATGAATATGTGAAATTGAAACGAAAGGCTTTTTAAGACGATTCTGCCTTTTTTGCTATGGGTCATTACACGTTCTTTGTCCTTTCCCACCACAAGAATGGAGAGTATACAATGGACCATGAACTAGATGCTTAGAATCCTCCGCTCGGTGATGTTAATAGAGGCGCACAAGGCCTGCCTAGATTACGAGAAGGATTCTGCAAACAATCTTATCAGATGCAGAAGATTTCCAGGCAGATCAAATAATTTGTTATCAATTTAAGTTTATACTGTAAAGTGGGTTGAGGGGTGGGATTCAGCATCGCTCAGTACTACAGCTATTATTTAATTATGAGGCCAGATGGTTTAAGGCTTCGCTAGGCAGAATCTGCCGTGAGAAATACTTTATCTTCATTGCAATCATCACTATAACATCAGCTCCAGGGCTGAACTAACGCTCATGTTTTATTCCAGCCGTTTGTAGTGTAGAAGTTAATTATGTAACAAAAGAGAAATGTTACACCATTCTCTCATCATCTTTTTGATTCAGAATGTATGCATACAATAGATGATATAACGAACTGTACAGTGAAAACACTTTCTGGCAAATACTTACTTTTGCCTTCAATAAAACCTTAAACCTTTTCTGGATATGGAAAAAACACACAACAATAAATGTAAAGCAGGGCTAAAGAATTACCCTCAGCACTTCAGTACTGTACGTGCTCAATTATACGTAATTATATTTGAAGCTTCAACAAGTTAGAAAGATGAACCTGCTGGCCTCTCCCACCAGTTATGAACATCATAAAGCAAAGTGACAATGTTACTTCATCTAAAATAATGTATGCAAGAAAAATAAAAAGTTGAATTTAAGATTGAAACTTTTTTACTAACATCACTTTATCCTGATACTACCACCCCTAGTGGTATAGATGGTGTTTAACCTCCTGTCTAATTAACCTCGAGTTATTTCAGGGTGAGTTTGTTTACTGTAATGTATACTGCACATTATATTTAAAATTTATATCGTTATTGAAAGATCAATTTCTTTTCCTTAGTTCTGTGCTCATGCTCAATAGTAGGATCAGATCAAATCTAAATTTTCCAACATGTCTGATCACTGCTCGATTTTCTCTTGCTCCATCAATTCACTTTTGGTCGATTGAATCCGCTAAAGGCAGGGCTCCCTGATTTACTCCTATCTTTGAGGTTTACTGGTAGATCACGATATATTAGCCGAGCAAGAAGTGGACACAATGTGACCTTAAAATAAATATATGTCTGATTTACACAAGATAAGAAAAAAGGTAGGGCAAAAAAAAAATCTAAAGAAACAAAAAATATATAACTAATTTTATTTTTTGTTCTTTAGACAGGGCAATCATAGTCCATGTGAATGTTCCAATTCTTTAAATTCCACATTACAAGATATTGTAAAAACATAGAGGCTGGAGGGAGGAACAAGTCAGAGCTGTAACTGACCCAGCAGATTTATATACAAGTGTTGGTTCACCTTCAGACTTCAAATTTCTTTCCAAAGGAGTGACTCTTCAACTTGCCAACCTGCCACCACAAATAGCTTGCAGGCAAGGTATGCTGGTTGTCCGGTTACTTAAAATTATTTGAACTTCTGGAGATAAAATTTAAAAAATCCCCTATTGCATCACCTTTACTATAAAAGTAGTATAATCCTATTGCTCTCACCTATACTACATCCAACTGAAGTGGAAAGAGAGGGATGCAAACCAGATGAGATAAGTGGATGTGGAAATTTGTGAACAAGGAAGATGCTGATTGCAGAAGTACTTTTTAGAGCAGGCATGGGCAAACATTAGGCCAGGGCCTTTAGTAGTTTAATCCATGTCAAGACACTCATATCCTGAAATAAGTGCAGATAATACCTAGAGGATGATGATAAAAGGTCTCCTGACAGAGGTCATAGGTAAATTTACTATACAAAGCCTTATTGTTTATATATTTTTTTAAATATATCTTTTCTTTTTTAACCTCCCTGAGTAAACAGTATGATTATTACTTTTTTTATTTCAATGTTTCCATTTGCCACCCTGGCTGTGAGGACCGGGAGGACCGGGCGGCCCTTACAGGTTTATTGTCCAGCCCTTCTGCCAAAGTAAAAAAAAACATTGCAGCCCATGAATTAAAAAGTTTGTCCACCCCTGATACTCGGTAATAAATTACCTTACTAGTCTAGGAAACATTTAGCAAATTGTTAAATAAATGTAAAGCTGGGAAATTTGAATATGGTCTGTCAGTGACAGATGTGAAAGTGATTGTATTCCTTCCCAAATGCCTGTACACATGCTCTACAATAAAAATTATTTAAAATACAGGTGATGAGGTAAAAAGTAAACTAGATAGCTAGGTTAACACTTAAACAGAATTGGTATTCTGAAACAGAACACCAAGCTCAAGCCTTTAGAAACACAACAGGGCCACATACAGTACAGGCCAAAAGTTTGGACACACCTTCTCATTCAATGTGTTTTTTTATTTCATGACCATTTACATTGGTAGGTTCTCACTGAAGACATCAAAACTATGAATGAACACGTGGAGTTATGTACTAAAAAAAAAAAAGGTGAAATAACTGAAAACATGTTTTATATTGTAGTTTCTTCAAAATAGCCACCATTTGCTCAGATTACTGCTTGGCACACTCTTGGCATTCTCTTGATGACTTTCAACAGGTAGTCACCTGAAATGGTTTTCCGACAGTCTTGAAGGAGTTCCCAGAGGTGTGGGAACTCTTAACAGTTGTTCTAGAGATGTGTCTGCTTCGTTGTAGCGATTGATGTTTTTTGCAATTTTCCGGACTATCTGACCTTCAAGTAATGATGGCCACTTGTTTTTCTTTAGTTAGCTGCATGGTTCTTGTCATAATATGAATTTTAACAGTTGTCCAATAGGGCTGTTGGCTGTGTAGTAACCTGACTTCTGCACAAATGCTGGTGCACAAAATAACCCTGAGAAGGCACCCCTGTGAAGTGAAAAACATTTCAGGTGACTACTTTTTGAAGTGCCAAGAGTGTGCCAAGCAGTAATGTGAGCAAATGGTGGCTATTCTGAAGAAACTAGAATCTAAAAATGTTTTCAGTTATTTCACCTTTTTATGTTAAGTACATAACTCCACATGTGTTCATTCATAGTTTTGATGCATTCAGTGAGAACCTACCAATGTAAATGGTCATGAAATTACCAATACCATTAATAAATTAATAAATTAGCAATACCATCACAAGTCTTTAAATTACATACTAACTAGTTATACTAACTACACATACACCTTGATTGTATTGCATCATGAGGCTTGTGTAATGCTTCTCAATGAACATCCTATAAATTCCCAGAACCATTAGATCCCAGGTGCCCAACCTGCGGCCCTTTCGGCGTTCCTTGGCGGCCCCCTTGGTTTCCTACTTGCAGCCCCAGAAACCTAACTGTTACTGCATAGGGTAAAGGAACTCACCTATCCTTGCCCAGGATCTTCTTTGGGAGGGAAGAGGAGGAGAGGGACTCGCTCTGGCTAATCACATGAAAGCCAATCAGCAACCCAGACAGCGCCTGAGCAAGTCCCTCACCAAGAATATCCCGTTCTAAGAAGATGTGTGCCTATGCTCCCACTATTCCACCAACAAACACAAAATGTGCATCACCGCACTACAGTGTTTCCTAATGCTTGAAGTATCATTAAAAACAAGTTTTGTCATAAAAAATGAAACATAATGTCTTCTAGCTCTGCATGTTGTAATGTTTTCATTATAAAATGCTTACACAAGTCAGTATAGTTTGAAAATGTTATGTGCGGCCCTTTAGTGATGCCGAGGGCCACACTTGTGGCCCTTCATATCAAATCAATTGCCCACCACTGCATTAGATCATCCATAAATAGCCTTCAATTACTAATAAAAGGTTTAAAAACACACACTGTTTTGGACTAAAATTAATCCATCAGTTAAAGCACAGAATAAATGCTCAGAAAACCCTGTCAAAAGAGGACTAGGTTCATGCAAAGACAATTTCTATTGTTTGACAATAAGATTCAAAATTGAAGTAAAGATTCTGTTTTCAGTCAATGTCTTTTCATTAATTATTAATAGAGAAAGTTGCCATTAAACACAAAAAATGTAAGTCGCTGGTTAATATCTCACTCCAAATTCACATTTAATGATTAAAGGTGCTTTACGAAGGTCTAACCCAATAAACTGCTATACTTCCATATATTAAGAACTTAAAAGCCCCTAAAAAGCAACGCTAGTATTTCAGGTTTCTCACTGTATGTCCCCAAGCAAATATCTCTCTGGATTGTTTTAATTGAATTTTTCCATTTGCCGAGTGGCCTTCTTGGCCCTAACAATCAGGTGGAACTTTGCATTAATATGCTTGAATCCGATGTGTTAATTTGATGTAACTTTTTCGCTTTGACAATGTGTCATTAATTTGTTCGTGGGCCGGCCTAGCTCCGGAGCAGTGACAGACTCAAATGCTGGGTTTCTTTATCCTGATCTTTTTTTTTTTCGGCACGCCCCAGCCTGCTGCTTTCCTATGGACTGCTGTTAATTTGTAATGAAGTGGCATTCAGGAGGGCGCCTTGATTTTTAATTCTGACTGTGTCAGATCCTTCAGGAAAATTACAAGTTTCTCTCGTTGCAATTACTGCCAAGCTCCACTGATGAAAGGTTTACGAAAACTGCGCCTTTGTGAAGCAGGCTGGATGTAATCGGCTGAAACGGGTTTATCTCGACAGAAAAACAGAATGCAGGGTTTTTCTTCTTTATATAAAAGGCGTCTCTTAACCCTTGGAAGCTTACAAACTCCCCCTCTGCCGTAAAATCTCAATTTTGCTGTCAACTTAATTAGCGAGTACTGTAGAATAAGAATGGTAAATAGCTCGACATTAGCATAACATGCCACAAATACTGTAATGTGGAAAATAGAAAGAGGTTGTGAACAAAGAAGGTACAGCTCAAAGGGCTCTGAACCCTACAGTCATAACTGCTAGAGTACTCCCTTCTTCCCCCAATGTATTCAATCAAAAAATTACTGAAGTTCATTGATATTGAAGAAATAACAATGGTTAGTACCAATATCTTTCTACTAGTGAAATCTTTTAAGAATCTGTTTAAAAAAAATCTGAAAGATTGCTATGCAAGTCTGATAAACTGGTTAAATACTGGCAATACTCATTCCCAAAATGTCACTAATATTTTTTCAATAGACATTTTAGTTAGATTAAAGAAGTGGAATAGACTGTAATCAGGGAGTAAACCTGGACTGTGGCGGGGGTTGATACATGACAGCGTTCATTTTGTCAACCCAAGGATAATGTAGTTGTATGTAAAGATGCCTTACATACAACAACTATATGGCATATAAATCAAACAATAGCAGTGGTATATGGGCTGCCATTTTTTGATCCCAGAGGGTTTAGGAAAGCAGTTAAGATCTCTAGATGGAAATAGCTTGAACTTCACTTTTCCTTCAACCTTTAGTGTCCCAATTCTGCCCACTAACTTTTTAGTACATACATTGTGCATGGTATACAGTGTGTAAGGTATATGCCAAGCTAAAACTGTGTTTACTCAAACCAAATAAAAAGAATATGTAGGGAACAACAAGCTGTTGCTATGTGTATTACTTCTAATCAGTGTGAATTTTGTAAGACAGCATACAAAATACTAGGGGGGGGGGGGTACATTCAATAAATAACATTAATTATACCAATTGCTGTGTGTAATGTTGGTACATTATTGCAAAGTATGCTACAATGGTTTTATATCAAAGTCCTACTTTTCCCTATTAGATTTGGACCTTGATTACGTGAATTTTGCACAGGATCATATTTGTCCAAAACCAAAACATCACTTTTGTGACCTCATGTAGAAATTTGTTTTGATAAAAGCATTAGAGGGTCCTAGTATTCTACTATGCAGTTCCTTTAAGCAGATGTCAAGTTCTCCGAAATGGCCATATTCTCCTTGCTCTTCAGCAGCAGTTTTTCACCCCCTGACAAAAGTCATGCTTGATTTTTTTACCCGGCAGAACCATTTTATATTCATTGCCAATTTTTAAAAGTGCAATAAAGAATTATTAGCTGTATTAATATAACATCCAGGTAACACCTTGCACATATTTTATTGGTATTTTTTTTTATCGAAGGTTTTGGAGAAGGGGGGGTGGAGGGTGACGGAAAATGATTCTTAATTTTCCTTTTGTCCTGCTCTATTAAAGCTCATTATAATTCCTCTTGTTATAAGAGCTTTTTAAAACCATTACCTGCAGGGAAGTTAAAGACAAAACTATTAAAAGGTTACTTTAATGTGAATAATAGCCTCCCCGATATACTCCAGTTAATTACTATTGGAAACTGGTTCTATTTTAATTTAGGGCTGAGCGTTTAATGAAGGATATGCTAGGCTAGCAATAATGACAACAAAAATATTATTCATGGTCAACAGACCCATTACGGCTGTCTCGTTTAAAGAGATAATATCCTTTCCTGGTTCCGCATAACTGCGTTCCACAATCAAAAATGACATTTTTTTGCCATTTCTCCTCGTGTCTGTCAAATTAGAAAGGAGAGAACTGATTGATATCGCAGCCTTTCAGATTGTACAAATTGATTTCCGATGCCATAGTGAAGGCTGTTCTGAAATTAGGAAAACCGGTAAAAGAGACAGGACATGCTATAAAGCTGTAACAGGTTTTACATGGGCACCGGATTCTCCTGCTTTGCGCGGTCAAACCTCATTAATGAGCAGTGCATATGCAGTAAGTGTTTTAATGATCTCTCCTGTCTTAGTGTAATTCACATTATAAAACTCCACTGTGGCGTGTGCCCATTATTTCAATTTATACTTTGAAATACTTAACCCCCAATTGCATTTCAAAAGACCCAAGTGATAATAATATACTTGTACATCTGTATTAATGGCATCTGCAATTTATATGGTCTTTTTTATGTATTTCATAGATCTGGAGCCCAAATGCCAGGTCGGCGAATGTCTCTGGCAATTAAGAGGTTAATAAAGAAGAATTTCTAGAGGGTAATTGTGCAGAACGTTAACGGCCGCTGGTAGAATACATAATAATGAAGATTAGGAGTATTTGGGTCAGAAATTGCAGATTTTCTACAGTTCTTACAGCTCAAATCAATCTGCATTTTCACCTTTCTAGTGGTGCCATACTTCGCTACATCACTTAGAATTTTGTATTTTATGGTTTTTGAAAGCGCTACAGGAAAAATGACCAATTAAAGTTGAATACTGCAACTCATAAATAAAACAGGTCGGCAGATATATCCAAGATGTATAGGTAACTCTTTCGAAACCTTGATGACAGGCATTTTAAAAAAAGGACCTCCAAAAATTATTTTAATAGCGACAAATTCTCTATCCAGAGAAAATATGTTAATGCATAGAAAGAATCGGACCCCAAAAGGTAAAGTCCATGTAACACACTGGCAAGTCCGCCGATTTTGCACTGCACTTTTATCTCCTATACATATATTTCATATAAACTATATAAGTGTATGGGAGATGCTTGCCTGCAAAAATGCGGGTGCGGGTGTTTTTGGTAAAGCCATTGAACGTTACTGGAAACACAAGTGCAGTGCTAGTGTGAAAGTTACACAGGTTTGCAATGGACACCTAATACACGCCATTATACATTGCGGTAGTGTACCACAATGCATCTGCAATGCGGCTAGTGGAACTAGCCCTTACACATGCATGCAGAAAAACTGCTACTGGTTCTGGTGTGTAACTGGCCAGATCACCAGGTGAAAATACGTTATTAAGCCTGAACAAAAGAAACAAATACGGACAACATTCTTGGGTTGCCTTAAACGTTTCCTAGGTTTAGATACACATCAAGCTTTGGTTCTGGGAGTTCAGACACTTGGAGAACTCTTCTATGCAAACGCTAACTTCAATATCAGGGTTTGAGAAATGGTCTTGTTCTCTCCTTTATTTATTTTTTCACAACACTGTTTGCATAACAGAATGTTATTTAGGTTTTTTGGTCTCTAGACTAGACATATTGTCACCATCCTAGATACGATCAAGTACAGATATCAGATTCTAATACAGCATAACTGTATATCAGGTATTATCAGGTACTCCTTTGCCAAAACCCCCAATATCACCTGTATCAGAATAAATAGAGTGATATGATGAAAAGATATGAATTTCAATTGTCCTTTTCTCTGGTGGGCCTACCCCCAGATACTCATCTTTGTATTACACAAGGAGAATGCGATCCAAAAGAAACCTTACCTGTAAGGAGCAATCTACGAAGGTCCCTCACATCCCTTCCTCTCACCCTGGCTCTGATGATGCTTGCCTGGGTAAGTCCCTAATCTCGGCTCTGCACTACAATACATACTGACAATTTTTCCCATAGAAAGCCATTGTAAACATCCCCAGTGGCCACTTGCGATATTGCACCTAGAGTTAACCCCTGGAAGCCTATCAAATAACGATGGAATCTCTCA
>CM070040.1:26894034-26921294 GCA_036250615.1 Ptychadena robeensis
GGATTTTAAAGTACTGAAAAGTCGTCTTATACGCCGGCATATACGGTATATATATATATTTTAGATTTTAAGTACGCATCCACTTTAAGCTTTAACAATGTTGCCTATTGTATAAAAGTCATAATGTAAAACAACAACGTACTTTGATGAATGAATGGAAAACAGACTATGGAGACTGTCCAATTACATCCCATTCAAAGAACGGGAATAATTTTCCTAATTATTACAATTTAAAAAGTGTTGCAATAAATGTAGAAGCAATGTAGCTGACAACTGTACTGCCATAATTCGCACAAAATGTTGATAGCAAAACACAGTTTATTCCTTTTCCCGCTTAGAAGGATCTTTTTCCATTGGCAACTAAATGGTTAAACCTGTAAGCCTGCTATATGTTTTTTGTATAAAAGTAAACTGTCATTATTCTAAATTTAATGAAAAAGGCCATATGTTGAGGGGGGAATAGCCACAAAGAGAGGTGGCTACTGCAGGGCTAATAGCAATGTAGGATTCAAGTTCCTTTTAAATGGCTCTGTGTATCCCTAATTATCTGACTGGTGCTCAATGTAAGAGCAGCAGGCAAAAAATGGTATTTAAGGACTGCGCATCCCAAAATGCTGCTAAAAGCCATTAACCAGCGAGTGTTAATTGGAGCCATATTCATATTCATTTGCACTCCAGGCCCTGATAAAATATTTCCCAAGGTACGCTTTAAAAGGAGTCTTAATTTAAGGAACTGCTACAATCAACACTTATGAAAATTAACAGCTGAGTAATTAGCGCTCATGAATTATGCCACAGACCACGCTCGCAGGCATGGGGATGTTTGAGCTGATCATTCGGCTGGGTCTTTACAGGGTCTATAGAAGACATGGCAGATTTAACCCTTTCTTGGTGTGCATTATAAGAAAAAAAGAGAGGGAGAGCAGCTCTGGGAAAGACTAGCTATTGTCCCAAATGAGTTTCATGTTAAATTGGTTATCCTAGTAAACAACTATTTAATACTCAGTCGGCCAAACCCCATGTGCCAGTTCAGGTATGAATTCACATTTGTATGCCAGGGTAACTCAACTGTTTCAGTTCTGAAAGTCTTGCCAAAAGAGCAGGGCAAACCAGGTAAGCGTGAAGGACTTAATCCAAACTGCTCCAGAGGACTGGGGAACTAACTAATCAGGTACAGTCGCCTCATAGTGAACCTTTCATGAAAGCCAGAAGATGAAACACATCTGTCCCTTAAGAGTAAATATAATACCATGAAAAGGCTAGGAAAAGTCATTCACGTATAACATTACCCTTGTGTATAAAGTGTATATAGGAAGCGCCATACTTTTCCAAATAAATAGGGTCTAACATTGGTTATGAATGATATGTTTAAAGGAGACCAGACAGATACAAATTAAACGATTAATATTGCTGCTTTGATTTAAACATCTTTTAAAGTAAGTTTGTACAAGTACCTTATAATCACTTAGTATTAGTCTGTACTTAAGAGTTACTGAATGAGACAAAATAAAGGAGCCAATCAGTTATGCAATATAAGAAACACTAAAAAAAAAGAAGAAAGCAAAGTTTTACTGATCAGATCATCAATGAGCTGCTGCTTCTTTTTTAAAAGCCCAATTGCAGGCTTGGGGCTTTTGCTTGATCGATCTTCGATTAGATCGGCTAGTGTAATTTAAATTTCGACTATCAGTTTAAGATTGACTGTACCAGCACACAATGTGAACAATTCAAAACAGTTTGATTCCTTTTCAAAGGCCTGTGCCCATGCTCCTTAGTACAAATTGATGGAAATACCTATAAATACCTATAGAACCCATCAGAGACA
This sequence comes from Ptychadena robeensis, assembly GCA_036250615.1. Lineage (NCBI taxonomy): Eukaryota > Metazoa > Chordata > Amphibia > Anura > Ptychadenidae > Ptychadena > Ptychadena robeensis. The sequence goes on from CM070040.1 coordinate 26,895,860, forward strand.
CTTACGATCACCTGAGATTTACTAACATGACTGATAACTGCTCGATCAATTTCTTGTTTGGTTTGATCACTTGATCACAAACGATTAACCTTCACAATTTAACCATGTATGTATATATGTCTTTTTTGAACTGCAGGGATACTCAAGAGATTATCTGAATCAGACATCATATACCTTTCAATTACAGTACCATTTCCCTGACTCCTTTAGGCTAAAAGAGTCAATACACCCATACATTTTTGCTCAAACAGTCCTCCTTTGGATCGATTCAGGTAAAAAGTGCGCAATTTAAATCAATGTGGCAGTACACACTGACGCTTCATGTACACTTCTTTCCCCACATAAAACCATGCTCATCCATTAAGAATGAATTGAGTGTGTCCTTAATGCAGTAGAAACTTTTTACAAATGGGTTTTCCTCACTGCAACGTTTACTTTCAAAAAAAATTTCATCCTTGTTACACTGCGTCAAGGCTGCGGGAAAAAATGTGTTTAAATGCACGTGTGTTTTGCATGTGTTAAAGCCTGAAGGCTAGATTATAGAGATATTATCTAAGCTGCAGTATCTGATAAGTTGGTAAGTGAAGCGGGAAGGTGGATTTGTTCATCCAATAACACAACTTATTGCCAATCTCGCAGCTTCCAGGTTTGGGCTCTTTTTCCACGACATCCGATACCATTTTTTAAATGCATCCATTATAGTCAATGAATGCATTTATGGTGTGTTAAAACAGAAGTTAGAGTCCTTCTGACTCACTCGCATTGGAGGGTTGTCTTCCGGGTGCTTTTTGCCTTGGGGGTCCCGTCGTGGGAGGACCTGGGGGATTCCCGTTGGTCACGCGGGGCGCAACTTCCTGTTTCCTTTTTTTTATTGCTATATCCTGGGATGCTGGCAACGTACACTTCACTAACAGGGAACTATTAATTCTTTGCATATGTGTTACTTTATGTATGTATTTTATGATTTGGAAAAAAAGAAAAAAGAAGTTAGAAAAAAAAGAACCTAGTTCAGTTTCTCCTGTGCCGCCATCCCTGTTGCTGGCAGAAGTCTTCTGCCAGTGTCCTTTCCACCACCACATTCACCAGTTTCCTTTCTATATCCTTCATCTGCCAGAAAACCGGCTCATAGGCAGTCACCTGCACTGGGATATCTGGACCAGTCTCGAACCATTGCAAGACTTGGGAAGGGAGAATCGTTTAGGGAGTAGCATAACCGTTTCCAAGCCTCTTTATACCAGGGAGAACACCACTGTAGAGTCATCGGGAAGATGATGAGGAATAAAACCGTTAAGACTACTATAGACAATTTAATTATTTTAATGTTTGTATATTGTTAGTTTCTATTGTTGTCCAGTATAGGTCTACTTAATAACTAAAAAAACATACCACACATATTCTTATGCAAAATGAGTGGATGATATTTTATGGACTAGGGAAACCATTTTATTTGTGAAGATCATAAGCATACATTGCAACATAATGAGCAGGGAGCAGAAAGATCTGAGTAACTTTGACAAGGGTCAGATTGTTATGGTATGCAAGGTCATTGGGGCACAATTAAAGTTCATCATAGCTTGATGCTTATGAGGGTTTGTAGCAATAGAATAAAGTGCCTATGAGGAGACATGTCCACTGCCAAAATCCCTACAATAAGCACAAAAGCTCTTACATTTATCTTGTTCCTTTGATTTCTTTGGGCTTTAGTAGAGATTTCACACTAAACAGGGTGGAGTTCAGAGATCCAAGATGCAGAGAAAGGTAAGTATTTTGGGTTGCTTTAAAGGTAAGCCTTAATAAAAAAAACATATGACTCTTATAGCAACGGGGCATTTTAAATCCATTCTCTACTATGTAAAAAGTTCACTAAGGAGACATTAGTTTAAGATAAATGGTACATTTGCAAGCTGCATCATTTATTTCTGCATAGATTTGCAAAGGAATGCTGAATCATATGGACATTAATAAGCAGCCTAGAAACGCATTCCATTTACCATCTTCAAAGACTAAGGGCCAAAGATGGCAGATATATGTGTTATCTTGCAAAACAAAGCAGTTATTCATAGATGTGTTTTACTTTTTATACATAAACAAGGGGCAGTTCAGTGATTTCATTAAACCATTAAAGCCCACCTCTAGCGTAATCCAAGATTGGGAGGTAAAACCGTCCTAATGTAAAATGAATAATGACACACAGTTCAGCAAGCATAAAACAGACATCCACACTCAACGCTTCAACACACAGCCCCCCCAATCTCGGGGCTTCCTGATGCTGGGAATACATAAATAGTTTCTCAACTTTTACTTTCAAGCCAAAATCTAAAAAAGACTCTCAAAAGAAGTCCTACATTCGTATGATAAAAATCCCAAATGTCCAAAATACAGGTACAAGCAAAACAACTTTGTTAATGCTATGCCTTCCACTGACGCATTTCACCCACGCTTCATAGATTGACCTGGGCATAACTGTAGACACCTTACAAAATCAGAAGCCCCATAAACCCCTCTCCAGCTCTTTTAAAACAAAAAAATATTGTTGGAAGAGGCAGGATTTATTTTCTATATAAAATTTGCTACATCTGTATCTGCAACCATCCATTCCAACATGGACTACTTTTTAGACAGAAAAAAACTAAAATATTAGCATTCTTTGTTTAGTTATCAAAGTACAAATTTTAATACAGCCAGCACAGTTGATTATGTAAGTTAGCTCAAGACAGCCCTGTTCATAGCCCATATTCAATCTACCTCTACAAGGTGGGAAAGTACACATACTATATATGTCATATTTATCATGTATAGGGCACACTGGTCAATCTTGCGGAGATGGAGGCATCTCACAGACAACCTCACTTTATTCAGGGCCAGAATCTTAAATATTGATTGTTCAATAGGTCCAAGGAAAAACACAGAAAAAGCTTGGAAAAAAATAGGTTAACAATTTAACATGAAAATGATGTATGAATCCATTTTACCTGTGGCTATCATTAAAAATAAACAAATGAATACAATAATGTTTCTCACCTTGCCATCAAATTTAGAGTACTCGTTGAAGGGATTGTTTAGCTGTAAAGGACACTGTTCCAGGCGTACAGATAATATAGATGGTTTACCACTTAGTGGTAACTTTTCTCTAAAATCTTTTTTTTCAAACAGCGAGCTCAATTCCTCTGCTGGAAGTAAAGTTTAAAAAATATTTACAAATATAAACAGATTACTTTAGTTTTTATTTAGCATAAGCAATTCTAAGCAAAATGCATTGTATAGCACACCAAAATGAACAGACTATGTGTAGTATTTTAGTGAACAACAAGTATTTGTCAATGAATTTAGCATTTGCATTTCAAACCAATGACATCAATAGTTGCCAAAACACAGGCCCTAAGACAGACAGAAATAGGCAAATATCTCACTGGAAACAAAAGCCAGAGTGAAATCTAACTCTGTTTACCCAAAACCTTTTGGGTCTTAACCACCCATTTCTTTCACTTTCACATTGTATGATTTGTAAAGAATGTATTTGTTTTGCGCTGTTGCACATAAGAATTTTAACACCTGAGAAATATTTGGTCCAGAAGCCATTGCAACTACAGGGGTCAAACGTTTCCTGTAGTTCTTTGACCAGGTTAGCACACTGCAACTGGGATTTTGGCCCACTCCTCCACATAGATCTCCTCTATATCTGTCAGGTTTCTGGGCTGTTGCTGAGCAACACAGAGTTTCAGCTCTCTCCAAAGATATTCTATTGGATTTAGGTCCTTCAAAATCTCACAAAACATAGTCCCTTTCATCCTCCCCTTTATACAGTGCAGTCACCCTGTCCCTTTGGCAGAAAAGCACCCCCAAAGCATGATGTTACCCCCATACTTCACAGTAGGGATGCAACTCATCCTTTTTCCTCCAAACATGGGAAGTGAAGTTTAGCCTAAAACGTTATACCTTGGTCTCATTTAACTACATGACTTTCTCCCATGCCTCCTATGGATCATCCAGATAGTCATTGGCAAACTTCAGACGGGCCTGAATGTAATGAATTGAGCAGGGAACTTTCCATGCAATGCATGATTTGAAACCATGACGTTGTTGTGTTCTACCGACAGTGACCTGTCCTTTGAAACTGTGGTCCCAGCTCTCTTCATGTCATTAACCAGCTCATCCTGTGTAGCTCTGGGCTGATTCCTTACCTTTTTTGTTATCAGCGATACCCCACGAGGTGAGATCTTGCTTGGAGCCCTAGTACGTGGGAGACCGACAGCTCTTTGGCCATAGTAGTGGTTGTAGTCTGACCCCACTGTGGGGTGCAAAGGTGACCTTAAAGAGCTCAGATAGGTGCTACAAATTTAGATTATTGAGTGGAGTAGAGGTGGATTTTTTAAAGGCAGGTCATTAAGAGCCAGAATTCTCACTTATTTCCAGGTTTTCGAATACTTATGTGCAGCAGTGCAATACAAATAAATTCTTTTAAAATCATAAATTGTGATTTTTTGTATGCTGTCTTTCACAGTGGGAATGCACCTACAAGGTGAATTTTAGACCCGTTCGTGGTTATGTTCCTTGCTGGATTCAGTAGGAGGAAAAGCCATTTGCCAAAGCCCTTACTAACAGATACTTACTTTACACTGGTACCTGAAGTATGCTTTAGGGAAGGGGGGGTGAATCTCTCGCTGTCACAGAAGGTAACATATTCTTCGGACATGCAATTCCCTATACGTAATGAGCAGCTCATTAAACATGCACATTATCTGCTTTGGCAGACAGACTGTTACCTCCTCTTGAGTAAATATGTAAAGAGTAATTTAAAAAAAATGTTCCAGAATGGACTACCAGTGTAAAGCAAGTCTCTAAAAGTTTCTCTGGGCTCTGAGACATGTTTCTAATAGACACTAGTCTATTAGTGAAAACTATATACAGTTGTAAAGTATGTTCTATTTATTTACTTTATATGGGAATTCTGTCAGTGTGTTTTATTTTTCTCTTAATTCCTCCCTCAAACCATGGATGCATCTTATCGTGCAGGAAATACAGTAACTAACACATTAGATCATCTTCAAACAATTGGATCCAGAATTTCAAGAGCCATCTTTTAGAATCTTAGTTCAAGGAGACGTAATGCAATGATGTAATTGTTATAAAAGCATACCTAAACACAGAATATAAACTTATATAATACAGTCTGTGCATTATGCAGTTTTTTGTCCCTAAATATAGTACTATTAGCTGCAGATGGTGCCAGTCAATCACCCAAGCAGGGAACACATGGTTTGAGGTTCCCTGCAGCAGTGCGATGACGTCATCACGCTGCTGCCCGACATTGAAGGAGCTGGGGGCACGGCTCTGTTGTGTCTCCAGCTCTGACGATGCTTTGCATGGAGACCTGCCGTCCCCATGCAAAGTAACAGACATCGACTGTGGTTTACTATCATATCCGATATCCCTGTTTTTGAGCGGGATTGATTGGTCCCGCTCGAAAACAGGGGTGGCTGCATTAGATGGCTGTGAGCGCACAGGGCTCAAAGCAGCCATTGATCTGGCCTATATCTATGCATGTTCCCAGCTTTAGATTCCATTTACAGACTGAACAAAGTGAAACTAACAGGCTGGGATAAACAATTTACCACTGAATGGGGTGCTCAAAATTATTATCTTTAAATCATATAGTTACATCCTTTTCCTAAAGAAAAAACAAACAAAATATTGGGGGGAGCAGAATTAAAATTTGTGTAGTCCCCTAAAAAAAACCCATCTAAAGCTTTAAGTCTATCTAACAACATCTAACAACTGTCCACTGACTGACAATGGTGCTGTCCAGTGTTCAGCACATTCGAAATCCAAAACTGCTGGATAGAAAAAAAACTATTTAAAAAACACATCTTATAGCTGATAAGTTACAATAAGTTAAGTAGAACTGTGCTCCAGTTGATCAGCATTGGTGTATGACAAGCTTGCCAAAACAGCAAACATTTGTATTTCTTATGAATAAATTACATTTATTTTTGAATTGAGGCAATTTAAAGGAAAATAAACATCTCAGAAGGGTAAAAACTGACAACTTGCCCCAGTAACACCAGGGAAATTACACAAAAGATTTGAGAAGTTTAATCCTTTGTATATGTTTTGTTGCAAATATATGTCAATAAATCCACAGGAGAAAAGCATGAAAGGGGGAACAAAATATACTGAGAACCTGTACCCCTAACAAAATCTACAAAATCAACTGTTAAAATAGACCTTATGGATAGCACAGTGGTACCTGAAAGGCTTGTGTTTCGGTCTTTCCACTGCACATTCTTACACTTGATCTGGTTCTGTCTCTCCTTACGAAGACGCTCCAGCTTTTGTGCTAAAACACAGGCAGGAAAAGAAAGAATTACTTTGTTGAGAAAACTTTCTTGAGAGAGGCGATCACAATTAATTCCAATGTCATGAATATTTCATAATGCATGTATAGAAAGATGGGGAACAGGGGCAGTAGAAAAAGGAGGGGGGTTCAGGAAAGCGTGCATAAAATTTTTAAAGCTGACAAGTTCAGAAAATATCAACAAAAACTAAAAAATGTGTTTGATTTATAATTGAAATTAGGGGACATAAAACATTAATACAGACCATAAAGATAGTATTAACATAGAAGGGAATCGTAAAATGTGAAAACTAGTGTGATTAATAGGACAGTTCGTTATATAAATCATTAATAACGGTCTTAAAGGAATTTTAATGTACAAATGAAGTCCCATGAATGTTACGGAGTGTGCATAAAATTATAGATATGAATTACGTGCCCCTGTTTCAAAAATTAAAGATAAATGAACTCAGGCTCAACTATTAAAGTTTTAAATATAGAATCCTTTATCTGAAAATCAGGAAAAATTATAAAATGTCAGGGCCATATAAATTAGTAGCGTTTTTCTATGGTAGGACGGAACAGTTTATAGGTAATAAAGGAGGTGATTTGTATCTGCGGCAACATTAGTCAAATGTGTAGGGGAAGAGCGATACGAATGAAGATATTTTTACTTTTTTTTTTCTCTCCTTCTTAAAGATACAGAGAAGAAAGAACGTGAATGCATTCCAAGAGAATACAAAGATTCTTTGTATGTACAATAACATTTTACAAGTCTATGGATACTCCGTGTTCTTGGAAATAAAATAGAAGAGTTTCAACTGAAATCCATGTTTGTAGTAAAGGTAAATAACATGATGATGATTTGCTTTCTACTTTATTTGAAAAAAAAATTCATTTGTGATGCAGTTACACTTTTTTACACAATTTATAATGCTCTCCCCTTTCCCACCCAAGATTCAGCAAGTTACCACAACAAAACCACAATTTTTAAAGCTGTTGCAGAGCACAATCCACATTACCACACTACCATGTAGGCACAGGTTTACACAAAAAATACATTGATTTCTGTTGGCAGAAGAATATTTAAAGTGCTTTTATCCGGAGGAGTATGTACACAGGCAGTATGTAGGTAAAAGGTCTCTTGGAATACATAGTTCTGGGGAGCTGCTTTGTTAATAGAAACTGGGCTCTCCACAGCTCATGTACCAATTCTTTGGATAGCAGCAACAGCTGGCTCTTTTTAAAACAAGCAGAAAGAAGAAAGCTTTTCCCACAATCGGGGGGACATGTGTGCGTTTTATATTGTGAATGCACGACCACCTTCACATTGCCCCCGCACTAAGCATGCAGCTTTTGCTCTGTGTATGTGAGCGGGTAGCATGAGCCCCGCTCGCATACACAGACCGAGGGATGGGCGGATCTTTCTGCAGCAGAGGAAAATACTGCCAAACAATAAATGACAAGGCTGGGCTCCCTATGCCTGCTCACAAACGCAGAGCAGAAGGGAGGATCTGCCCATGGATTGTCCCTCTGCAGAGCTGTGCATGCGAGCGAGCAGCATGTGTCAGCACACATACACAGCTCTGCAGAGCGGATCAGGAGGTGGGGAAGCTTCCTTGCCTCCTTTAACTCCAGCTCTGCTGGTTGGAGAAACGGAGCTCTGACCGACAGAGCAGCAGTTCCCCAGTATTTTTTTTTCACCTGTATAGGGTGCATTCTGTACAGCTGGTGGCCTGCAAAATATGCAAAATGTATGTTGTACATAGTCATGCTGTTTATACTGCCAGAACAATAATGACATCACCTATGGGGACATTACACTCATCAAAGTAAAAAAATCTTCTGATAAGCTTGATTACCCAACCTTGGTCATATGACAGAAAAGAACAATTTCTTATTGGTATTCCTTTTATGTACCTTCACATAAAGACACACTGCTTGTTAGAGACTTTATATGTCTGTAGACCCTCCCTAAAGTAATTGACTGTTGACTGTCAATCTAACATCAATCAGACCATCACATGATTACTTCATTTTGCATGCTCCATGGACTTATGCAAGGCCTTCAAAAATGACTGCTGGCAATTAGGAGACATTTGTGGATGTGTATTAAGTGGCTTTTAATAGCCAGATCAGTAGAAAGCAAAATAAAAAAAATCTTAATTCCAGCAAAGAGCAGGGTGTGTTTTTAGTTTGATTAAATGGGCAGTTTTCCGGCTAGAGTTGCAGCTTGCATAGGAAATGGAGGGATAAAAGTAGGGTAAATGTTTCATCTGTCTTCCCAAATTCTGGTTAAAAAAGTTAATTCAATCTAATGATATTGGGCTTAAAATAACCACCCACATAAACTAGCCCTTAAAAGGTACAAAACTGGTTTAAGCTTTTCATATAGCTTTTGATACTGCAGCCCCTTGTCATGTGACTTTCTCATTTTAAGAAATAGTCAATGACTACAAAAGTTTCACACAATGGAAACAGCCTCCAATTTCAAGCGATTCAAAACACAATAATATCAGTGCTTTCACAAACGTTTTAAAAGAGGAACAAAAGTAAAAGCAAATATATTATGTCCTTGTATCACTGCGGTTAAGCTTTGCTATCCCGTCATTTGAGCTTTTGAAGCCGAGAACAGTGTACTAATGTCACTGTGGTACAGCAACTGTAACTGAAATCATTCAGCAACTGTATTGACCTAAGGTGCGATTTAATCTATGCATCCTACATAATCTATACAGTACTAGACATTCAGGCATTTGTTTTTAGCTGCACTTGCATTTCAAATGACAGACATTTAAGAAGTCCTTAATGAATTGTGGAATATTCCATTTATTTATTTCTTTGAGTATACCTCAGCCAAAGAAAACATGGAAAGTGCATTGCCTTAGAAGTATTACAATTACATTTCTACTTATTTTTCTTTCAGAGCAGCTACTGTGTGAAATGCCACCAAATCTTTAAATGATTAACTGTGAAATGCTTTTCTATAAAATTTTGTATGCACAACAAATCTACCTAAGCTGTACTAGACTAATTAGCATCCATTCTTATGGTATATTTATCTCTGTGAATCTATGCAAAACAGGGCATAAATCATGTTCTATTAACATTTGACAGACTATAAGCAAGGAAAGCGGTGATTATCAGACTTGTGTTAATAAGACTCAGGCTATGCTTGGGTCGGGAGATGGTACAACACTAAGTTAATGGCGTAACTTGTTAGAAAACGGAAGGCTTTTACTACAACAGAACTAGCTTTTTAAATTCTTTTTATACCGAGTAAGAAGATTACTTACTACTTACTAAAATGCGCTATCTTTCAACATTTGCATGCTTATGGTATATGCATATTCGAATTCAGTTACAGCAATTGGGCATCACCATACCAACACTAATCACAGAATGGAAGATCAGGTCCTTATCATATGGTTACTGTTGCAGCATTGCCAGGTGATTCATATCTCGTTTCCTTGTGGCTGCTAGTCTCCTCAATAAAGGGTGCAGGGAAAACAGATCAGATGTCGAAAGCTACCCAAAAACAGATAAAATTTAACACGTTCAATCTTAGGTTCTATACAATTTAAATATCGATTGTCAGTCAAACATTAATCAATTTTAACATCACACAGTGTGATTGATTAAAACACAAATTTATTTACTCAGATCGGTGCGCATGCTTCATCATGTTTAATTTTTCACTTGCAAGAATACTTTCAATTACCGTATTTTCCGGCGTATAAGACGACCCCCAACTTTTCCAGTTAAAATATAGAGTTTGGTATATTCTCGCCGTATAAGACTACCTCTCTGCCAACGCGCACTAAATAAAAAAATGTATGTCTACTCTGACTTTCAACTCCCAGATCTCTAACACTCTTAGAAGTCTGATCTTTTTTGTATTAGTAAGGCTTTGTTTCCATTGCGTTGGGAGGTCCCAACGTAGCAGATAGACTTACCTGCTCGGCGGAGGGTCTGTCTTCATTGCGCTGAGCCGATCTGCCGGTGTAAGGCTGAACGTAGTCGAGTACGTTCAGCCTTTACACCGGCGGATGTGTAAACAGACCATCCGCCGGCAGGCAAAGTCTGTGGAATACGTTGGGACCCTTGCTAAGCATTTATGCTCATAGGAAAGCAATATTTTATAGGGGGCTATTAGTAGGAAGGATTGTGCTCAGGGGTTAACTAGTAAACCACAAAATTTTAAGGTTCTACCATGCAGGGATTTTAAGATATATGTGTTCAATGTAGGCATATAGGAGTATATCTCTCCGGCGATGAAGGAGCAATATCTGATAGCTGGACTTTAGCTGAAATGTAACTTATAAGTGTTGTAGATAGAGCGGTGAAACTCGGGGTGTAAGTAGTAGTAGGTTAGCATTAATGACCCTGAAAGTTTCATGATTAGACTATATATAGTTTTTGTGCTATGAATGTTCAAAGTTACAGTTTCACACAGGTTTTGGTTTTGTTTCTACAGCAGTGGAGAGGGGGAGAGGGTGTGTTCTCTGTGGAGCAGCATCCCATAGCCATGGTAACAGTGCTCTTTTGTTCTCGATGTCTCTCTGCTTCTGTCAGCCAGCACGCAGCCCAGGGAGCACAGATCCCGGGAGCAGATCCTCCCGGCTCTCCTAGATGGTCCCCTGCACCCCCCTGCCAGCCACACCCGACGTATAAGACGACCCCCGACTTTTGCACACATGTTCCTGTGTTCAAAAGTCGTCTTATACGCCGGAAGGTACGGTAATTACAAACCCCTGAACATGCTATCATTACCAAATTTGCTTGAGATGTAGTGGAGGGCTGTGGGAACATTTGAAAATATAATTAATGCTCTAGCACACGTAAGATTTAGGTTTAAAGCATAAATTAGGTTTAAAGTCAAAGTTTTTAATGTTGACTTAATTTGAACTTATTTTGTGCAAAAACATATGCGAGAGCAACACTTTTTTCTTAACAATATTCTGTGTTTCTGTGCATTAGCTGCTGCATTTCCATCCTAGGCTTATACTTGTGTCCTTCAGTTCTTTCCGATTTTTTTCTAAAATTAGGTACCTCAGCTTATATTTGGGTTGGCTTATACTCGAGTATATTTACAGTGACAAAATGGCATTTTTGGATACACAAAGGATCGTGTCGGATTTAGACCAATCTGTATACAACAGCAACTGATTGGAATCTATTGTTTTCCAGTTTTCACCCTTATTTATATGCAGTCAACTCCTGAGGGTAGTTAGGATAGTAAGTAATGAAAAAGATAAGATTAATAGAGATGAAGATGACTTTTTTTTAGCAAGGGGTAACCCCAACTAATTGATGATGAGCTTGACAAACTAGCTACGGGTGACAAAAACAAAGAAGAAAAAGTAACATTAAGTACATTTTGAGAGAATCATATCCGAATGTAGAAGAATTATGTGAAATGCCAATACAGGTGTTTTGGTAAAAAAAAGATCTGTGAGAGAAGGTTTGATTAGATCAGAATTTAATAAACCTTTGCAAACACACAAATATCTTTTTAGGGGTTCAGACTCAGAGTACATTTCCTTGTCTGACATGGATCGAATGCAATCTTATGTTGAAAAGTAGAAAATTCACACATTATACTCAGATGACACTGAAAGACTGTAATATTACTTATCACCTATCATGCCAATCTTCTTTTGTTATCAATATTCTGATCTTTTGTTATCTATATTTGTTCTGATTTCCCCCTGTAAATTAATCTATGTTGGAAAGATAACACAATCAGATAGCACAACATAGATGCACCATTAGACAAAAACTATTGAGCCTGCCAGTTGCTCTGCATTTTGCCGAGATTAAATAAAGGCACAGAATTACGCTTTCTGGCAATCGATCAAGTCTCAAAACCAAATAGGGGTGGAGATCGGATTCTCATCCTAAAGAAAAGGGAGATATGGTGGATCCACAAGTTGTTCACCTTACACCCCAAAGGGCTTAATAAAGACTGATTTATATTTTTTTCTTTGGGGTTATGCAGATTTGTTTGGATTTTTGCTTTGTTTTTTAATTTTCTGTTTTAATTTCTTTAAATACGTTTGATGTTCTTTTTTCTGTTTGATTAAATGTTATGAGAAAAATGTGTTTTGGGATTATATTGTGTTTTACTATGTGTCAGGTAAAGGGTTAATTGAGTAGCCAATGTGTGGATATGGGAGGTCTTTCCCTTTTTCAGTGTTTAAATAAGGTGTTGGTAATAAGTGTTTTCACTTGTTGAACTTGAACTCTAAATGGATCAACCGTGGACTTTTTTGCCACAGGTACATGCAGCTCATCCCTTTGAACTATATATATTTACAATAAATAGAATTGAAAAATTACTGTAAGGATAATACATATCCAAAAAAAATATGTGAAATATACAGAAACAATATTTTCAGCTCTGCAAAGCTGTAGTGACAGCAATATAGAACCTTTACAAAACACAACAAATATAAATTAAAGAGAAAACTGCGAAAGTAATAAATTAGATCATAATACTCAAATATGTGTTGTATATAAATATACTGTACTTTACAGCATATAGAGGAAAGTGGAATATCAGCGCCTGAGACCAGACAATCTGTGACATGAAACACAGATGAATAATAACATCATTAAAATAAATAAAGACATGTGTCTTCACTATACATTTCTATCCACATTCAGAGGTTGATGCATTGTATTTGAACACGGCAGAACTATCGATATATTATGATGGTTTCTATTAAATTGCAAATCACCCGAACAGGCTATCATTACCTAAATTACTGAGCATTTTAATAAGATTTTTAGACACAAAAAAGCATGACTGTAGCATGTGTCGTTTTTGAAAAATTATTAATTGCATGTGTATTTTTCTTTAACCTCCCTAGCGGTGGAGAAGAACCCAGTTAGTCCAGAGTTTAATTGAAAAACAAAATCCAAACAATCTGGGGTCGTAACAACTGACCATACCCTTGGAAAGTTGTGTCTACTCTCTATACAGTCACAGCTAATTTCCTTCTGCTTCATCGGTGATGCCTAAGAGGCAAGGGGGTGCGCCATAGAAATCCATTATAATGGAGGGGCGTTGGTTACCCAGCACACACTGAGGTGGAAAGGGGCTGGTGGGAAATTTAAGTAGAGCATACTCTGCTGCAATGTGCTGCTGTTCAATGCATTTATTAATTTAAAAAAATTTATAATGCCAGCGGGGAAAGGCAGTGTCCCATGGTATTATAGCACATGCATCATAATACAATCAGCTACTAATTTATACCTAGAAAACCGGTATATACTTGTACGATCAACTGATGTTGTGTTGTTAAATGCATTGATCAAGGTACAAAAACAAAAAAAAGGACATGTCACAAACACATCCCTTAACTAATCCCTGACGAATCCCTAACGCATCACTTATGCATGGGTTGCGTTTATTGGATCTGTATATGCAGTGCATCCTTAATGAATAGTGGAGCCTAAGCCTTAGGCTTTCATATATATTAAGCATTGCACATGGTGTGCTATCCACAAGAAAGTTGTATACCTTTCAAATGACTGTGGTGTGTTTTAAGCCCATTTATGCATTTTGTTCGTCATTCTGTTTAATTAATTTCATAGGGAATGCAAATACAGGCAAACTACATAGCAGACCTGTAGGGACATCAAACATGCCTTAAAAGCACACACATTTTTATTCACTGAGGTGCATTGGGTTAATGCAGACTTGTAATTACATATATTACATAGTCTTAAACTTTACTGACCGGCCTTTGAGTGATAACACATCTGCAAACTTCCTCACCACTGTCCACATTTTTTCCCAGGTTTGGGATTTTTAGATGTTTATTATTTGCTAAATCAGCACACAAAGCTTCTTCATCTCAGCATATGCCAAAATTGTACATAGCAAAATAGATATCTACAGGCAGGAAAGAATCCTATATTGTAGAATAGACATAAAATGTCTCATACAATGCCAAAACCAAACCCACACTTTATTGATCTCCATTGCTCTATTGTATTATGTAAGGGAGTGAATAGATTTCAGGGTTAAATATAGTATCTCAACTAGTCAGCCATATCTTGCAGTTCACAGTACACTCACTTTCTAGAAGATAGTACTAGAAGGTCTCTGGGCAAGATGCATGCACATGTATTGGCGTAAGTGGTACGTGCTTTATTTCAGTAAGAATGTTACACATGTCCATTGACATTGAGATCCCAATGGTATTTTTGAGAATGACTAAGATCAGTCACACTTTTTGGCTATATTAGACAATGACCCAAGTGAAGTGAGGTAAACTCTATAGACCTACAGTTTTACATCACATGTCACTAACATATGTTTCAGTATTAGACACCCAAAAGCAACAGAGACACAAAGGCAAAAGAGATTAGAAATGCTTGCTTCATACCGATGTGTATCCTGCCTTCATTCAAGTCTTAAGGTAGCCATACAAAGATCAACTGTTGCTTGATTGATCTTCAATTTGAATAAATATTACATTTAAATATTAAAATGTCACCACAGCCCTCCTGACAAGGGTGTCAGGCACATCCCCAAAGGGAAAACATTTCCTTCTTGGTTGCTGCCTAATTAATTATCCCTAGGCACATGGGCTCCTCAATAGATGGATGGTAAGCTGAAATGGAATTTTCTTAGGCAAATAGAATCCCTTACGGCACACATCTATGATCGCAGTTAATCATTTGCTTATCTATGGGCTGAGTCTAGTTCTTAGACTCTACTAAGATTTTCTGCATGTCTTCCCTTCTGGGGGGCCAATGGTTGCCTTCTTTTTCTTGGCTTGTTCTTATTCCCGATCTCCTGTTTTCTTCTTATCTCCTGCCCGTCTTCTCTTTCCTTTTGCTTACTTTGATTACCTTAGTTAAAAGGTACCTTGCATGATGTAGTATTTTTGGTACAGGACAAACTGAGTATCCTTGTATTCAATGCGCGGAGTTGATATGCCTGCACCAAAGGAGTTCCTTGTGCTTCCTCTTTTTCTGACCAAAACTTTTTGGGGATAAATGTTGTCTGCTACTATCTTTTTCCATTGCACTCCCTATAACTTGAACTAAGTTTATTATGCTCTTTTTCTGCTGTATGCATCATCACTCTTCAAAATGTATGCAAATTATATGGTTCTCTGATTTCACTAAATAGCCAATGCAAGTGGCAATCCGCATAAAAAATCTTCAACCATTTCAGTACAATTCCAATGTTACGGAACAAACCTCCTTACAAACAAATAAATAACATTTTATAGGTTGTAAAGCAATGAAAATTACATTTATTAAATTAACACCATTGGGAGGTCATATTTACTGAAATCAAAAGCTATTTCAATCAAAAACATATTAACATAGTGCCCGTATTTGACAGCAAGTTCAGTTTTTGGAGAGTTTCTGTTAAGATGTACACTGCATCTCCACCTGCATAGATCTATTGCTTGAGGATGCGCCATTGTTTCTTAATAGGATTGAGGTCAGAGGAGGATGGGGGCCCACACTATATATTTCTCTCCTTTGATGCGAATAGCAGCTAATGATGCAGCATGAATGGTTCATTTTCATGCACGATGGTGATTTTGTCAGTCAGACATGATGGCTATCCACCACTATATCCAGGCATGGAACTCATCAGTAAACAAAACGGTTTTAAAATAAGTCTTCATTGAGTTTTGGGTGCACTGCAGCCCTTGCTGTTCCTAGCATTGGTTAGGGGTGGTCAAAGGTTTTTTCGGAACTGCAATCCTCTAGAACAGATGTAACTAACAGGTGGATTGCAAGTCAAAAAATGTGGGCAATCCACAAAAATATAGAGGATCCTGCTGCTTGAGGTTCGTGGGACTCCAGAGGCACCAACAGCTTCAAATACCCGTATGCTGCTTTGTATTGAATTTTAGCAGCTTCTCTCTAAATCTGATGTATTTGTCTGGCAGAAAACTTCCTCATTTTGCCTTTATCTGCACTGAGTCAGCCACACATCTTTTACAGTATGATGATCATGCTTACATTTTCATGAAATATCTAAAGCTTTTGCGCTTAGAAATGAACAAGAAAATTGATTTTATGTTTCGATCCCTATCACTTTTGGTCTATAGATTCCGTTTTTTTTGTTATTCAAATAAACTGAAACATTTAATTATGTATGCCTACCTTGTGCCCTATTATTTACAATCAGGAAATGTGAAATCTACAGATGTGCAGTTACAATGTGGCAGCTGAATGCTTAGATGTTATACACATGGTCATGAGCTTAGCAGAAATGGACTATAAATGCAATAATAAAAAATATTTGTGATCTACTCATCCCAAGAACAGTTCTTACCTGTGTTTGATCTTCTTCTTATGCCAAAATCCCAGCTAGACGTAATATCAACTGACTGGGAATAGACATAGCCTTGAGTTTCTCCATTTCCCTGTGGCAGTGAGAGGTTCTCTCCAGAGACTGATGATGGGTACAGTTTCTCCAAGTCTACATCATGGTCAATAAGCACCATCTCACACATGCCAGTGTCATCACTTGTAACATGTGACTGTCGGATATGTGCCAAGATAATCAAGGGATTGTCCAGAAAAGCCATTTTTTTTTATCTTGCTATGAGTTGATCACAAACCCACCAATAATTCAGGGAGAACAGTTTCCTGCCAAATGGAAGAATTTAAATTGAATAACCACATTAACATAAATTTCACAAGTTTCTCTGTAATGTTTAATTCAAATCAACTGGACTTGCTCTGTTTATTTCTTGAAGACATTTCACTAGTCATCTGACTGGCTCTCAATTCAGAGACTGTACACAATCTTACTGGAAATATATACTTTGGGGTATATATTCACAGAGAAAACAACTGTTACACCAGCATATGGCCAAACACAGAAAAGCCAACTCCTCTGGTCAGGAATCAGTAGTGTATCTCCATCTAAAAGAAAAAGGACATGTGTTTGAGGATTCACATGTTCACATTCTGGATAGGGAGGAGGACTGGTTTCGGAAAGGCGTGAAGGAGGCTATATGTAAAAATGGAGAAACCAAGCTTGAACAGTGGTGGGGGGTGCGACATCTATTGTCTCCCACATACAATGCCATTTTAACACCTCTCAAGACTGGGTGGGTTAATAACACCTCACAGTTCTAATCATGCTAAAGTAGTAACACCTACCTCCATGAGGCTCAGACCTCATGCTGTTTAACATTATGTGGATTGGAGCTATACCCCAGAGTATATATTTCCAGTAAGATCGTGGACAGTCACTCTGAATTGAGAAAGCCAGTCGGATGACTAGCAAAACGTCTTCAAGAAATAAAAACAGCAAGTTCAGTTGAATTAATCAATCAATTAATTAATTAAACACAACAGATATATAATGACCTGCACGAATGAGAACATTCACAGACATTTCATAAGTTTCTATACCATATATTTAAAGGAATTTCTGATTAAGAAAAACAATTACTATTGTTATTATTTAGAGATCTGTAAAGGTTCTTCTTCAACCAGTTCCATGAAGCAACAAGTCAAAGAAACTAAACTTGCTTTATTAGTCCAGAAGTTATTACACTAGTAAACTTTTGGAGTTTGTCAATTGAGAGTGACTTGCATTGGTCAAGGTAATTGTGACACAAATACATAGGGACATTACTCCAATCAACATAAGTTTCTCACCATAACCTGTAATCTGCTACATGGTGTATTCACTGTAATGGTGTGAAGAGTCATCCGGCTCACACATCATGAAACCAACAGTTCAGAGTCAAGTCAGAGAACTGTACCTTAACACAGGAGAGAAAAATAAAGACTGGTTCAGCATTACTAGTGTACCAACACACTAAAAAAAGGCTGTGTGTGCATGCTAGAATTACATACAAATCATTTAAAATTGTCAGATACTTACCTGATTACTGCTCGATCAATTTTATGTTTCATTACGGTTACTCTCAGTCGATCAATTCATGTAAAATGAAAACATTTTGAAATGATAGACTGAAAAATTAAACTGACCCCTTATACTGATTTACCTCTGATATGTGTTTTCCCTGCCCTCCACCTCCCCTTTACATTAAGGATGTCGGTGATGTGGGATGGGAAACCAGTGCCTCCTCCTTAACATGGAGGTCAATGGCTGAAAAGGCGTGCCAGAAGCGTTCAGCAAGTCTGCCATGCTTGAGAATCGCTGCGAGCTCACAGAGGATAGTTAAGCATGCGTGATTACCCTGAACTGGGTTCTGGCAAACAACCAGGGAGGTTAATAACACATCATGGTTTGCACATTAACAGTTGATTGAACAGTTTAAATCCAGTTTTCCCATCCCATTCCCTGTGTTTGAAGAAACAAGCTAATTGTTCCCTCAGTTGTGACTTTAAATGGAGAACTGGATTAATAAATATACATACAATTATGCTAGCTGAATCTATGTATATTTATGAATCCAGTTATCCATTTAAAGTACCAACTGAGGGCAAAATGTGCTTGTTTCTTTAAACTGGATGATACTAAACCATGATGATTGTGGAAAATAGATGATGCGTATGAACTCAACATTTCAGGGCTTTGCTGGAAAGAACTTAATTCAAGAAGTTTTTTTTTAGCAAAGCACTTTTCTAGTCAGACAACCTGTGAAATGTCTAAAAGAAAAACACAGCAAATCCAGCTGTTTTGGGTAGAGATTTTACAGATGTATAGAAATTACTACAGATAAAAATAACTTTTTCTAAATGCAAAAAAAGGTTAAGAAAATAGCTTGACTTCTACACAATTAGAAAAAAATCTGTAAACTTTAATACATGAAGTGGACGGCTGAGATAAAAGTTATGTACGTTGTTGAGGAACTAAAATAAGCCCATGCTCATCTATGATGTAATGATAACGTTTATGAGATCAGCCATATTGTGCAGAGAATTGGTAATGAGCTGCATTTAAAGCAGTAATTTATTTGAATCAGCTGCAACATAACACTCAAACACAAGAAAAAAACATATAGGCTTCAATTTGTGTCATACAAAAACTGCCTGTTGATCCTTGCAGAAAATTATACTTTGACAAAATCCTGTGCTTACTCAATCTGCTGACTTATCAATAACAATGCCTCTGTGGACTTTAGAACACCCTCTTCTTAAATTAAAGAAATGTTGGGGAACTTTTGAGATCAACCGCACTGGTAGAATGCCTCCATGAAAACAGAAAGTTATTGTGCAATAAGAAAATAAATGCAGTTAACTTATAGAAGAACAAGAAATCTGCCATATTTATTAAGTTCTTGTACTTTTTTTTTATGTATTTTTTTAATCAATCATACTAAGTGCAGTAAACCGGAGGATCACATAACTCATTCACAATTCCAGTCCACATTGTGTCTTCTTTCCCATGGCTCAAGTTAGAACGCAAGTATGATAGACACACAAATCCTAAATTAAAGTAGACAAACGCGCCCAGCTTGCACGCCGCCTTCTATCAATACGGCAAAATGCTAATTTCCTAATTAACAACCTAATTAGGTAATTATGGTGTTGCAGAAGGATGCCGCAATGAAATATGACAACATGGTCACCTCTTTATATGGCACCTGTGGGGCTTTTTCAGCTGTTACCCGCAAAGCCTGCAGTATCAATCGGAGAGCAGATGTCAAAAAGACCTTGGCATTTCCCAGCCTGGTAGATGACTGAGTGCTTCAGACAGAAATTGTTTAACTCCTTCAGCGCACAGCAGAAGTACACACATGGTGCACTTGCTAAGGCACTGACCGGGAGACAGAAAGACTGCACTTTTTGTCGTTTACAGGTTTTTACATAAAGCTTTATCAAATATGTATATTGCTCTAAATTTTAAAAGGAAGCAGAGAACTTCACACGGAAGTGGAAAAAATTATACAACAAGAATGTTTAAATAAATAAATACATTTAGGGATGATGTCCCCTTTCTTGGGAGATGTGATATCAAGTCAAACTCTGCAAATTGTGTATGATATTTTTTTTTTTTAAGGCAATTTTAGGAATTAGTTTTTCTTTAAAGATTTCACTATATAAAAAAACATACTAATATTTATAAAGAAACAATGTAACCTTGTTTATACAATGCAGTGGTTCCCAAACTGATGGGCAGGCACGAAGGTATTTGGGGGGCGGGTCACTGGCCCTCATTCTTATCCCCCCAACTATTGTATACTCTGTTTCCCAACCTATTAAGACTGCAAGCCCGACCGGGTAGGGTCCTCTACTCTTCCTGTGTCATTACCTGTACCTGTGTGTTATCTTGTGTTTGTATCTCCACTCTAATGTACTGTACAGCGCTGCGTAATATGTTGGCGCTATATAAATAAATGAAATGATGGTTGTCCATTTTGTGCAGGTGACTCTGAGAGCAACTTTGGGTGACAACCAACATGCTGCATTTGTACTTTCCAATAGTTCGATATTTATAAAATTGTATTGTGTATGTATTTTATAAATGTATTTATAAAATGCTACCACAAATGCATTTGTAAATAGCAAAAGTTCTATAAACCTCCGGAGCGGTGTGCACAAAAGCGCTCCAAGGCCAATCGCGGTGAAGCACAATATGTTCCACCGCGACATCCTGGCCACTGGGAGGTCCTGAACACACCTGCGGTGGAGGTGTGCTTGAAAAAAGTGACGCCTCCTCCATTACATGGAGGTCAATGGCACCACCCAGCCCTTCAATGTCTTGGCCAATCGGGGCAGGCAATGAAGCATTGGAAGGCCAAGGGAATTCAGCGAAAAGGTGAGTTTTTAGTGAGTTAAATCGGTGGGTGAGTTGTCAGCTGAGAAACTCACCCAAAGTAAACTTGGGCAGAACACCCAGGAGATACACATCTATGTAACTAGGCTATATACAAGGTACTTAACACCTCTGAGCAGGGTGTATAGTTCATTGGTGTGAGTGTTACATTTAAATAGGGAACCCCATTAACCTTCCTAGCGCACCGCCCGTATCGCGCCGTTGTAGATCGAGGCAGTGTACACAGTGTACACAGTACTCTGCCTGTCGTTTCCGGCATCTCGCTGGAGCTCTACTCAGTAATGACAACAGCTGTGTGAGAGGGAAAGCCGGCGCTCCTCCAGAGGTCTATGGCCAACCCGGAAATGCTGCAGCAATGAAGACAATCGCTGCAGCTTTCCAGGGAGGCATAGGGTCTCCCCGCCACGGTTTCCCCTGCGGTTGAGAGGACCCTGTTCAGCGAACGAACAGGGTTCGTCTCAACCGCTAGGGAGGTTAACTGACCTTGTATTCAGTTTAGAGATTAGCAGCAGTGATGAAAAGCAGCTTACCTAGAAGTTACAAACACATAGCCAGGTCATCCTGCAGGGAAAAAATCAATTAGCTTATCATCGTGGCATCGTTGTCACACATGGAAAATGCAGACAAACAATGCAGTGGTATTTCACAGCTGATCTCTGGACTATCCCACTTTTCACCTCTGACTAAGAAACAAATGCTCAAAAAAACATATATTACTTACCTTAAGCTAAGTCATGCATATCTTAGTATTGAATAATGTGGCGCTCTATGTACAATTGTGGTTTACCTTGCCATTCAAGATAAAGTCATTTCGATAAAATTATTGTAAAAAATTAAATTACATTTAGTTTCATATATGACATTATACTTGAATATGGGGTTGATTATCTGTTGCAAAACCAGCAAACCTCTTTGTAGCAACTATAGGGCCTATCCTATACTTATGAATAAATTGCAATAAAACGCTATATATCTATTTTCCAAAGCAAAGCAAATCGAGGGAGTTCTAGATGAAGAGCCAACTCCATCCTTTTTAAAGACCATTGGGCAAGGTGTGTAAACCCACAACAAGAGCTTCCACAACATCATACGCCCCCCATACACCTTAAGATCGATCCATACAATCCATTAGATCTACCAACAACTGTGTAGTATAGTGGCCTCCCTGATAGAACACATAGTGACTGGAAGGATTACAAAGGCCCTCATATTACATGGATTTAGTAGATTGTAGATTGTACAGAAATTGTATGGAAAGATTGTAAGGTATATGGGGGCCTTACATAGTTTTACGCAGGGCTGTGGAGTCGGTTGATAAATTCCCCAACTCCGACTCCTCAGTTTCTGATTCTTCCGACTCTCCGACTCCTCTGTATTTAATATGCTAATGTATTTATACATCCATTGAAGGAAAGGCAGGCAACATACATTAACCACAGAACTACTGGCCAGGAAACCAACACTGTAATGGCCAATTAAAGCAGAGAAATGGAGTTAGGCAGAAGATGCTGCTGCTTTTTCCTTAAGCTAGGCACCACGCTGTGATTGATCGGGTATCAATTGAACAGAAATCAATGTGCACCAAATGGGCACATCGATTCCTGTTCAATGGGGACCAGTTCTCCCCAGCTTGCAGTGTGTGAATCACAACACGCCACAAGCTGAGGAGAAGCAGCCTGTCTCATACAGCTGCCTCACTCACAGCTTCTGAGTGAGGAGTGCTGGCTCCGCCCCTTCACACTGACAGCCAAAGGCGGAGCAGAAGGCAGCAGCAGCAGCTGTTTCATTACTTTCCATGAAGACTCATGTCTCCATGCAGAGTCTTGGAGATTGAACGGGGTCTTTCCAACATGTTGGAATCCTGTTCAATCAAGTTCCTTCGAGCCAGCTCTATTGATCCCTTCCTGAAGGAAAGCACACACAGGTAGGTTTGTAAACAGATTACAGTACAATCATGCATTGTGAGCACACAAGTTGATTGCTTTTTACAGATCTACCCGTGTGTGTCTAGCTTTAGTGTTAAAGATAGGGCAGTGGAAGGCTCCAAGAAGAGGCAGGGTGAAGGGGCACTTCAAACATGATTCATGATTTCCCTGGAATCCCATGGTCATGTGTAAAGTTGAAGCTAACAATCTAAGTATTTGTCGCCTCAGCTGAATTACAAGGGCTTATCAAATGTTTTACAGCTTCAGTCCTGAACTATTGGCGATCCATTCCCGTCACTTATACAAGCGTCTCTAGTCCGGCAACAAACATTTACTTCATTATCAGCGAGAGTTAAGGCTGCCATACACGCACCGAGCGGAGCGATTTTGCCACCGACCGATGGGCATGCGCGCTCGCAGTTGCGTCATCACGCTGCAGTCTAGAGCTCATCTGAGCTGGTCTGTCGACCCCCACTCGGTACGTGTGTGGGGGCCTTTAGGCGAGGGTCACAGTGGGCGCTGTAATGTTACGCATGGCATGGATTTATTCTTATAGCAGAGAAGTCGTTCATTATGACATTTAAAAAAAAAATTTAATTCCCATTTAGATTTAGTAGGAGTCGGAGTCGGTTCATTTTTTGCCGACTCATACTCCAGGTACCCACCGCCCTGGTTTTATGACTGCACTTCTACAAAATAAATCTGTCAGTAACATCACTAAAGATACATTTTTGGGGTCAGGGAAATCGCTGATTGATTGTATGTTTGCCAACTGTAGTAACAGATATTTGACCAATTTTTTGGGGATCGAATGAAAGTGTAATCAATTTCAATACAACCAATTAAAATTTAGCAGCATGTTCAAAAAAATTTTTCAATTAATTTTTTTCTCAATTTTAATTGTTTTTGGTTGATCTAACCATGTGGGCTGCCATCGATTTTCAATCAATCAGCCAAATAATTGATTGTATGTATGGGGGCCTTTATTATTTACATTAATACATACAGTATTAGCATTATAAATAAACAAGTTCAGCTTAGGCTACACTTGAGCTAATACCCCTGCGTTGAAAGCAGGGATTCTAGCGAAGTGGAAAAGCCCGCCTTTGACAACAATAATGCTATAAAAGGGCTGTACCCAGCCTGTCACAGCCCCTAGTCGCATTAATGTCGCGTCAACATGAGCACAGGGAAAGCTTGAGGTGTGGCCAATAAAGTGGCTCTAAAGGTAGCCATACACAGGTCGATTTCCCACACGATTCCTGGCCAATCAATCACCAGGCGCGTGCACACCGATCGATCGATGAGGAATCGAGTGCAGCCCACCTTGACCGATCAACCCCGACCGATCGACATGGCCCCCAAATCGGATCGGCCAGAGAACCAACCTGTTGGTGTTTTCTGATCGATTGGGCACACATCAAGGGGCGTTGACATTTGTAAATCCATCGACTGGTAACAGAATCGTCCAGGAATCGGTGGCCTAAGGTGGTAGGCACAGACTTGTATGGTCTATCAATCGACGCCTGTGGCTTCACCGGAATCGATCGGAGCGTCGATCGATCGCTCAGTAATCAACATGTGTATGGCTAGCTTAAAAGAGCAAACAAACAGAGAGGGGCTTCTGCTCGAACTAAATCAGCCCAATCCAAGCACAAAGTGCATCCCTACAATTATTCATGTAGACCAACAAGCTACATTCCGTGGAAACCAATTACATCAAGAAGATATATTTGTTTGTTTTTTAAAATCTAAAATAATTTACCTTAAAATATTAACTAATCTCACAAACATGCCTTATGCTGGCCATACACTCTGAGATAAAAATGAGGATCAATTAAAACCAACCAATAAATGCATATTATCGTCCTGAAATCCGTGCATGTCCACATGGTACAACCGATATATTACGATCGTAATTGCCGTTTTTTCTCGGTCGTCATTTATTGGACATGTTCAAAAATTTTAATTGGTCTGGCAAGATCGGGAAACCTCACATTGTGTTTTCCTGTTTTGAGCAACCGATTACTGCCTATGCAGAACATTAGCATATTAAAACTTCCGGGAACGGCATGTTGCTGACACTCAGTTGGTGGATAAACAGCATGTTTTACTCAGCTGGGAAATGTGTGTTCAGTATCTGCAACATTGTTTCCGTCTGTATTTTGTAACAATGTATCAACAATACATATCAACAAATTTCAACAGATACAGAGGACGTACATGGCACTGAGGTCTACAACTGAATATAGACAGAAATGTGTTAATTTTAGGATTACTACAATTGTGATGGAATCAGATCAAACACCGAGAATCAACCAATGTGTGTGTGTGTATATATATATAGGACTATATATATATATATATAGGACTGGTGCTCTTAATTTATGGCCGTTGTCTCTCTCCCCAGAACTATATTCTTCATCT
>CM070040.1:26921394-26937032 GCA_036250615.1 Ptychadena robeensis
TCCCCCCCCAATTTTGGGGGTGAAAAAGTGCGTCTTATGGTCCGAAAAATACGGTAATCACCTATGTGGGAACATAGCCTAATACATAGCCTCCTGTTTTGATGTGTCCTGACTAAAAGGTCAGATTAGGATCAACTGCAATGAATACCCAATGTGTTCTTATGGCATGTCTTTCTATTGGACAGCATCCAGTCCACATAAAATTCTTCTCAGGATTAGTCTATAGCAAGCCATTTTAATGAGTTTGAAACATCACTCTTGTAAAACACATTGGCAGGTACTGCATAAAACTATGGTTCAAATGGCATGAGTCCATTATGATAGTAAATTGAGTTTTAATTAGGAGTTAACACATTATCTTGGTACTCTAATCATTCAAGACATTATACTATTCAGGATCACCATAGTGATAAAAAGCGTCTATACTATATGATTTCAGGGTGTTTTTTTACTTCTGGAAGCAGAATAACCAGCGTAGAAATAATTGAATACATGACTACATGATGTCAAAAGTTTGAGCTAAGCATTTTTAATTAATAAGATGACCACTGGATGGTGATGTCATCTAAGTTTGTATACACTTCACGAGACAAGCTCGGGAGAGCCGTAGATAGAAAACCGAATACACATCGGACCATTCACAGAGGCTGCCAGCACCTGCAGAGAGACCAGTGAACACCTGGACAGGTAAATGCGACCCTGACTCGAGTATAAGCCAGGGGGGGGGGGGGAATTTCAGCACATTTTGTGTGCTGAAAAACTTGGCTTATACTCAAGTAAATACAGTTATTAAACTTCAAAGTTTAGAGTCAAGACATCTCAGTGCACAGAATGACAAACATGAATGGCTGTCTTTTCCTAATTGGATGTGTCCAGGTACACACGGCATGAGTTCAGCTGAAAAAAGTAGAAACAATCCCTCAGTCCTTAGCCCAACCCCTAAAGCAGAAAATTCCTTTCACGCGATATTTACCAATTGATCAAGGTTCCCGTAAATCCATATGATTTTACAGCACACAGCAATGCCAGTGATGTGGTGAATACAGGTTAGCAGGCCGTGGAGGCCAGAGCTTTGAGATTGGATAGACAAGACATTGACAAACTACGGCCCACCAGCCATACCAGACCTGTTATTTTAATCCGGCCCTCTGTCACTTTGGCTCCCCTCCACTCTTTCCCTGCAATGAGTGGACATAATGGTTAGATGGCTTCCGATTGTTGCCATTAAGCCAACACCGCAGGATGAGGCACATTTTGTTATTTTTTAATTTAAAGAAATGAAAGGTACAGACAATTTAAACAGATAACTCTTTAAATTTCCTGCCAGGACTAGGGATGGGAAGCTCGGAAAAAAAACGGGAAAATTTGGCAAAAAAAAGTTTTTTTACGAAAAATTTGAAAAATTTAAAAAATATATTATGGCATGATGAATGGAATATTTTATTTCTCAAAAATATGTATGGAATCACATTATTGTAATATGTGTGAGAAGAAAATCATATTAGAAAGTGAATTCTCCAATGCAAGAAAAATTTCTTCCTTTAGGAGGTGCTATTGTTACCAGAAAAGGAAAAGCTTTCAGTTTCGTGGATAGTCACTATATTTTTATTATACAAGTTGTGATCATTTTATGCTCAGTAACATTGACCATAGTTATATTTTATGTTTCTAAAGTAACAGAATGACTTTCAGTCTGGAAAAGAAAAAGAAGTGTTGAATGGAGCATTTTTTTCAATTTTTCCGAAAATTTCCGTTTTTTTCCGAGCTTCAAAGTTTCCGGAAATTTTACATCTCTAGCCAGGACTAGCCCTCACAATGTCTTGGAGATCATGCCAGGGATTCAAAGACTTGGCATACCTATACCAGGTGACCCTTGCAAAAACTTGTCAAATTTAAGAAGCCATTATGCCTGTTGAGTCAAAAAGTTTGCCCACCTTTGGAATTGAGTCTTGTGAGGAGAAACATTAAAACCCCCCATACACGTTCCGAACCCCCCATACACGTACGAATTTTGCCCGACCGACCGATCGGGTCGGGAGATTAATCGATCGGGAGATTAATCGGATTTGGAATTATGTACCCGACCGATCCCGATGTCTCAAAATCGGCTGAAAAATCGTTATGTTATGGTCGATCTGCTGTTAATAAATAGGGTCGGGCTGATGGATCGGAGATAATTCGAATTCCAATTTTTCGTGCCAGCCGACCGACCGACCATAACATTTTAGGTGAAAATCGGGTGACAGGATCGGACGAAAAAACGGTTGGGAAAATAATTGGAACGTGTATGGGGGGCTTTAGTCAGTAAGGGAGCATAACATTTAGTAACTTTGGAAAAAAAACTAGTTGACACTGCAGAGAATTGGCAGAGAGGTGAAGGTAGAACAAAAGGTCACAAACTGGTTGTATCTACTAAAATACAGGAACCTTCAGATGTCACAGGGTGGTGAAATCATTGCTTGTTCAATAACACTATACTAGCCAAGTTGACATGTTAGCATGTTTATTTCACTAATGCCACCAAACAGCTTGCATACAATATGCCAATCAGTACACAGAAAAGCCTTTACAATTTCTGGAACAAAATAAATTATGAAACCAAACTTGAATTTAAAGGTTACAACATATACACAATGTTGAGAAAATCATAAAGTATAGAAGAGATTAATGCCATTTCTATTGTGAATCATTGAGAGTAAGAACACCACCACTGAATGTACGGCCTGCATTCTAGTGATGGGAATTCCGGCTCTTTTGAAAGCTTCGGCTCTTTTGGATCGGCTCCCTTTAAAGAGCTGGCTCTTTTGGCTCACTTTAAGGGGTTTGGGGGGGTTAAAATCAAACTAACCTCCCCAATCTCCTTAACATTAACCCTCGGGAACGCCCTAACCTTAACCCCCCCCCCCAACCCCTAACCTTGACACCCGCAATTCGGAAGAATAACCCTGAAAAGCCCCAAAACTAGGGCTATCTGCACATGCGCAGTTGTAAGGGTAGTAAAATAATATACAGGAGGTCTCTTACTGCTGCGGACATGCCCCCACGGCCCATACAGCATGGAGTTCTTCCCCATCCCCTGCCTTCCTAGGAAGTCAAACCCAGTCCAACCCATCTATGCATTGATACCCCATTCCCTGCAACTACGGGAGCCCATCAAAGTGCCTGACCAGCAGGAGCCATTGAAGAATCGGCTCTGCTGTACAGGCATCGGCTCCTCTCGTTCGCAGCCAAGCATCGGCTCTTAGAGCCGGCTCATTCGCAAACGACCCATCACTACTGCATTTACATCTATGCGAGTACATCAATGCACATGCGCTGCTATAAACATACAATGCAATACCAAGCAATGCAGCACAGGAGCCCACTCAACCAAATAGGATGGCTACTGCACCAAAGTTGGAAGGGTAAACCCATTGCTACCTAAAATAAGGTTTTAGGTTTACGGAAATGTAATGCACTGCGGCACATTGGGCGAAAACCAGAGCATAGCAGCAGAAACAACCATACCAATAATAAAGAACAGTGATAATTCAAAAATATATACTGGTGTTCAGCTTAAAATGATTGACAAAGGATCCATTTTATTGAAATATGTTGTCACAGAGCGGCCAATGACCAAGAGAGATTTGTACACAGAACAGGTGGGAAGCCCTGACCAAATGGGTCACATGACCAAATGGGACAGTCTACAGTATGCAGGTACATTATAAAAAAGTAAAAACATATTTCAGCTCTATGGGTAACTAGGAATGGCATGTTCTTCTAGGAAAAGTTCTCCTGCTAGAGAATGAAAACAATGATCCATTTAGTCATCTTATTAATTAGTAGTATTATTATTATTAACTTATTATGCGGAACTGAACATTAAAATTATACTACAGAAAGACTTAAACAAATGGGTTGTTCTTCCCGAATAAAATGTATCATGTGTTTCACCCTGACATGTAAGCATTTTCCTTAGATATCTTGCCATCTTATAAGGGCCTTATCACACTGTGTGCGTCACTGCCTGTCTTCAGCAACACAAGTGATGCACATCGCACAAGCACACAAATTTCTAAAGGCCCCCATACACTGGTCCGTTTCCCATCGGATTCCGGGACGATCGATTCCGGGCGCATGCACGCAAAACGATCGTCCCGGAATCGTGTGAAGCCCACCTTGTCTGTCCGATCACGTCCGATCGTTCGGGGGCCCAGAATCGGATCGGACAGAGAACCAACATGTTGGTCTTTCTGATCCGATTCTGCACACATCAGAAGGAGTTGCCATTTGTGGAGTAAGCGATCGGACACGGAATCGTCCAGGAATCCGTGGGAAGTAGTTGGTATGTAGCGATCGGACACACTTAATTGGCCGATCGATCGGACCTCCGATTCCCGCTGAGATCGCCGGAATCGATCGGATAGGTGATCGATCGGCCATGGAATCCGACTGTGTATGGCTAGCTTAAAAGTAAACCAGGGTAACATTCAGAATAATGCAGTATGTGTTGGGGCCAGCACTATACCTATACTAACCTTATAATAATAAGAAGAAGAAGAAAATAAAAAGTGGTTTAGGCTCCCAGTCAAATAAACTTTAACTTGAAGTAGGGGTGTAGACCATAGACCGAGAAGAGTCTGGTGATGTAGCACAGAATATGAGGGTTATGATTCCATATACTCTGTTTCTGTTAACAAATGTTAGTGGTGCAAATTCTAATCTTTGTCCTACAGTATATTTGCTACCATTAGGCATGTGTAAGCGGGTACAGGGATCCTTGTATCTTGTGGAGACAGAGGGGGCTGGGGGCCAGGGAGATGCAGAACAGTAAACACACCTCTGCCTGCCTGGTTCCTTTGTCTCCTACCCACTACCAGCCAGTAATATGCACTTGGATTAAAGCTATTTAAAGTGGTTTTTCAGCCTTACCTATAGTATTGCATAGCTATTTCTACCATGTATATAAATAGCTCGTTCAGATTTCACCCAATGCTGTAAGCTTCTCACAGTACACATCTTGAGTTGTAAAAATTCAGACAGAGTTTGTGTCATTTCCTGGCTGAGGGATGTCCTGCATCATCTCGTCATTTCCTCTGCAGCCTTAAGCTGGCCATATACCTTTAGATCTCTCTGTCAGATATCCTTAAGATCTTTCAACAACTATGTAGTATAGGGTCCTCTGCGATTGAACACAGGTAGACTTGATTGTTTAGAAAGTCCCTCATATTACATGGTTTTGGTAAAACAAAAGGAGATCTAAAGGAAATCTAAAGGTGTACACCCTATAAGTCCAATCTTTCTTTTTTTTTTTATTAGCAATTTACAATTTGACACCCTTAACTGCAACCTTTTATAGTTATTAAAGTTTCCCTGCAGTTATCCAAGTGGCATAAATTGTATATGTTTAACAAAGAAAGTTGTGTGGAGCTGTAATCTCAACTTAATCTGCAATATGAGCTTCAGCCACTGGATGTCACTAGAGAGCACAACACAAGCAGGCTCAGTCTCATCAGGGAGAGGGAGGCTCCATGCATCTCTTCTCTGTATAGTACGTGGATGCGCTTAGGAAGCAACATAGGAAGACCATTTTGCGTACCAGCGTACTGCTTATGTGCAGCCCTGACCATAACAATCATCTACTCCACTTATTGCAAGGAGTGAGTGGAGCCAGAGTGTCTCGACACCAAGGTGACAAAGGGACAGTTTAAAAGACTAAACGGGTCACATATGGTCAACGGGCTGCAGTTCGTACCACATCTACTTTAGAGTGACATCCACCCATTAAAACGACATCAAAGTCCATCCCTTTCATTAGGGCTGAGGCTCTGGAGAGAGGGAGGGTTATTGATGCACTATACTGAAATGTTAAATATTTATATAGCGCCAAGAAATCAAAATTGAATGTCCCTTTCAATTATGTGTTACGTTTATGGCCTAATAATATTTTATTTTTCTGGATGAAAAAGCGTTGTTTACAACAGCCAACCACCTGAAAATCATAGCTGTCAAGCAAACACAACATTATCAGCTCGCAGGTGGATTTTCAGGTGGTTGACCATAAGGGCTTATTTCCATTGTACGCCGGGACCCCTACGCTAAGCGTATACACTTAGCAGGGGTCCCGACGTATCTCACAGACTCAGCCTGCCGGCGGATGGTCTGTTTACACATCCGCCGGTGTAAAGGCTGAACGTACTCGACTACGTTCAGCCTGACACCGGCGGATCGGCTCAGCGCAATGAAGACAGACCCGTCCACCGAGCAGGTAAGTCTATCTGTTACGTTGGGACCCCCCGCTAAGCGTGTACGCTTAGCGGAGGGGTCCCAACGCAATGGAAACAAAGCCTAAGGATAAGACATGGGCAGTTGTCAGTGATTCAGCCAACAGCTGCAGAATCACATGCAGTCTGTGCAACCACTGCACACAGCGGCATGGCTACGGACTGTCACTCACTCTAAAAACGACCATCTGAATGCAGCGTGACACTACTTAACCCCTGGCAACAGACCTTTATCTCGCTTTATGCACAGCTGCGGGAGAGCACTGTCGTTTTCCAAGTTGCTGCAGGCTGAAAGCGGCTAAGGAAACGACAGTGTAAATTTAGCCTTAGCCTTCAGTCGTAACAACAAATTTTTAAAAAATGGCAGGGTTTTGCTAAAAGGAATACCAGAGATCTTGGAGTTTATATTGTGAGAGTGATTAAATGTAGATGAAATAAGAAAAATACCTAAGCTACAAGCAATTCTTTTATTCTATTTTCCTTGCACTGTCTTCCCATACCAGTGTTGCGCAAACTTCCTTTTTGGGGACCACACCCTCCTTTCTATATAACAGGGAGGATGTCCAATATCTTTGACTACACAAAAGGGGATTCTTCCCTGGGACTACGTGTCCTAAGTGTGCTTGTGCATATTCGACACAGTAAAGGCTGTTTCACACTACTGGCAATGCATGTACGGAAACCTGTGTTACCATACACATGAGCAGCATGGGATAGTTGTTTATAGCACACTGCTGTATGGAGTTTGGATGTATTGGGAGTTTGCGGTCTCACTCCTAGAAACAAAATCTCTAGCTTATCCAAACAGGGATACAGTGGGTACTGGTCAATGCACAGTATAGAACAGGTACATTGGCTGCAGCCCAATGCAAAGTGTATAGTGATGTTTAGTGTTAAAGGATTTGCACACAACAGTTACTGCAGTGTTTAATAACTCAATAGGTGGTCTCATTTTACATGAAGGGACAAGAACTGTCTTTAGGCAAGCTCAGCAACTGTTTTCTGTCTCATTCTTATATCTACCCTATAGTGACGCTCTAGATATGTATCCCCAGAGGCTATCAGCTATTCCAGCATCTCTTTCATTAATCCTATTCACAGTTCATGTAAACAGATCTGCTGTAACTATTAAAAGCACTCACCTCCATCCGTCTAAACAAGCTTGCCCCTCCTTTCTCTTTCAGGGAAATCTCTTCCCGTCCGTGTGACTAAGATGTTCCCCCGGCCACAGAGCCTGCAACAAAGGTTCCGCGCACAAAACGTTCCTGCCGCATACAAGGGAGGAAGTCCAATATTTTAGACTACACAGAATAGCACTGAATAAGTAAAGTTTTTTAAAAAGTCAAATGGTTATTCCACCTTCCTATACAACTAGAAAATCGTGTGTTTACACGTGAATTGCTTTCCTTTGTTTCTTTACACTTGCACTGCATTTATTTTTGTTTATAAAGCAGCATTCTTATGAGCACCATGCACCTTTTTTTCAGTAGAAAACATGTAGATCATGTCTAATAAAGAACGTGTAGTGTGAAAGAGCCCTTATTGTTTGTCACATTAATATAGCAATAAGGGCTCTTTCACACTATATGTTCTGTATAACACATGATCCACATGTTTTCCATAGGAAATCTGTTATGTATGAAAGGAAGCAGCATGGAATAAAAGTTTTAAAGGGGTAAAGCATATTTTACATGAGGGTTTAAGGACTCTTTCAGTAGGACACAGGACAGTTTGTCCTATGTTTATGATGTGTTAATTGTAACGTTATTGTAACACGGTGTTAATTTTCCATGCCTGTATTGCAGAGCCTGTGCAAATTCTAACAATGGGCCACGTGGAAAAAGGCCTTAAAGATATATATGGGAACATTTTTTTTTTACATGAGGGTGCTCTTCAATTCTTTTAATACAGTCAATTAAATTCTCTCAGGACTCTTTCAGTAAAAATAAAATAAAAATAAAAAATATTGTAAACACAAAAGACCCATTGTCTATATTTGGGCTTCTCTCAATTCAGCATCAGGGATGCATCAGCATTGACGCATCCATGACACCCAATGGTACTGCTGTCGTGTTTGTCCTGTGTTTATGACATTTAAGTGTCACATTATTGTAACATAGTGTTAATGTGTCCAACACAGAGTCTGGAGATTGATATTCAACAGTCAATATTGAAATTTTACAAGGCAATCTAATCTAAGATTGTTTCAGGGCCATGGTAGCAACAATTCAGTGGGCTGTTGTAACATGTCATGTCAGTAAGGCTTAGACTCCACTATGCATTAAGGATGCGCTGTGTTAACGGATCCAAAAAACGCAACCCATGGGTTAGGGATGCGTTAGGGATCCGTCAGGGATGCATAAGGCAGTGGTTCCCAAACTGGGAGGCGCAAAGGTATTTCGGGGGAGGGGGGACCCACATTCTTAACCTTTGTTTCAATGGGGAGGGGGGGGCTTGAAAATATTCCTTAATCGAAAAGGGGGGTCCTGCAAGGAAAGT
This sequence comes from Ptychadena robeensis, assembly GCA_036250615.1. Lineage (NCBI taxonomy): Eukaryota > Metazoa > Chordata > Amphibia > Anura > Ptychadenidae > Ptychadena > Ptychadena robeensis. Next base: position 26,930,160 of record CM070040.1, read on the forward strand.
TTGGGAACCACTGCATTAAGAGATGTTAGTGATGTATCCTTTTTTAGTGTTTGTTTTTATACCATGAGCGGTTTGATTAATGCATTGAACAACGCATACCATTGGGTTTCAACCGACTCAATTCATTTTCTATGGGTACGTCAAATTTAGGGGTTTAACGCACAGTGGAACCTATGCCTAAGCTAATGGAGAGACGCCTTTCCTACATAACAAGAAAGGAAGATTGTCTCGAACATCCTAGGACTGAGAGCAGCATTCCAGGTCAACTTCTAAAGCTCTTCCCTCTAATGTATTGTACAGCGCTGCATAATATGTTGGTGCTATATAAATAAATGATAATAATAATAATAATAAAGCTGAAAGTGGTTCTTCTTAAATGTATGGATAAGATCACGGCTGTAGCATATTTTAAACATCAGGAGGGAACACACAACAAATATTTGTTAAGATAACATCTTTAATAACTTTGCCACAGTACGACTTACTGCAAAGTATTTTCTATTGCACATGACCCTGGACAAAAATGAGTGGTTTCTTCACCCAGATGTCTTCCAGGAAATTTGTAATTCATACCCCAGTAGATTTGGAACTACTCTTGCGCTAACTGAGAAATGGCCCTTGGAGACAGCATATTTGTTACTCTCAGTTTATCCTTATTGATACACAGGTTACTCATGAAACTGCAGTGCAAGAATTGCACCGTGTTAGCAGTGAATAGGCTTAGGCATTTCCCAGATGCTGCGTATAAACATTCAAAACACCATTCATTCTTCTATCTGTTCCCAATATTCTCTTGTAAGGGTCCGATATATTGCACCCGTGGAAGTTGGTCTTTGGGGCTTGAATACTATACAATTCAGGTTGGCATCAGCAGGATTTTTCTTCAAGGTCTCTACATTTAATGTCTTCCAGCACAACATACAACAGAATTTGGGCCAAGTTTGCTGTTTTGCTTCACTTCACTTCTAAACCGAAAGGGTTTGGCCTAGAACTACGCCTCAGTCTAAGTTCCCTCAGGAATATCAGCAATATCAGCCTTCTCTGAAATTGGCTGGGCCAATTACCATCTTTTGATAGTGATAAAATTTAAACCTCTTAGGAATCCTGTTTCTGAAGTGGGATCTTCGGCTGGTGCTTGCTTCACTATCTATAGACACCTTCGGCCGACATGATTCTCCCCTGCTACTATCGATAAGGTCAGCAGTTCTAGTGGCCATAACCTATGCCTGATAACTGTCTGAACTTGCATCACAGCTAAGGAGCCATTTCCTACCTTCTTTTCAGACAGGGTGGTGTTTATACACTTACCATAGTTTGTTATGAAATTGTGAGGATACTTTAGGAACAAACTGCACACCCTGTTTCTGGTGCCAGCAGGCTAGAACAAGTGCCAGAGGGCTGCCAATGGGATGAATGTATCTTTCATAGGATGACAATTTTATGACAGCTTACCATGCCCAAGGGTTTCTGACTTCAGGGTTGCTCAGAGGTATGGCTACTTCCAGATCAGCGGCTCCACAGACTATCTGCAAGGAGGTATACTGGTCTTATTCACATGGTTGTATTGCACCAATTTCTCTCTTCTGCTCAGTTCTGGGCCGTTTCTTCTGAAAAAATTAGATTTTTGCATCCCATCTCTTGTTTGACTAGTTACTCAGATTCCTGCTGACAAAGTCTTCATATTTTTTTCCCCTTTATCAATTTTCAGTGAAATTGCTGAAAATGAAGCAGAAATCTTCTTTGGAAACATAACACGAAGAACAAGGGGACCATTTTGGTTCACTAAACTAGAAAATTGCATAGTCAAGGTAAAAAATACACACATAAGAGATACAAGGAAACAAACTGTGCATTTTATTACTCTGGCATTGTAGAACAGTTACTTACATTCTTCTCCTTCCTTGGTCCAGGAGAATTGGATCAAATGTCAAAAACATTGTGCCCCAACTCATACATTAGGCAATTCAGACTATATAACCAGAAGATATAGTAGTAGTTTATTTGGGAGTATTGTTTAGCACAGTTTTTTTTTTTAAACTAAAGTTTGAAAATTTTAAGTTAGTTTAACTTGATTTTGGACCTAATTTATGCAAAACCTACATGTTATGGAGCAATTATTTATTTGTTACCTTGGTTAGGGGCTTTAAAATTAATTTATGAAGTCAGCTAGTTGAAAAAAAAGTACATCTTTAATATTCAATAAAAAATATTACTTCCGGTTCCGGCGCCTGATGGCATAAGACGCGCGGCGGGTCTGCTCTGTCCCCAAGCCGGCTTCCCTGCGGCAATCTGAGCCCCCCGTGCCAGCTGGGCTTTCAAGCAGGCAGTGGCATGGAGCGATTCCTGTCCCACCCGGCCAGCAAACACCTACAGAGCCGGCGCAAGGGCAGGAAGAAGCGCGCGGCTGTCATGGCGGAGGCGGACCACGTGTGCGCCAGCGACAGGGATGCCTCTGAGGGGGAATCCTCTATTACCTCTAACTCTGCCCTGGATTACAAAAAGCTGGCCACTGAGGTAGCAGCATACCTGAAGGAAGATCTGCAGGGAGCGCTGACAGAGGCAGTGATCCAGAAGCTAGACTCCCTTCAAGACACCATGACAGACCAGGTTGCTAGAGTGGCATCCCTGGAACAATCAGTGACAGTACTGGGAGATACAGTGGCTGAGATGCAGGAGGCAGAGAAGACACATGACTATAAGAAGGAGCTCAAATTCCTGGCTGCCAAAGTTGATGATCTGGAAAATAGATCCAGGAGAAATAATCTACGTTTTGTGAGACTTCCTGAATCGTACCAGCAACAGGATCTACTCAAACTCTGCGCGGTAACTATTCCTAAGACCTTGGGTCTATCCGCGTGCAAGGTGCAGAGGGCCCATCGCCTGGGGGCAGCACGCGCTGACAAGCATGGGTCCCGCCCGATCATAGCCTGCTACCTGGACTTTAACGACAAGACCCAAATCCTCAGGTCCTTTAGAGCAAAGCGCCAACTTCTTATCGAGGGACACAAACTGTTGGTGTTCGCTGATTACTCGGCTGAGGTCTCCGCACGTCGCAGAGCGTTCTTTTAAACTTGCCATCTACTCGTCGAGCACGGCATGAAATTCGCTATGATGTACCCTATCACATTGAAGATCAATGCTCCAGGTGACAAGGTCATCTCTTTTACGGAGGCCGCAGAAGTAACGCGTTACCTGAAGAATTTTCTACAAGGGACGCCTGGGGAGACGGCGGCGGCCTCGCCTTCACGTTCCTACCCTCCACGCACCCCAAGGGGGGCATCCGGTAAAACCGCTGCACTCCAGGACGCAGGGTGACTGGACAAAGCGGGACTGGGTATCATTTTCTCTTATATTTGGTGTTTTATTTGGGGGTCTAGTACCTCAGACGTTTATTAACAGGGTTAACCTATGGTATATTGTTCTGTTTACTAAGGGCTGCAGAGTGATCGGTTCCTTCCTATGGAACAGTTGTGGGGGGGGGGGGGGGGGGGGGCATTCGCTGCACTATGTTTTTGTTCACGAATTTATGTCATTTCAATTTTATTATAAGCTGATGTGGCACTTCTCCAGGAGGCTCACTTGTCCACAGCAGAATTCTGGGTGGGCGAGGTTCTTAGAGCCCCGGCCCAGGGGCTTGTTCTACTCCACAAGTCCCTACCGTATACCCTTAAAGAGCACACTTGGGATAAAGGGGAGGGGAGATGGTCATTGGCCTGACTGAGCGTGTATGATAAGGAAATTGATCTATTAAATGCCTATGGGCCTAACAATAACAATGCCGTATTTTTTGATTCTCTATTGCAAATTCTCCTGCAGAGATCCACCTCTTGCCCGTTGGTGATTGGTGGTGATTTTAACGCGGTGCCTAACGTGTTGGAAGATAGGACAGGGGAAAGGAGGGGTCACCATGCTAGACAGGGGAATTCTGACATGGACATGGTGTATCAGGCCTGGCTGACCCATGGAGGACTTACGGATTTGTGGAGGCATTGGCATCCTACGGAGAGGGATTTCACTCATTATTCCCATGTACACAAGGTCTTTTCCCGATTAGACACTTTCCTCACAGACTCCCCTTACAATGAACATCTGCCATTCCAATGCGATTGAACCCATCTTAATTTCTGATCACTCCCCGGTGGTTCTGGAATTGGAGGGGGTGGGTATCCGTGGGTATCCCGCCCGCGCCTAGAGTGTGGAGATTTCCACATCATCTGGCGAATGATGAGACTCTCCAGGCCCATATTCAGGGCTGGTGGTTCAAGTATCAGCAGTGTAATGCGGAACATAGAAGCGACCCTGTTCTCTACTGGGAAGCGGGCAAGGCAGTATTGCGAGGCAAAATATTGGCATATGCCAGTCGTTATGCGGAGGCGTGTCAGGAGGTCAGGTCAGCTTATACCACGTTCAAAGTCAGCCCCACCGAGGCCCACAGGGACAGCTGGATTAAGGCCAAACAAGTATGCGACCATTGGCTACAGCAATATGAGGCTCATGGTCGATCCCGCCGCTCAGTGGAGTTTTTCCGCTTTGGGAAACTTTGGCAAAGGAACATTGCCCGCGTACGCCTATAACGGCACTGCAGGATGGACAGGGAGGCCTTAGTAAAGACCCATGTCAGATAGCCCGAATCCTAAAAATTATTATTTATTTGTTTGTTTGTTATTTATTATTGAAAATTAATAAAGACATATTCAAAAAGAAAAAAAAATTAAGTATTATAGAAACATTTTTTATGGTGCACAAATGTACAGACTATTGTAACATATTGTTTTAACAATTCAAACGACAAAGGGAGATTGGGTTTTTCTTTCTGTTAAACTATGAAAAGAAGAAATTGCCTTGAATACATGGACTGCCATCTCTTAAATGCGGTAATTGATGTATCATTTTAACCCATCAATATGCCAATTAGGCAAAGCTGTCATTAAGGGAAACAGAATCTGCACAACTTTTTTGGGTTAATGCTTGAGAAATACAATGCTAGCAAATCTTTGTTACAAGACCACATCTATAAGGAATAGTTTGTTTAAAGGGTTATTAAACCCTCATGTAAACATATGAAACCATGTACAAACACTTCCATTTGTATAACTTTTATGTGTGTCTTTGTACTTGTTTGAAAATCAGCCATAATATGTGCACCAGGCACATCCTGTGTTTTGGTGGCTACCTTCTCTGTGGGGACTTAGGAGCCACCACTACAGTACCATCTCCAAATCCCTGTTTCAGATAAAAACACAGCAACATGCTTTTAAAACCATAAGTCCCAGGAGAGCAGTCGTTGTATATTTAGGAGTAGTGATGAGTGTCATAAACAATATCCGAATTCGCAATATTTCGCAAAAAAATCTACTAATATTCAAATCTATATTCGCGAATATTCAAATTAGATTCACAATTATAACCACCTAGCAATTACCTTCAAAATGAATGGTCACATGTGCTATTTATGTATATATATTCGCAATCCATGCCCATGTAAATATATATTCACAATCCATGCCCATATGCATCCCAATGGCGAATATCGCAATTATTCGAAAGTGCAAATATCCGCCGCCATATTCACAAAATTTGTGAATTCTTGAATAGCTGATATTCACTGAATATATTCACAATTTGAATATTCAACACTATTTAGGAGCCCACTCTTTCCAAAGTTAAGGGGAGCGCTAGCATAGAAAGACAAAGGAAGAAACATATAAAAAAAGCAATAAAGGGGTAAAAGGCATCTTTTTATATAAAGATATGTTTTGTATCTGTTAAGCATTGGTTGTGGGTTGGAATAGTTTTTTTTTTACATGTGAGTGTAATCCTAAATCTTTAATTGGAAATGTTATATTGATTACTATCTGGTCTGCTTTACGTCTGAGCGTGAGATATGGCATTAATAGTTAACCCAGCATTAAACTTAGCGGGGGAGGCAGAGGAGTTTTCAGATCACTTCACAAACGCTATTTTCCACTGCGTAAAATTCTCCTCATTTGGCATAGTGCAGAAACTGTTGAACTGCCCTGTAGAAGAGATGTCAGACTGTGCCCCAAATGCTGTTCCCAGAGCCATGGTAAATTAAAACTGGAGGGAAGTGTATTTAAAAACACAACACTTTGCATTGGCTGATTACTTAAGGAGTGCCACACTGTTACCTGATATTAGCACATAATTATAAGCTATATAAATGCGGTAACATCATACAACCAGCGGCCTTCATGTGCTCTGTGCTTGTTGCTTTTTGAATTGGATGGCGCCTCCGACATACTCTATCCCCAACAGGGTGGGCAAATATGTTCTTGATTGGGGCAAAAAAGGTTATTTTGAGGCACTGGCTTCCACCCACTGGTCCTAGTCTCCCTGAAGTTAGAAGACTGCTACATCAATACATGGTACTAGACAAATTATATACATGAGAATTAGTAGAGTGTTGTACCGTGTTAGCCATCGATAAATACAGCAAGTTTGGAGTTCAAGTGATACCATTTATTGGCTAACTGAAGTCATAAGAGAAGCAAGCTTTCGGGATATTGCAGATCCCTTCTTCAGGCTAATACAATTCTGGTCTTTGAAACTTACATTTATACACAAAATAACTTGGTCATAAATATTTGAACAAAAGAAACAGTTTTGTCTTGACACACATGACTGATGGAGGTGAGAGTGAAGGGTTAGTTAATGGAGATAGTGATCAGAGTTAGGAAGAGTTATTTGGGGTAATACAGATAAGAGGTTCAGCCGTGACATTCTCCTCCTTCAGCAATTAAAATGTCCATAGACATGGGAAGCAGAGAAATATGACAACATAGGTATTTCTGGAAGAAACCTAAATAGCAATAGTCTTTAAATTATCAGAGATTAGGCATGAATAGCTAATTG
>CM070040.1:26937132-26967149 GCA_036250615.1 Ptychadena robeensis
TCTAATGACTTCAGTTAGCCAATAAATGGTATCACTTGAACTCCAAACTTGCTGTATACATGAGAATTGAAAGATTAAAGATTTCTTTCAATTGTGGACACACTATCTACTCCATGATCTTTTGCCCACCAGATCTAAGGTCATGTTAAGCTGGCCACACACGTGTAGATTCCCGTGCAATTGACCGGCGATCAATTACAGCTTGGTGACGAACACACAGCTTGTGTGTGCGGCTCAGCTGCTTGTGTGCGGCTCAACAGTCAGCCTGTCCATTACATTGGATGGGGATAGCGCTATCCCCATTCAATGTAATGGTTTTCAACCAAGGTTTTCCAACATGTTGAAAACCTGTTTTATTGAGTTCCTTTGAGCAGGATCAATGGAACTAACCATGGATGGCTCAGATGAAGAAACAGATTAGAAGAACATCGGGAACCGTGAGCGCGTTACTTCATCGAGCCGTGTGTGGCTAGCTTTACTGTTCTGCCATACAGCATAGCATGCTGAGGAACAACTAAGAGGCAAAATAGGTAGGCTGGAAGTGGTAAAGGGCTCTGCTTTCTGACTTGATAGGTCCATGTGATGTATCACAGTGGGGCAGAAAAGGTAATTTAACCCAGTGAAGCTTTGTGATTTGGTTTATTCAACTGTGCATTAGAAATGTAGGCGGTTGTTCTAAACCATCTTGACTAAAGCAGGCCACGGACAGGTTGATTCCTGGTCACAGTTGCGGACAAACTCCAGGGGAGCCCACCTTGAGGATCCGACCAAAAAAGCCGGCAGGTCGGATTTCACGTGGATCTGTCCTCCTGGTTCTTTTTGTGGCCGATCCTGCTGTAGGCAGTTAACTTGGAGGGGGAATCTCCTCCCCCTCCAAGTTAATTGGCTACAATCTGTCAATCTCACTGTCTGTACTTTATTTGTGAAAACTAAGCTAAGATATTGAAAAAAAAGAGAAGAAATCAATTGAAATGAAAATAACGGGTACAAAACGCACCCATTATTTTTCGCCCACATATTGCAGGAGTCATGCCCATAGATTTAAAGGGGCACGTTATTTTAACTCCCCCTAATCACAGGCAAAGCACATGCACACTGCCCAGTGTGCATGCAGAGACATTGCTTACTATGAAAGCTATATATTAAGAATAATGTGGAATCTCCTATCATTTCATAAGTAAGAGTTTCTCCTGTACTCGCACACTATTTTTTTTTTTTTACATCCCCACAACAGGCTGCTTCATGCTCATCCACCTCACTCCTTTCTCCATAGAAAAAAAGACGGCAGCTCAGCAGACCCCAGAAGAATGTCTACACAGCGATTGTTCCTAAACTGTCAACTGAAATGATTGCTATATTTTGTAACAGGGTTTAGGATGATGTTGCTTTTCCATCATCTAAAGCCTGGGACATATGTCTTTACTTTGACATTTGATTTCACGTGTGTTAATAATATTATGCTTTGCTTGTTCAAGATTTAATTTATCAATAAATTTCAAGGTTGGTCTTAATTTAGGCCCACTTTGTGTTTGACAACCCTTTGAGAACTGGACTGAGGTAAGAATGTGGACGAGAGTAAAGTAAATGCAAGATGGTAGGCATAGTTATCTGGAGAAGGGCAAAACTAGAGAAAAAGCAACAAGCTAAAGAAGCAAGCGGAATGACAACTAGGGAAAACAGACAATATACAAACTGACAACAGCAAGACAAATAAGATGAGACAATGAACAGGCCAAGAGAGACAAACCAGACAAAAAGGTTTCCGAGATTAACAACATAATAGGGCACGACTGAGGTTCAGGTAAGACAAGTAGGGAACACACATTCAAGACATAAAGAAAAGATGAAAAGAGATCATGGTGCCTAATAAATAATAACAACATACTCCTACACCTTCTTAAAGCATGGAGGAGATTGTTGAGCGTACAAAAGCAAGCAAGGAGGGGTGGCACTGACATGGAAGACAAAGCTGGCTGAGATTAGATGTCAGTGGAAAGGGAAATTCAGTTTCCCATAGTCAGGACTACATGTAAGGAAAATGTCAGCTGTGTAAAGAAAAACTTTGAGAGAGGCTGCAAACCATTTAAAAACCTCTGCTAAAAATATTGGTAAGAGTATTGGTCTACATATAAATAGCATTACATATAAACAGCATTATTCCAAAATGTATTAAAGTAATTTTCCCCAGAATTCTGCACTCAACCCATAATAATAATAATTTTATTAAATAAAAACCCATAATTTTATTAAAAAATTTAATAAATTGAGAAATCACAGCCTTTGCTTACTACTTTGTTGATGCACCTTTGGCAGCAATTACAGCCTGAAGTCTTTTTGAATATGATGCCACAAGCTTGGTACACCTATCCTTGAACATGTGAGATAGAGTGAGACCCTTATTCACCGTGCCTCCAACTGCTCACACAGACTCTCTTTCTGGCTCTGGTTAAGCTGTAATGCTGGTTGCCTCCAGGTGCATGAACCACCAATGCCTCCTCTCCCAGGCTCACTTCATATGCATACACACAAAGGCAAAAGTTCGGCACACCGGATAAGATTTCCACAATGCTTGTATTCCTGGTTCACCGACACGTACTCACAAAGTGATACAATCACCCCTGGGGGTCACCTCATCCTCTGATGCATTTCATCCCACTACATCAGGACTTATTCGTAGAGATAAGTTTGGCCAGTTTCTCCCAATCCTCTTTGCAGCACCTCTAACGCTTCATGAGGTATATAAGGTCCCACAGTTGACAGTCCATGTCAGAACACATACCAAGCATGAAGTAAAAGGAACTGACCGTAGACCTCTGAGAAGGCATTGTCTCAAGGCACAAATCTGGGGTTACAGAACAATTTCTGCTTATTTGAAGGTCGAGTGAGCACAATGGCCTCCATTATCCAGTAACTGGAGGAAGTTCAAAACCACCAGAACTCTTCCTCAAGCGGGCCAGCAATTTACACTGAGGGATCAGGGGGAGAATGGTCTTAGATAGGCAGGTGATCAAGAACCCGAAGGTCACTTTGTAAGAACTCTGTGGAGAGATTAAAAGCTTCCAGAAGACAACAATCTCTGCAGCAATCCACTAATCAGGCCCGTATGGTAGAGTGGCCAGATGAAATGCGCTCCTTAGGAAAAGGCACATGGAAGCCCATCTCAAGTTTGCCAAAAGGCGTCTGAAGCACTCTTAGTCCATGAGAAACAAAATTCTCTGATATGATGAGAGAAAAAAAATACTTTTTGATGTGAAGACCAGGCATCATGTTTGGAGGAAACAAGGCACTGCTCATCAACCGGTCAATACCATCCCTACAGTGAAGCATGGTGGGGGCAGCTGTGGAGATTTTTTCAGCAGTAGGAACTTGAAGTCTAGACCAGATGAAGGATAAGATGACTGCAGCAATGTACAGAGACAGGAAAGAATACCTGCTCCAGTGCGCTCTTGAACTTGACTGGGGTGGCGGTTCATCTTTCAGCAGGACAGTGACTCTACACAGTACACAGCCAAGATATCAGGATATAAGAGTGGCTTCAGGATAACTCTGTGAATGTCATTAAGTGGCCCAGCCAGTGCCCAGATTTGAATCAGATTGAAAATCTCTGGAGAGATCTTTAAATGGCTGTGCATTGATGTTTCCATTCAACCTGATGGGGCTTGAGATGAATAAGTGAAACTAAAGAATAGGTGTGCCAAGCTTGTGGCATCATATTCAAAATGACTTGAGACTGTAATTGCTGCCAAAGGTGCATAGACAAAGTATTAAGCAATGGCTGTGAATACTTATGAACATGTGATTTCTCAGTTGTTGTTTTTTTTATAAATTTGCCAAAACCTCAAGTTAACTTTTTCACGTGAGTTGTATGTAGAATTCTGAGGAAAAAATTTATTTAATCCATTTTGAGTTAAGTTAGCTAGAGCAATATTTTTTGTTCCCACATCCCTTCTCTACATCTCCAGCACTTCTAGTGATGATATCATGTTCAGGGGCTTTGTAAAAAAAAGTTTACTGAATTAAATAATAACATCTCCTAACAAAAGCACATTTGCTGTGTGTTTCTGAGCCTTAGCTGTTGCATCCCCCCCCCCCCAGGCTTATACTCGAGTCATTTCGTTTTTCCAGATTTCCTTTCTAAATTTGGGTACCTCAGCTTATGTTCGGGTTGGCTTATATTTGAATATATATGGTACTTTTTTTAGATTAGGAAAAGCTACTATGCATTCAAATATGAGAATTGGGGAAATGAAAGATCACACCAACAGTGCCAAAGCATATGAGAAGCACAATGCCTATTTTTATGAATCAATAAACAAGTGTATTACTACATTCATGCTCCTGTAGGTTTCTACTTATAAATGGATTTGTCATTTGTCATGATGCTTGCTGCCATAATGTGATCACACTGTTTAGCCGGGCATACTGGGGTTTCAGTTTACTGCATACAGAACTATGCTGGAGAATATCTGCTTTACCAGCAGAAGTACCAACTGTGTCAAATGAAAGCTGCTATTAAAATTCATATAGTTCAGCATTTTTAGGCATCCACCTGTGTGGAATAAGAGATACGCAGCTGCATATGTGAAACTTTAGTCTTTCCATGAAGAAAAAACACAACCTAGTTTGCTTTCAACTTCATTGCGCTGGAGTTTTGCTAAAGATGTAAACAATCCCTTTCATGTATGTTGATTAAATTGCACAATTGTTTATTTAATTGTTTATAATTGTTATTTCTGTTGATATACTGTAACATGTGGTGCAGTATTCCAGTCACTTTATGCTGTATTTCAGGGCAGTTAAGTAGCAGGATCTCAGCTGTAAACTCTTTCTATAGTGTTCAACGGTCACCTTTGCCAGACCACTTCTGGACACATGGACACATAACACTTACTATACAGCAGACTGGAAGCAATTAGTAACCACATGCCTGAACATATCCTAACTGCAAGGTATAGTGACAGGTAACTCGTATGCAAAATCAATTCAGTAAACTTATTGGGATGTCATATTCACAAGCTATAGTTCATACAGATTTTTATGTTGTTTGTGTTTTAACTAAAATGTCAAGGGTAATTTTAGAATAAACACATACAGTATTTTGAGTAGCCTCTAAAGTTGTTGTATGGTAAATATTGCCTATTCACATGCACTTATACCGGACACTTAACTTTTGGAAAGCCCAACACCAAGTACAAATGGCAGTTCCCCCAAAGCCCTTCAGCACCTATTCTGGAGACCAGGCGTTAGCAACAAAAATAGTAAACGGGCATTGACTGGAGATTTGGTGAAGATAAAGCAATTTCATTGTACCAGCAATGTTCACACATACAATGGGGTAAAAAAAAGTATTTAGTCAGCCACCAATTGTGCAAGTTCTCCCCCTGTCTGTAATTTTCATCATAGGTACAACTCAACATTGAGAGACAGAATGGGGGGAAAGAATCCAGAAAATCACATTGTCTGATTTTTAACCTCCCTAGCGATATGCCCGAACCCAGTTCAGGCAAAGGGACGCAGCAACAATCGATACGCCCGAACTGGGTTCGGGCACAGCGTGGGAGCTCACCTGGTCCGGCTGCTGCGGTCATCTTCTTCTTTGCTGGCTTCTTCCGGGTCCCCGAGTGACGTGTGACGTCACGGAGACGGGACCCAGTCGTATTTTTTTTTTCCGTTTTTTAAATCTTTTTTTTTTACTTTTGGACTGGACCAGAGAAATGTTCCGCTGAGCGTTTCTGATAGTTACATCTATCTCCGGCTGCACCCAAGTGTCTCCGGAAATAGCCGATGTCTCCAGCTATTTCCGTGATCGGCACTTGTGTCCTGATGACGTCACGTGCCGGACGGGAGATTTAAAGGTACAGATATAATTTTTTAAAATTTTTTAAAATTTGTTTTTTATTTTGATTGGATTGATTAAATGTTTTATAAATGTTTTATCCAATCCAAATCAAAAGAAAAGAAAACAAGTGTAAACTTTTTTCTGTACCTCTAAAGCCGGCCATAGCGCTTCAATCTGTGGCGGATTTTGCGAATGATCACCATGCGCATTCGGGGTGATCGCTTGGTGATCAATCGCAAAATGAACGCGCCCACCTGGAGCAACCGTTCGTACTCGCACAAAACTTTGATCAGCCAGAGAACAAACGTTTTTCTCTGGTCGATCGCCACTACTTTGAATGGGGACAAGGGTCCCCGTCCAAAGTATTGGTTGTCAAATCTTAAATGGTGTATTTAGAACGATTGACCATGGCATGAGGATGTCATCATGCTGCGGCCGATTATTCGATAAACGCCCGCCAAGCATAGCGTCTATGGCTGGTTTAACTTCCCTAGCGTTACGCCCGAAGCAAGTCCTGGCGCAGTCTGATCGTGAATCAAACTGCGCCCGTGCCGGAATCAGGCGCAACCGCTGCCTCTCTGTGTGCCTGCAGCATTTCTACAAAGCTGCAGGCAAACAGAGCCTTTCTGCCCCCATCGGCGTCATCGGTGACGCAGATGGGGGCGGAAAGGCAAAACACTGTATCACTTTTGGTACAGAAATCTGCACCTCAGTGAACCGCCAGGGGGGTTAAAGAATTTATTTGCATATTATGGTAGAAAAAAAATATTTGGTCAATATCAACAGTTCATCTCAATACTTTGTAATATACACTGTTGGCAATGACAGAGATCAAACGTTTTATGTAAGTCTTCACAAGGTTTTCACACACTGTTGCTGTGAAGAAATCAATTGTGGGAGCAATAATTAGAAAATGGAAGACATACAAGATCACTGATAATCTCCCTCAATCTGGGGCTCCATGCAAAATATCACCCCATGGAGTCACAATGAACCACACAGAGGGACTTAATGAATGACCTGCAGAGAGCTGGGACCAAAGTAACAAAGGCTACCATCAGTTACACACTACGCCATCAGGGACTCAAATGCTACAGTGCCAGACATGTCCCCCTGCTTAAGCCAGCAGTCTGAAGATTGCTAGAGATGATGATCCATAAAAGGATTAGTAGAGATAGTGAGATTAAACCAAAGCAGAAAACTCAACTAATCATGTTTGGGAGGAGAAAAAGTTGCATCCAAAAATACCATACCTACTGTGAAGCATGGGGTGAAAACATCATGCTTTGGGGCTGTTTTTCTGCAACCATAATGACAGATCTGTGTAAAGAAAAGGATGAATGGGGCTGTGTATCGTGAGATTTTAAGTGAAAACCTCCTTCCATCCGCAAGGTCATTGAAGATGAAACATGGCTGGGCCTTTCAGCATGACAATCATCCCAAACACACCAACTGGGCAACGAAGGAGTGGCTTCTTAAGAAACATTTCCAGGTCCTGGAGCCTAGCAAGTTTCCAGATCTCAACCCCATAGAAAACCTTTGGAGGGAGTTGAAAGTCTGTGTTGCCCAGCGACAGCCCCAAAACATCACTGCTCTAGAGGATACTTGTATAGCGGAATGGGCCAAAATACCAGCAGCAGTGTGTGAAAACCTTGTGAAGACTAACAGAAAATGTTGACCCCCAACAAAGGGTATATAACAGTATTGAGATGAACTTTTCATATCAACTAAATACTTATTTTTCCACCATTATTTGCAAATACATTCTTTAAAAATCAGACAATGTAATTTTCAGGATTTTTTTTTCTTATTTTGTCTCTCATAGTTGAGGTATATCTATGATGAAAATTATAGGCCTTTCTGGTCTTTTTAAGTGGGAGAACTTGCACAATTGGTGGCTGACTAAAAACTTGTTTCCCCACTGTATGGGCTGTCAGGATTGGTGGGAAGTGCCACCCCAGTAAAACATTGGCACTCGGATAGCACTGCTCTATCACTGCTGCACGTTAACTGGGTCTTTTCAAGAAACTGCATTCTATGTGGTTCACCTTCTGCCCACACACCGGCATGAATGGTTGAGAGTATCAGGCCTGGCCACAGGTATCTAGTCCCTTGTGTCCTCAGGTTAGTTCTCTCTGAGCTGGCTGAGCTGAATCTCAATAGTTGGATTATGAGGCAGAAATTTAGAGGGAACAGTGCCTACTTCTCCCCGGTTGTGCATTACATTACAATGCCATCTTATATTTCACTTGGAAGAACAGTTGGACCACCACATCTTTGCTATTTCATTGCCGTGTATAAAAAATAACAGTTTACATTGGTTTGTAGTGCAGGAAAGTGACTCTGATAAGCAGAAGAGTTTTTAAGGGATCTTTCCTGATACTTCTGCCTAGAATTGTGTATATGAGTTGGTGCAGACTGATCCCAAAACATTTTGTTTTTCTTTTCCTTTTGGTTTGTAGCGCAGACTTTTCATACCTTTACACTAAGTTTCCTGCACCACTGTTATTCACCTACCTCTTGAACACTGATTATTATTACTAGTAATAGCATAGGTAGAAGTTTAACAGGAATATTTCAGGATCAATAATTGTTTGATGTAATGTTTATCTAAGTACTATCAGAGGTAGCACTAAACTGATGTAACTAGAAATATCCTAAACAAAAGACTACACCTGTATGGACCCTTCTGTACACTGTCTCTAGGTATCTCTGTGTTTCCTTCTTTTTTATATTTACTAAGAACAGTTATGTTACAATCACTCTGTGTCCTATCACTTCTGAGTAGAAAGTGGTAAACCTATGAAGCTAGTATTTAGTCACATTTAGTAGACTGTTATTTTGACACTGAAGATGTATCATAGCCAAACTGTTTTTTAGTGGCTTGCTGGTTAACAGACCTTATGGACAAAGCCTTTATTTGGTAAAGCTTTGCATCATCATATATAGCATTACCAAATGTTTAGCTTTTATCAAGCTTTTTTACCTGGATAAGACGGAAAGAGTTGACCCATGGCAGCTCTGTGTGCATCAAATTAGGCATTAGTATAATACTGGAATAACAAGAATAATAGTGCAACGAGGGACATAGGACAATCCTGGAATTTTCCATCTCTGTAGAAACTTTGTGGAATAATTTCCATATAGCGGAGAAGTGTTAAGCCCCCCATAGACAGGCAGACTCCTCCATACAACTTTCATGAGACTTACCAACAACTATGTAGTATAGTGACCTCCCTGATAGAATACATAGTGATTGGAAGGTGTAGAAAGGTCCTCCTATTACATGGTTTTGGTAGAAGAAAAGTTGGTTGTACAGAAGTTGCATGGAGGAGTCTGCCTGTCTATGGGGGGCTTTAGGAATGTAAATGCTCTCATTTTATCTTATCTCTTTCTTGAGTAAAGCTGGCCATACACCTTTAGATTTCTGTCAGATTTCCTTTAGATCTCCTTTTTGTTTTACCAAAAAACATGTAATATTATGGACTTTCTAAACCATCAAGTCTACCTGTGTTCACTCACAGAGGACCCTATACTACATAGTTGTTGGTAGATCTAATGGATATCTGACAGAGAAATCTAAAGGTGTATGGCCAGCTTTAAACCCCCTTCCTCAAAGGCAATCCTGTAGCTCCCAAAACATAATTGGAGCTTGTTTCTTAGTTGGTCAGTATAATAAGTATATATTTGAATGCTTCAATAAAAGGTTTATTTTGCTACACCAATTGGTGGTGCCCTACATTTTCATGTTTTGTGGGGAATATGTCTGTCTCCACATTAATTTTTACAGGTGACCCTTTTGATTCTTTTTGAGGTGTTACATGTCTTGATGCACTGAATACATGATGACAACCAATATTGTATTTCATACATAAAGAGAATGAGGTAGTGGTAGATAAGCAACTGCTCTGTCACTCACCACTGAGTAGAATTCTTTATGAACCAGGGTTATTGTTACATCTTCTTGACAAAGTGTTGTTTACTTATAGTTTTGCCTAACAGAAGAATAAATATCCCTATGCCTATAGCTTTGTTTCCTGCGTCTTACATTACAATCTGTAAAACAGATTCTTTGCAAATATTACATTAGATGTCTCAAATATGGGCTACGATAAAGCAGCAAAGACCCATGTCCTATAATCAAGGAGCTTACAGTCTTACAGCATCTTCTTAAGGATGACAGAAACAGTAGAAGAGCCATGTATAAACACTTATGGGTGGCTCAGCTTACATGTTAATGCTGCTATCTTAATGTTAATAATCACATCTACCTTTCATTATTGCTATTAAATCTGTCGCCAGGGCCCTTCTTTTTTTTGCATGCCAGAAAAGCTAAAAGCTTTACAAATGTGCGAGTGCTCTGTGTGTATCCATCTGCCTTAATAGCTTCAGCACTGAGGTGAGACAGCGCCTCAGCTTAAAATCTTCTCTGCAGCCTTAATTAACAGCAGGGACGTCACAATTTCTCTTTCCCTGTAAATCCTCCGGGGTGTTTTAATAAACAAAAGGCGCACAGGCTTTTTGTCTGGTTGCTGATTATCTGACTGCGGTATATTGCATGTCACTGAAAGCACTCAGGCATGTAACACGGAGCAAAATACTCTTTCAAGATATAGTTAACCCTTTAGCTTCTCCCTGGCATCAGAAGTGGTAATCTAGTTCCGATGTGCTCAAGATACTCCTCAAATTGTTGAAATGTTGCATGGCGTCTCAGGCCAGGCGTAGAGAAAATGTTTTTTAAATTATTTAAAAAAAGATATAGGAGATCAATCCATCCTTATAATGAGATCTGTTGTTTTGGATTTTATTTTAGTTTGCAGACTGTTTGGTTTTGTGCTTCATGGATAGGCCTTAAAATCTATGTCCATGATAGAGTCAAAGGGTACAGGATACCACATCATGTCACAGGCCGCTCTAAGGACACTGACGCCAGAGTAGGCAGGTTATCTCATTTTCTCTATATAAATATTGTGGGGGTTCAACTGCAAATGGTGCTCAAAGTGAATCCACACAGCAGGATTTTTCTTAGTAATCCTGCCCATATTTATTTGACAAAACAAGTAACTTCCAAATGAATTTACCCTTGCAGGGGTTGACAGTAGTAACAGAAATGTCCACAAATTAGATCCACAGCCTCCTGGCTTGTACAAAACACAACCTGAGATAGGCTAAGTTTAGACTGTCGGTTCTCGTGCTGCTTTCAGCACGAGAACCGACAGTGCGCTCCCACAGCCGTGGATCACTCCCTGTGATCGGCTGCAAAACAGTGCAGGCGATTACAGGGCGTCTAATTAAGACCCCATAGGGGTCCTATGGCACGGCAGCCCAAAAACCCCGTTAATGGATCGTTTACCTGGCGGTAAAAAAACACCAGTGTAAATGTACCCATACCGTGGTCCCACATATCTTCAATCCAGCACTCTACTCTAGTAACACAGGTGATATTGGGGTCACTGTGTTACAATATATACACAATACATTTGTCCTAATGATCTCAGAAATGGGCCAGTGTCCTCCCTGTTGATGATGTATATGTATTTCTTCCTTGGAACTATTAGAAAATAAAAGCTAACGATTTTAAAATCAAGAAAACTGACTTTAATCTGAGTAAAATGGAGCTCCCACTTACATTTCCAACCTGGTACAGAAAATGTATCCCTAACCGCCCCCACCGCTCCTCCAGTAACCTACTAATGACATCCCCACTCATAACATAATCACATGCACGGCTTCAAGACTTCTCTAGGGCCACTCCTACTCTCTGTAAATCTCTCCCTTGTCCTATTAGACCACCTTCAAAAAAGCCCCCCTGAACCCCCCCCCCTCCTTCTTTAGTGTGGCCTACCCATCTTCTCATTCCTATCATCACCACCATGCCAGCCTCATCTCCCCCCACCCACCTATTATATGCTTTGTTCCCAAACCTATTAGATTGTAAGCCTGGTTGGGCATGGTCCTCATCTCCTCCTGTGTTATAACCTGTTCTTGTGTATTCTTCTTGTGCTCTGTCTCATATGTAATATGTTGGCGCTATATGAATAAAATAATAATAATAAACTAGTAATAATAATTTTCGCGACTTCCATGATCTAATGGACTTAGGCTGAGTTGTAATATAGAAAGTATTCTTGTTCAGTTGCAACCTTTTCTTAGTTTGATGGTCTTAATAAACTTATTAGTATTGTCAATGAAGCAATTTGGTGGTCAAAAGCAAAGTAAAAGGATACATATCAAACTGTGACATCTATAAAGGAATCAATACCTACAGTGGACTTGTGAGTATGTGCTAAGATTTTTTTCTCTGTTCTGGTTTAAATTTTAAATAGCCAAAAAAGGCTCATGACCAGAAAACTGTCAAGTATAAGGCAAAAATAGACCATCCTATCAAGATAATCTCATCTACGGCAAAAACTACACGGTACAGTAATAGCCTCTAGTTCAACGAACATAAACTCAGCAAATATTCTACTGTGGGCAAGGAAACTGAGTTATTCTGATTTGCATCATTTGTCCACTCAAAAAATATTGAGAGTGTTTAGAGATTTATTGCTTTTTGGAAATAAGCTTTTCATTTTAAATAATGCCCTTTTCACAGGTCCTGTAAATATTTGGATGTGGAGATGTAATCTTTGAGTTTTTTGCATTTCAGGGCAGCAATGGGCAAGGTGATATGATCTCCATTTTAAATGACAACATATAAACTTAAGCTGTTCAGTATTCAGTGAGCAGTGAGCAAGAAAATAGAAATATTCAGAAAGAAGTCACTTGCCTGGATAAAAAAGAAAAAATATTCTGCTAATATACAACATTATATGTTTCTTTTTATATCTTGTATAAAATAGACAAGTACCATGTCAGCTATGGTCATTTGTATGGCAAAGGGTTAAGCCAGTCAAAGCTTTAATTTTAAGTACTGATAGATGCTAAAACACCCACTGGCCTTTTATGGGTTCCATTAGCAAGATCACCCAGCCACAGTTTCTCACTCTACCCTACCTTGAAATACATTACAAAATCCATGATGTAGAAGAAGTACTGTACATCATTGGCAAAGCTACTGTAGACATTTTGTTGTGAACCATAAAATAAACAATCTTTTTATATCTACTTAAATGCCAATTTAGACTGAACTGGCCCTTCTTCCTGGTAACTTCTTCCTGCACTGAAAAAGTGTTAAATGATATTTGGCTGGCTTAGCCTCCACTTTTGGTCACTTGGATGGAGATTTACATTTTATTTGCTGTTTAATAAAATCTTGCATTTTTCTTTAACTGGAGATCATCTCCATGTTCAGAAAAATGCAAGGAATACAGAAGGCCCAGGTAAGCAACAGAACAGTTCAAAGTCTCCTCCGTGGTTCCGGGATGGTCTTGGCACTAAAAGAAGAGTGTGAGGGCCTTACGCGCTGGCGCCTATGGGCAGGCGTTTCCCCATTTCCATACAGGGGATCCGCTTTTCTCTCATTCACCCCCACCCTAGGGATAAGTTTTACCATCTTTGTTTCTTTCCCCTGGGGAAAACCCTGGTCCAAAAAACCCCACTTGGGCCCCTTGCTCCGTGGCTTCGATTTCCCTCCTTCCCTGGTAGCCTAGGGGGTTCTGCCCTCAGTTCATTTCTCCCCTTCTTTCTTTGTCTCCTTTTTTTTTTTTTTTTCTTCCCCTTATGGGTTTGTAGTGTTTTGGGCTTAAGATGTTTTTTTGCTTTTGATATACACACTCACAGTTGGACATATACCCCTCACACTCCTCACACATTTTTTCACCACATCATTGCACACCCTCTAGACCCCTTCGGGGCGATACAGCCTCTAGACCCCTTCGGGGCGGCACACTTTCCATTGGCATTGCAACCACACACACTATGACAGCACATATAGCATCCAATCCCCTGGTACCCATCATTCTTACACCTTATCCTTACACTCACCAACACTATTCCAGCCGCACATACACACATCACACCAATGATGAGTGACAGAGCTCACTCACGTACCCACATATGACACCTCACACCCCGATCCTCCCTACTATTATATGACTAGGTATCCCTCACTCCCAGCTCCTCCACGCTCCTGGTACCCCAACCCCCCTAATCATCACCTAACACGTCATCACACTTCAGAATCATCTCACGTATACTGGCCATACACATCCCTATCACCATTGACACTTCTACCCTGGGTAATTTTTAAGATGTCCGTGTGACTATGGGGGAGATATGAGAAGGACTGCAGCGGAGGTTAGTGTGGATGACAGTCGCGGAAGGCATGGGGGCATGGTAGTGGAGGCAGGACCTGGGAGTGAGAGTGTGTGAAATTGACGTCCCGATGTCGCTATGGCAACGCGGGACGCCACCACATCGCTTCGTATGAACGTTACGTTCCACCGGAAGTGATGTGGGCTGGAGAGCGGAAATGCGTCTCAGTGAGACGCATTGCGCCCGCCTAAGGCGGGCGCAATGTTCTCTCCCAATGCGCCGGAGGGGTCACCCTGGGGCGCGGCGGCGGGGGGGGGCAGACCGGGGCCCCACCTCGTTTGGCGGGAAGGCGGACAAATAAAAGACAGACCAGGGATAATAACTGTATAGGAGACCCAAGGACTAAGACATGGACTATAACAGAGGACCCAAGGACTGAGACGCTGGAAGCAAACTGAAAGCAGACTCCAAGGTATGAGCAACAAACTACTAAGTAACGCAATGCATGATAAGAAGTGTACTAATATACCCCCACTTGAACAGACCTGAGACTTCACTATTGGACATACTTGAAACCCAGAGATTTGACATAGACAGAGACCAGACTAGACAAGTGCACGCTCGACTGTAAAAGGTTGGTGGAAAATCACTGTGTGAGGGTGAAATTATTGGTGATTAGCCAAGTCCGCTGCCGGAAGGCGGACACTTGCTTATTGTGTGACACTCACTGGTGTGAAAATAATTTTCATACACTTGGGAGACATCTTTATAAACTATGGCGTATCTCTTGGGGTGCAATAGAGCACCATGGGTTATTTCTTAACACTTTTTTTGGACAATTGAGATATATACCCTTCCCCCCTATACGATAGCGCTTGGCTCGTGAGGGCTCACACATGGCGCAAAATCCCTAAGGACCTAACTCCGGATAGGCGGTGGGAGACCCAGGAGGCATCAGCCCGTGAAGACCATCCTCAGCACATGGATCATAAACATTGTCGGTAAGCCATGATATTATCTATTCTTTATTGTTTTGATAGACTAACCACCCTTATAGAACAAACATGGATGTTTTTTGAGATAACGTAACAACGACCGAAAAAATTGGTTAACAAATAGATACTGCTAGGATGGAGGTGCAATTTCACCTTATTGGACAGACATTAGACATAAACTGTGGGATGCAGGGAATGGATAAGGAATAGTAACCTGAGCATTTTGTGACCAGATATAATCCAAAAACTTGAAATAATGTATAATTAAACATTGATGCAGAGCATGGTCGTGAACTTTTTAATGACTTATAGGTAAACCTCCAAAAGAGATCCCTGAAGAAGTCCATAAAAGGACGAAACGCGTCGGACGAGTTATTGTGTAAACACTAACCATTTGGGACCATCTGCATATTCGAATAATTAGTAATGTTATGATTTTAAATGCAAAGGGTTCAAACCTCCCATTTGAGGAACCCTACAGACTGTAAAACTTTTATGGTGAAGTTGTTCGCTACCTTAATCTTTCTTGTATCAATGTTGTTATAATAAAAGTATGTACGTTTATTTCTCGACTGTAACTACTTTTATACCAGATACTCACCTTAAAAATCCACAGGGGTTGGCCACCCCTCGGGTATAGTTCCTACCCTCCCAACCAATTGTGAAGCAACAGAACATATCAGATTTATATTGTGTTTACCTTAAAAACTAAATTCAGGAATCTAAAGTGAAACTCCTGCTAAACTTAGATAATTAATATGCAACTTTGTAGAGCATTTAATTCTGTCTGCACCATGATCAACAATACCTAGGGTGTTCTGATAAAGCCAGAGGCACACAACCTAATACAACAAATGGTTAAATCATGTGGAATAAGATGAAACAAAACAAAACAAAATTAAACAAAACAACAGACAAGATACTCACATTAAAAGAGGTTTACAAGGATGGATCTCTCAGGGCTGTGTGCTTTCCAGGAAGACCTCACTTCCTGGTTGGGAACGAGATCACCTTCTGCTTACAGATGCTGGGACGCGTTTCGAGCGGAGGCTCTTTTTCAACCATAGGGGGGAAGAGGTCCAAAGAGTGTCTATATATATATACACACACACACAGAGGAGTGCCCTCACCTTCATTAACATGCCTGAGCTGAGCTTAGGCACAGCTGCAAGTGAAAGGGGAGGAGGGGGACTGGAGAGATCAGGGGAGCTCAGTAGAGGGAGGGCACTCCTCTGTGTGTGTGTATCTATAGACACTCTTTGCACCTCTTCCCCCTATTGTTGAAACAGAGCCTCCACTCGAAACGCGTCCCATTGTTCCTATTGAGCTCCCCAGCCTCTGTAAGCAGGAAGTGACCTCATCCCCAACCAGGAAGTGAGGTCTTCCTTTAAAGCACACGACCCTGAGAGATCCATCCTTGTAAACCTCTTTTAGTGTGAGTAATTTGTCCGTTGTTTTGTTTCATTTTGTTTTATTTTGTTTCATTTTGTTTCATCTTATTCATTTCCACATGATTTAACCATTTGTTGTACTAGGTTGTGTGCCTCTGTCCTTGTTCTTATTTGTCTGTTACAGGGGGTCACACTCCTCCATTTTGAGAGCTGCACACCTACACACAACGTAAACACGCACCCCTCACACTGACTCTATTCTACTCTCACACTGACTCTATTCTACTAATCCTTGCTCAGGCCCCATACACCCACTAAGGGCCCTTCTGGCCACTGATATCACTATAGCTGAAAGGAAATTGAATTAAAGGGAAATGTGTGTCCTTTTAATGCAAGTTACACTTTATTTTCTCCTTGTGCAGGAAGTTTGCCTCCTAGATCCAGCAGTATGTAAGAAGTTGAGACTGGACTTGATCAAATGGCAGCTATCCAAAAACACATGTCAGTACTGGGGGAGCCGAAAATGTTGTTATAGCAATGGGAAAACTAGACATGATATAAAGCACCAATAATGTAATTTAAAACCCTCACTTAGCAGATCATCCTGCAACATAAAGAGCCAAAATTACATGACCTTGTCCCAGATAGTCTTTAGTCTGTCATCTATTAATATATAAAAGTCCATTTTGAAATGACCCTAGAATAAAAATTAAGTGAGCTATAAAATAAATCATTGAAAACATCTATTTTTGTAGAAATAATCTGCCTGCGTACACATTTCCAGGCAGTGCGGCACATTGTCTCATCATACTAAGCTGACTTTACACTAAACTGTCTCCATGGTACAGAGTTATCCACATTTCTCTGAGGTGACTTGTTGACGATCTCATTAGCGCTCCCATTCTGCCTAATTAATCCTGATATTTTTCAAGTTATAATGAGGTGACTTTCTTAGCAAAAGGGAGAAGTGAGCAAATGATCTCCTTGAAACAAAGGAATAAAACGCTTAAAAGAGCGAGGACGAAATGTCTGGTGCTTTGCTTAACTCCTGGTGTGTGTTGTCTTGGATGCTGAACTTTGTGTAATTTTCAAGGCTTTATATTTTATGAAGACTACTCTTATAGTCCGTAACGTCAAACAGGCTCATTGCTAAACATCAAATGGTTCTTTCACTTCTTCAATGGAAAGAAAAAATGGATGGTAGTATTCAAACATTCTGAAATGAAAGTATTCTATAAATAGAAGAGAACCCTGAGATGTATGTTAATTAAAAATCAAAATGCAACCTGCTTTTATTTTTACTGTTGTGTACATGTTTGAATAATTTTTTTGAAAGCTAATGTGTTTACCCATTTATATAAATACCTTTTAGTTCAGCTGTGCTTTATAAATACACCATATGGACTTAAGTTTGAAGACAAACCAACAATGGCTGAGTTCAATTGTGTCAATGTATAGGTACTGTTAATGCTATCCCTTATACAAAGACACAAGCTCCTTAAAGGACACATTATTTGAAGTCTTGATTGGAGGAACTAAAGTGGTCTTAACAGAGACCTGACAGCAACCTTACTGAACAGCTTTGGGATGGATTAAATTGCCAATTGCAGGCTAGATTTCTCATCCAACCTGGCCTTGCACATGATCGTTTAGCTAAATGGACATATATAGATATGATCCACAATATTATTGAAAGCTTACCCAAAGTGTGGACCAATGCCATAGTATTACTCATGGATTTACAAAAGGAATTTCATTGCTGCTCCTTCAAATGGCTGCATCTAGCCTACGGAGACTAGACAGAGGGTGGAACAGAACCAAGGCCTGCAAGAAAAGCCCAGGTGGTATTTCATTGGATGGTTATTCAAGAAGAAATTTTGATTGTTTTGATTGATTGTCTATTCGGATCAAAGAAGCCACCAAAATCCTCCACCAGCTTCCATCACTTGAGCTGAGTATACTTGTTTATTTTGCCCTCTGCCTGCAAGGCTTGAGCCAGCCACAGACGTGTAGATTAGCATCGACTGACGCTTGAGCGGGATGTGCACACTGTGCTTGAGCATCCCATTCAATACTTTGGATGGGGACACTGGTCAAGATCAATCACTCATGAGGGCAGTTTCGATTCCTGCGGGATTGATCATCATGAGTGCACAAGGTGAACGATCGTGCGGAAATCGGGCGCTAAATCCTAACGTCTATTGTCGGCTTTAGTCACAACTTTGGTTCTTGACCCAACTGCTGTGCAAATGCTTTACATTTTTTCAGAATATTGCTTCACAAGAGGGATGTCTATAGACATTCATGGAAGGTCTTCATCTCCCAGACATATTTTAAATCCAAACAATAGAATAGCAGGAAGGCATTACAGGTGAAAGGCCTATATTAGCCTTTCATTCAAAACTGATGACTGGATCTGGAAAAGAACCTACTTTTTAAAGCATAAGGAAAAAAAATGATTCAAGCCCAGCTGTGGCACTACAGATCTATTTTATTCACATTTTCTATGTAATAAATGTTACAATATCCATTTTTTAAATACTGCTCAGGATTCTAGCACAGCATAATAATCATTTATATTTTCACGCAGTGATTCAAATATATTACACTGCAGAATGAAACACCTGCCTACTGCTAAATTGATAAACCTGTGTGATCCATCTGGGTGTATTCCTTCTGTCTTTACTGGTGATATGATACAAATGTCACAACATTCCATTCTATTTCTCAGGGTAAATGGGAGCTGCAGCAATATGTTTAGTGAGTGCCTTGATATACTGTGTGGCAGAGGGTTTAATGCATCTCGTAATGTCATGTCTATGTGCGTCCTTCACTGAGAAGTATCGTGCAGTCCCGTAGTTCTTTTTCTACAATGGGAAGGTCATGGGGGCTGTGTGACAATACTGAATGAATCTACTGTGAAATGACAGATGCTTCGCCCCAAAATCTATCACCTAAAAGCTCAGTATTGCATTAAAAGCTTGTAGTTTTGATGGAGTTTATTATTTTTATCATATATTTATGAGACGTTGATGTGTTCCGAAGCTTTACACTGCGGAATTAATTTGATTTATCATGTTCTAGCGCAGAGCTGCCTCTGTCTTTCTTTTATTTTAATCTGCTCCTGTATATCCACATTAGAATAGTGCATGCCATTGTGACAGTACAAGGAATCAGTGGGAAATGGAAATGTGCTATGTACAGTATGCCTCAATAAAATGTGCAATTAGTCTGAATTACCATCAACAATTACTATTGACTGGACTACAGGAAAAAAGAAACATAACTAGTAATGATGGTAAAAATAAATGATGATACATTACAAGCAGAAAATTTTACAAGAATGTACAATGTACATACTTATTAAAGCATAATGTAGATTTGCAAGACTGAAGTTGGGGTTGATTTGACCTGATATCCCATCCCTATTCAAATTAGGTAAAAAATAACAAATAGACACCCTCAAATCTGGGATTTTAGATACCAGAACAAATATCAAACAAAGTACGGTAGCAATATATAAAAATTTTTAAAAAGAGAGAATGGTGACTATATCATCACATAATTCAAAACATCATAATGATGAATCAAACGTTTTTACTGAAAATAAAATAAACTCTTTGCATTGTCATCACATACCTTTTTGGACTTAATGACATCGCCACTTTGTATCTGTGCTTTGGGTAGGTCATTGTTGGTGGGAGGAGCTTAATGAGTGAAAACAGTAAGCCATGGTAACAAAGGATTGAAATCTGATGAATAAAAGGGAAGGGTCTTGAACAGAAAAACTGGGGAGGAATGGGCTAGATCAGTGGTTCCCAAAATTTCCTTGCAGGGCCCCCCTTTTCTATTTAGGAACATTATGGAGCCCTCCCTCCCTATTCAAACACAGGTTAAGAATGAGCTCCAGCGCCCCCCTGGAATACCTTTGGGCCCCCCCAGTTTGGGAACCACTGGGCTAGATGAATTTGTTTATCCATCAGCCAAGGAATAGGATGATATCTATGTTGTTGCATCTTTCAGATTGTGAAAACATGACCTGTAGAAGAATAAAAATATTTTACTGTAAAGAACACTTTCTATAAGAATAGGGTTAACTATTTATGTGTTTTTATGAGGAACCCTAAAGCTAGCCATACACGTTGTGATTCCCCTACAATTGCTGTACGGGCGATCATAATATCAAACATAAACTTTTAAACCAAGTAGAATTATCCTATAGTCTCCCCCCCCCCCATCACCACCTAATGGATCAAATATTCCTGTTTCATAGAAGTCTATGGACCTTCACAGCTCAAGCACCAATGGATGGAAACAGAAAGAAAAGTAGTAATGACTGAATGCAGGAATATCCATGGGTAGGAATGTGTGAACAAAGACGGTGGATTGAGGATTAAATTGGAGAACTGAAATTTGAAATATTACAATTGTTTGTTCCTTGCAAACCCTCAATCATATGCTCTTAGTGAGAATAAATTTACTTAAACTAATTCTTCCTTACAGTTATAGTAAAACTATAATCTGATATACTTACTAGTGATGAGCGGCATAGGCAATATTTGAATTTGCGATATTTCACGAATAATTGTACTAATATTCGATTTTATATTCGCAAATATTAGCAATTCTAACGCATTGCGAAAATATATTCGCAAACTATGGCCATGAGCATCCCAATGCAGAATATTGTGACTAACCACTGCCATATTCACGAAATTTGCGAATTCTCGAATAGCCAATATTCAAGCTCAACACTTATACTTACCTTTTATCTATTGATCCCACATAAGGAAGTCAGGGAAGATTAGCTCAGAAATAAATGTAAATGTGATAACTTATAATTTTTTTTGGGCTTTAATTGAGATTAATTTGCATCTTAACATGTATATAACCTGTTAGTAATATTGTATCTTTTTACCTAACCATTAAGGCCCCCATACACGTGTCGGATTCCCACCGGATTCCGGCACGATCGATTCCGGGCGCGTGCACGCCAAACGATCGTGCCGGAATCGCATGCAGCCCACCTTGTCCAATCGATCAGGTCCGATCGTTCAGGGGCCCAGAATCGGATCCGACAGAGAACCAACATGTTGGTTCCATCAGATTGATTCTGCCCAGATCAGGGGGAGTTGCCATTTGTGAGGTGGACAATCGGACATGGAATCGTCCCGGAATCCGTTGGACAAGGTGGTATGCAGCGATAGATACTCTTAATTGGCCGATTGATCACACCTGCGATTCCCGGCAGAATCGCCGGAATCGATCGGGTGAGTGATCAATTGGCCATGGAATCCGACACGTGTATGGCTAGCTTTAGATACGTTATACTATGGTATTTATCAATCCTGGTTTACTTTAAATGACTTGACAAATTACTACTGACCTTCATACCTGTCATTTGTAGGCTATAGGCACCTCTTGCTGTCTGTCTGTATTTCCTTTACATATCCTTCAAATTATTTATTTGAACTTTGAGCACCAGACATTACTGTCAACTATTTGTATTATATCCTATAATAAATTTGATGATAATTATATTGTAGCCTGCACAATACTAACAGAAGTAGAGGAATGAGTACACTATGGAGAACCTAATCAGAATCATTTTGGTGTGATGTGTTGACACTCACACATGGAACATATTTAATAAGATGCAAATAATTCACTGTGAAGGCCTGAGCAGGAGACATGGGACCTGATACTGTACACATAGAAGTGGGTCAAGGTCAAGTATAGAGGAAGTGTAGGTTTAGTGATATAGGAGGGAGGAAAGGGTATATTGTTTTAAAGTGCTTCAATCCTCTATCTCAGTGTCTTTTCCAGCGAAAGAACCGCTGATGGTGGGATGAAATCTCAAATATTGCTCGCAGCTGCTTCTCCTTCCGTTATCTTAGGTGCTCTATTTTCCTTTTAACGTGTTTGCACTGGTGGGAGGCAGTATTCTTGCAAGTATGTGGCTCCGGAGCTGTTGGTTGCCAATCCCTGGTTTAGCTAATTGATGTTAACTGAGGTTTGGTTAGCAGAGCGGAGGGTTGACTACCACCAGGATATACTGCACCTCGCCATATGTGTATGTTTGTATATTAATCTTAACTTCAGACACACAGCTAAATATATTTTAGGTTAAATAAACAACTTCATCTAATTATCATGTATATGGATTCAAAGTTTAAAGACCCTGTCCATTTCTGATACAGTAAGTTTTCCCTTCCTTCCTTATAAAACTATGTATGGAGCTTAAGTATAAGCTATAGAAAATATTTACTTTACCCTAAATTCTGGATAGGACCTACACCTATGAATCTAAAGATCATTTCGACAATTTTACGGACACTTGATGTGATTCAGTTAATGAAAATAGCGTTACACTATGTTCTTATATGTAACTTAAAGGGATCATAGTGGACCTGAACAGCTACAAATTATTTGCATGTTTAGCTTTTGTTCCATTGTATCAAATAAGCCCATGTATATTATTTTCTTAATATTCATATTAATAGCTGTTAATGTCTCATGAAATTGTTCTGATTGTGAAAAACAACATTATATAATACTATACAGACATATACATACCATACAGACTATACATTTATCTGTTGACTCTGTTATTCCATCATAGACATCACTTTTCAATACATGGGGGGAGAGAACAATAGTGGCAAGACATATTTCTGCAAATCTCTGTAATGATCCAACAGATGAACAAAAGGATCAAGATTTTAGTGAGACATTATAGCACAGCAGCCTTGTCCAAAGTGTTTGGCCATGACTTGAAAACATCTTGGAAATGTCCTGGAGTGACTGACTTTACTACAAGGGCAGTTAACTGCGGAACACTGACCCTTTCAGTTTAGGATTTTTCCAAAGGACATCACAAAAGACCGAAGTGTTTCACAAGGGCACTTGCTATTTTATCGGAGCGATCATGAAAGAATTTTTCTTGCTTAAGGGCAGCAGGCGCTAATGTGCCATTGTTCTGTAAACAGACAAAAGTGGAATTTGGGATTCTTTGTACTCCATCACTGCCATCTACAGGCCCAAGCTTGCATCCACATGAATTCTTTCAATTCTAAGTTCAGTCTTATGAATAAAATGAAAAAATAAATATTAGTTAGTACACTGTAACATGTCCACGTAGCAGTTAATGTTGTCAATGTCTTTCATGAAAATGCTTTATTGTAGAGTTTAAAATCTTTTCCTGAAATATCTGTTTTCCTTTTAAGAGAAACATGGGTGTCAAGTACAGTATATCTAATTTCACTATTAGATTCCAATACAATGTTCTAATTCATTTCTTATCAATTTAATAATTGTGATTTAATTGATCATCGAATCAATCAAAGCTGGCTAACTTGACACACCAGCATTGTAAATGGCTCTAATGATTAAATAAATTTCATGCTACAATAGATTCAATCTTCTTTATTAATTAATATCTCATGAAAACAAAGGGTGTGCCTGTCCCTTTAGATTATATTAATGTGATGATATTTAGGCTGACTTGTATAAGTATATTAAGTATAAGTATAATATTAATCATAATTTTATCATTTAAGAATATATGTATATGCAAAACACATCTATGTTTCAACACTTTCATTAGACACATTACAGTTCCAACTGGAAAGCCAGCAGCCATGTTGCATCTCTTTCAGTCCTAGGGAAGAAACTTTTCTGACAGCCACATAACATTTTCCATTCTCTACCCCAGAACAATATCTGCTTTTTTCCCTCAATGCTATTTTCTCTACCAAGGAATGCATTGATTATAGAGAAGTGAGCAGCAATGGGTTAACAGTTTCCAGAATTAGTTATTTAAATATAATGAAGCAGTATAAAGTATAGAAAGTATAGCACGCTGCAGAGTTAATGCAAAAAAATTAATTTGCAGTTCAAGCTCCCCATACACCTTTAGATCTCTCTGTCATATATAATTTAGATCTACCAACAACTATGTAGTGTAGGGTCCTCTGTGATTGAACACAGGTAGACTTGATTGTTTAGAAAATCCCTCAAATTACATGGTTTTGGTAAAACAAAAGGAGATCTAAAGGAAATCTGACAGAGAACTCGAAAGGTGAAAGGTAAATGATTGAGACAATGTGATATATCTAATATATAAAAAAAGCTTGAATGAGCTGATTTAAAATTTAGAAATGCACAATGTTACATATGAAATGAATGCAGATTAAGGAACAGAAAGTAAAGGATGTGGAATTGCACAAGTGTAGCAGTGCAGATTAGGAAAACATATCAAGGCCTATGTAATGAAGCTTAGGGAATGCATACAATGGCATATGAAATTAAGGGTTATGGCATTAAGGATGCATAGCATGTTAGAAAGAACTTTTGTAGTTGCAGGCTGGAACCCAAGGTGCTTTTGCCCTCATTAGCAACTGCTAAGTGGCAAGGATACGTCAGCCAATGGAGTTGGCACAATAATATGGCTGGCTTATACATCACCAACATGAGTCCCCAATTAGTCATGATGTCACTGTGCAGCAGCCTCCTACTCTGAGGCAGCTCTGTCTCATACAATCTTTTCAAGGCATCTCTGGGCCCTAGCACTAACCAACAGTGTGTTAGAAAAGATGACAATAAGTTTGTGCTTACAGTGGCCTGCACATGTCATTCATCTGACACAACAGCTGCCTGTCCCCATGCTTATGTTTACAGAGGGCTTCACCCTTCTGAAAAATGTTCTGTGTAAAGAAGTACCTTAAAAATGTATAACTTTTGCTTCTGATGTTTAGACTGACCCCATCCCCATTTTCATCAATTGAAACCTGGATGAGACTTGACAGCTCTGTCATTTATGCACACAAGAACCAAAAGCAGAGGAAATCTTCCAGTACTCAGTTCCTTTGTTGCAGTTTGCATTAGCAGTAAAATACCTCAACTGGTGGCTGCTCTGGCTGCAAATAACAGCAGAAATTTAGTTAGCGATTAGATTATGTGAAGGGACTATGCTGATGAAGATCTGGATAGGGTCAATGCTCCCCATCCATCAGGGCCTGACCAAGCTCCTTCCTGCGGGAGCACATGGGATCTGCTATGGTGGTAGTGCTGTACCTTTGCTGTTTTGAATCTACTATACATAGACCCCTTTCTCCAATTTACTCTTCCTCCATTTTCATAGTCGCCATTTTGTTTGGTCACCTTATGCCTACCTTCACCTTATGCCTTCCTATCTGCTCTGCTCTGTTTCCACCACACTCTGTAGTCCAGCATTTCTTTTTTAAATAAACAAATGACATTGGTGTACAACTCCTTTGCTGTTGGTAACTGTTGTCCAGGCTGGATGACAAGGTTCAATAACTTATTAAGAACTACTTACAAGAAGTATTGTAATGGCAAAAACAAAAGCCCCAACCCTTTAAATAATGCAGACATTTATGCACTTTCATTAAACATTAATCCACTGATATTTCAGTTCAAGCAACTGCTGGCTGCTTTCAGTTTTTGCATAGACTTAACCTTAGACACTTTATAGAAAAATGTCTCTTTGTGATACATGATCATTAGGCTAAACATGTAAACTTCTGTAGTCTTGAAAATGGCTTTACAATGGAAACTATAAAGATGCATTCAAATATATAATCCATACCCAGCTGCGGAATATGGTGCCCATCAACACCAATTTATACCATATTTTATTAACACATTTTATAGACCCAATAGGGGCCTATACAACCCTTTTTTAAACTTATGACATAATTTAGCTGTAAAAAGTGCTTTGGTGATCGTCAGGAAGTCTGTTTAAAGCCCCCCATACACGTTCCGATTATTCTCCCGACCGATTTTTCGTCCGATCCTGTCGCCCGATTTTCACCCAAAATGTTATGGTCGGTCGGTCGGCTGGCACGAAAAATCGGAATTAGAATTATCACCGATCCATCAGCCCGACACTATTTCATTAACAGCAGATCTACCAAAAATTTACGGACAGGTCCGAAGCGGTCCCGATCGATTTTTCGGCCGATTTTGAGAAATCAGGATCGGTCGGGTACATAATTCCGAATCCGATTAATCTCCCGATCGATTAATCTCCCGACCCGATCGGTTGGTCGGGCAAAATTCGTACGAAAAATCGGAACGTGTATGGGGGGCTTTAGACAGGGTCAAGAAAGAAAAGTAAAGAAAAAGAACAAGTGCAGCCACTGCATTTAAGGTCTGGTAAATTGCAATATATTATATTATTTTCTTAGTACTTAGTTTCTAAGTACATAATAAATATTAGTAGTCACAAATAATGTAATTGTAATACATTAAACATTTGATGGAGTAGCAACACTTTCAGTCGCCTTTAAGGAAGAATGAGGGTAAAAAATAAATATTACATTGCTCCAACATTTGGTAGTATACTATTATTACTACTTCTAATACATGAGGATGGTAAAATCAAATCTCAAAAATTCATACCATTCTTTGCAAAGATTTGCTGTTCTGTAATGTAAATCTTGGGCACACAGAAATGTGAACGCAGTTAACATTTGTGAGATGACAGACTCTTTAGTACTATGTCTGCACCTTGTTGATATACCTGTGCTGACCCTTTCAACTGCACAACCATCTGTTCATGCGACATATTTAGTAGGTTTATTACAGTATGACTTAAGGCCATGGACACATGTCTGTACA
Organism: Ptychadena robeensis; assembly: GCA_036250615.1. Lineage (NCBI taxonomy): Eukaryota > Metazoa > Chordata > Amphibia > Anura > Ptychadenidae > Ptychadena > Ptychadena robeensis. The sequence goes on from CM070040.1 coordinate 26,964,198, forward strand.
CAAGCAGTTGCCCTGCATATACCTCTATGAGCTTCTGATCATACAGTGCCTTGGCTGTAGACACTATTTGACCTCATATAATCATCATATACAACTAAAATGTTTATTCATCATAACCTGGGGCAGAAAATCTTAAATGTATACTATATAAATTATAATAATTATTATTATATAATGTTTTCAACTTTTTTTTTATTGTGCTGGACATACATACATCATACATCATGATATACAATAGTATACCTTTCTATATAATAAATGATTGGTTTTTAACTTTCAAACAAATATCTTATTAATAAATAGTGGTGAGCGGCATAGGCAATATTCGAATATTTCACAAATAATTCTACAAATATTTGATTTAATATTCGTAAACCCTAAAGTTGCGCGTATGGCTGTGCAATGCGATATAATAATTCTTTAAATTGAATGGTCATTACCATGATGCATGGCCACGACACATGCGGGATAATGTTTATTTGATATAAAGTCGAATATTCAAAATCGCAAATACCCCCCACCATATTCAAGATATTTGTAAATTCTAAAATTGATGATATTCCCCAAAAATATTCACCATTTGAATATTTGAGCTCAACACAATTAATAATCTTTTAAACACTGTAAGTTCGGTTATCAGTTCATGAATAGAAAAACACACAATTACAATGGCATTTCCTAAAAGAATTATAATTTATCCACAATTAAACCCTATTTCTTCTTTTCTGTCTCTTACATTTTTTTTTATATATCTAATGTCTTCTTTGTTTTATTTTTCAGTCAGTCATGTTGTGTCTCATCCTTGCTATCTGTATTTTCATCATTCTCCATCAGGTGAGGATCTACTGCTTTATGTATCTATCTATATATCTGTCAGGTATTTTTTTTTATCGCACAACTATTTATCTGTCTTGCCATCTTACTTTGTACATTTGTCGTTCTATCTGCAGGCAATTGGCAGTCTTCAGTAATTCTGCTGTATTAAATAAAACAGGGAACATTGTATCTTGCCTTTGCCTGTAAATATTCCATGTGTTTTGAAGACCATAAATTTCTATAAGAAATTACCTCTGCCTCTAATTTACGGCTAATTTTTGTTACAAGATTAAAGCCTCATTTCCCGCTGATCATCTACTAAGGTACTTCTTGTACCGAAGAAGAGAAATTATTCAGCCACATATATCTAATTATAAAACATTTATTGTATTGTTTGTGGGGGTTTTTCTGAGGGAATGCAGGATTTTAAAATAGCTTTTTGCTAATGACTTTTTTTCATTTTATTTTTACAAATAATTGCTTTATAGATAGAATCTTCCAGGATTCTTCTTGAAGATTACAAGGTAAATTGTAATGTCTGGAAGGTACTGAGAAATTGTACCGCAACACCAAAAATGCTTTAAAATTTGCATATTGTCCTTTTTCGTCCCCTTCCTACTGTGTTCTTTCCCCTCAAATTTATAATACATTAATATGTTCCAAAAGCAAAGAAAAAAACCCAGTACTAACAAAAAGCTTTTTTTTTTTTTTTTTTATGAATTAAAAAAAAAACATTATAGATTTCCTGTGCAATTAGGCACTAGCCACCTTTTTGATTATTGAAAGATGCTCAAATCCAGAGTTTTAATAATAATAATAAAGGTCTTAAAATGCCCATATTGTAAAAAATATTTTGTATGAAATATGGTGATGACCTTTTTTTTTTACTACTCAATTTTATAATACTTAACTAGTGACTGACATGTCTTAGCACCCTTGCATACGCTGCTCACAGAGAAAAAAAATGAAATGTTCAATGGACCTAGAAGTGTGATGAAGCCTTGTGGCTTTTTTCAAACTAGCTACAGGGCTTTATTGTCAGCTGACCAGAATTTTTTTTTGTCAAAACCGATGACCATTTAATTTTTGTGCTTCATCAATACCTTTGGGCACATTCGCATGTGAAATCTGTTACAGTGCAGAATTGTATGTTTCTACACAAACATGCATTTTAGGGTATCACTATATGTTAATACCCCCCCAAACACATTCAAAATGCACAACAGTTCACCTCACAGCAATGTGTCATGCTATTTTAGTCCTCTTTGGGCTAGAGTCACAGCAGACCCACACACTCTGCAGTGTAAATGGCTATAACTATTGAATAATTACTATTATAATTGATTTGGATTGGTTGACTAAGGCATATCAGCATAGGTTTAATCCACCTTGTATGCACATTTTTCCAGAGGCAGCTCACCTAAAAGCACATGATGGTGGCGCTGTGCTGTTGAACAATCTGTTTATTCTCACTGATCACCAGTAGGTGGCTTGGTTGGGCACATTTGTCAATATTAACCTCCCTAGTGGTACGCCAATACCGCACCACTTTCACCTACATGGTATAGGTAATCAAAGCAGAGTACATAGCAAAGCAGAGCACATAGCAATTCTGTGTTTCCCCTCCTCCTACACAAACTGACTCCTTAACATGGAGGTCAATGGCACCGCCAATCGCTTCCGGAACCACTTCTTTACCTTCATCATGCAAGCCAGTGCTGGAAGCAATAGAAGAGTCTGCCCAAATTCTGAATGCCCGTGGGGATAGGAGAGTAGCTCGGGGTAAATTTTTTTGTAACCACCAGGGAGGTTAACAGGAATATATATTTGTGCCTTTGTATTATTGTGGAAGACCTGTGCATGATTCTGAAACTGAATCCTGACTCTGAGGGGGGGGGCACTTTATATTTCCAAAACGCGCATGGCCTTGCCTTCGCACCCCATCAGCTCTCCTGGCAAAAAGATTAGAGGTGGAGGAAAATCCCCGCTGATGTACTCAATGAAGATCAGAGTTAATGAAAGGGCTGCCAGCCGCTGCTCTCTCAGAGGATGGGTGGTGCAACAAGACAATGACCAAAAGCATACAAGTCATTCAACAAATGGCTTCAACAGAACAAATTACGCCTTCTGGAGTGG
>CM070040.1:26994421-27017356 GCA_036250615.1 Ptychadena robeensis
GAGGCTTCTCATGCAATCCCGGAGACTGTCATCTACATGGCAGTGCATTTGAATTTCCCGCCGCTCACCGACCATCGGTGGGTTCAGCGGCACAATTTAAATGCACTGTCCAATGATCAGTGAGCAGCCGATCCTGTCAATGTCAATTAACAACCGCCTCGGAAGGGACCGCCGTCCGATCTGGTACAAGTGAGCGCTGCGGGGTCTCCGAGCTTTACGTGTAAACATCCGCCTGTTTTTTCAAGGCGATGTACACGTTAACAGCCCGGAGCCCAGCAGCCGCGCTCACTTAACTGTCGTTGTGTGGCGGCAGGCTACGAGGCTTGTATATGCAAGTGCCGGCTCATCTTGAAGCTTCCCGCCGCCGCCGCACCCGGCGGTAGATGGTGCACGTACCATCACGTCACGCACGCCGGGTGTGGGCAGGGCCAGAGACAGCAGAGGGGAGGGATCCCGTTCAAGTCAGGGAGGGAAGCCCCGCCGCCTGGGATCGGAGCCGCTTCCTGCGGGACGCCTGAATCGGTATTTTTGGTAATAATAGTGAGCGTCAGCGCGGGCTCCGATCAGGAGTGTTGGACGAGTCCAGTCTCGTTCCAGTGCACTTTGGTGCGCTTTTGGTACAGAAATCTGTACCTATGCAGTGCGCTAGGGAGGTTAAGGACTATGTTGACCACACTTAAGCAGGGTACAGACGTGGAGATATGGGCCAAATCTGGCCCATATAAAATGCGACCATCAATGTTTTCGATCGTAAATACGGCCGATGTCCAATGCTATGCAAAGAGACGGCTGGTCTCCAGACAAAGCTTCAGCTGAGCGGGGGAGAAAGCAGAGCCAACTCCCCGGCTCTGCCGATATCTGACAGCAGCGGCAGGGTACATCGGACGGCTCGAATATCGAGCTGCCTGTACCCTGCTTTAGGGCAGTCCCCTCTTCCAGAGGCATTGCCAGTATCTCCACTCACTTCTTGATATTGTTATCGTATTGACTTTGCAAAGGATCAGTGGTCATAGCTAACCTTAATCTCAGGTAGAGATGTACTGAGATTATATTGTTCAGCTGTGTGTGGAATGAAAATGGCAAAGATAGACCCAGGATAGATTAGCGTAATTGTGCATAGGCATTAAAGACCCCTGTTGAGTCAGAACCTCATGAATAATGTAAATTCCCATGTCCTCTCAAATCTGATATATACCATATTCACTTCCTTGAGGAAAGGTAGGTAAACTAGGAACAACAAGGAACCAGACAATCCCAAGAGTTTCCGTACTACCCTCAGAAATGTAACAGTGTCACATATAAACGCGCTTTGATTGACTTTCCTTTCTAACTTTCCAATTAAGTAAACCACTTAATGACCAGGGAGTTGTAAGTTAAGACTCTAAGGAGTATATAGTGTGATAGGAGGTGCCGTTCAACCAATCTCTTGCATTAACAAAATGTTTTCTGTATAGTGAATGCTTTAAGGTGTATTCTTTGGGCACTGAAATGTCAGTAAGCTAGTAAATCTATAATCTAAAATCTAAAATAGTCTAAATGCATGTGTAAGTAATAAAAAGGTTAACTATCAGAGCAAAGTAAAAAAAAAATTATAAAGTTAAAATAGGCATTTGCTAAGTATTCTACAATAAGTGTCACACAACAATTACAAAAAAATAGAGAAAACTGAAAGGAAATTTGCAATGCTTTCTGTTGTACCTCTATGCTCAATATAACCAACTTAATTTTGGAAGCATTGTAATCAGGAAAGAGGAAACACTTGACCTCCCAAGTAGTAATAATTGCTAAATGTACCAAATACATATATTTGCAGGTTTGGATGTAGCATAATTTGAAGAGATATGAAAACGTATTACATATACAATTTACATACACACAATTTCCTGTATGAACAGGTAATATTATTATCTGCCATAGAACACTTAACACTACAGATTCCTTTTCATTTTTTTAAAGTCCTGACATGGTGACTTTCAGTCGCCCTTGCTGATGACAGAGCTCCAGGAAAAAAAAATGTGCTTTTGATACCATATCTGGAGATACCGTGTACACTCCAAGGACGGGAGTAATACCATGGTTCATAAAGAAAAATCCCAAAGATGCATTTTAAAAGCTGAGCCACAGAGAGTGCCTAAAAAGAATTCACTCTCCATTTATATTTTCCATTTTTGAAAGCTAGCATTAAATCATACAGTGTAGACATCAGATAAGAGAAGGAGCTTTCGGAACATTTTAATGCTCGTCTTAATACAAAAATATACTCACAGCCTCTGCTCAAACATCTGCCATAAAAAGTTTTGGAATAGGGTATAAAATAGGACTTTGGAGCTTCTGTTTTATGATCTGAAGGTCACAACGACTGTCTCAACGATTCTCATGGAAAAGATTCTATGGAAGCGGAATAATACGAACATCGAGTAGAGGGAGGAGGGAGTGAGGTTTGCCAGGAGATATAGAAAACAGTGAAAGATTATGATACAAATTAAAAGAGCCATGAGTCACATATACCATTTATCCTACCAAAAATAAAAGCATATATAGATCATTGGCATCATGAGGGAGTTTAGGATTAAACCACGTGACGGAGGGTTACACCTAAATTTCCTGTCCTTATTGATCATTCAAAATTGTGCCTGGACTGCCAGTTTCAATGGCTGTTTGTTTATGTTAATAGTGCTGGCAAATTATTCTCCAGTGCTCCAAATCTTCAGTATGTAGTATGCCCTCCCTTTCCAACCTTAGGGTGTCTACACTACTTTGTGTCCTGGCTAGGACCTTAGATGTCTTGAACACTCACAGGGCACAGCTGAGTCTTAACCACACAAGTGCGCAGTGAAACTATCTAAAAACTTGTGTGTGATCTTGTCACATGGGTATCATGAGAAAGTTTGTTTTGCAAAAGTTTTTCTATTTTAAGGTAGAATTATGCAGTCAAAACCAGACAAAGACAAAACCAATGACATGTTCTCCTAGAAAAAGAGAAAGTTATAATGTATCACCTTTTTAATTAGATCATGTGCTTCTGCATGAGTTGTTCTCTTGGAACATTCCCTAGGAGAATTTCCATCACTACTAGGGGCCTTTACTACTAGATGGTCCTGAGTGACTGAAAGGACATAGATGCCAAAAGGAGATGTTTGCAGGAATCTTGCCTAGTAGAGTCAGTCAGGAAGGACCAGCAAGATACTTGGACAGAGGTCAAAGGCAGTGACCACTTAGTGAGATCCTAGATGGTAACCAAAAGAAGGAACCAACTTAAAGGTTGAATTATAACTTCAGCACTGAATAAGGTTAAGAATGAGAGAAGAATATGCTATTTAAAAATCATCTGTCAGTCATCAAAAAATGGGCGGAGGTGCTAGAGTTCTTTAGAGTATACGGATGATGCAGTGTTATGTAGATGGGGAGCAGAGAGAAAAGCCATAACTTGCAAATCATGGAGGGAGATGCACTTCAAGGTCTGTCATCAAGCTTATTTAGGTCTCTGGTATGCTCCTAGAGCACCCTCAACAACATGGATACGCAACTGGCCCAAATGCAAGCAAAGTGGCCCAAACTTCATACATTTAATATGGGAATGCTAATTTTGGAAACAAGCACTACAATACATGAACAACATTTCTGGGCATAATAGACAAATGAAAATTGTCATGGTCTCTTACATGGGATCTCTTAAATGGGACTTGATTTGGCAGAAGAGCAGGTGGTCCGACCACTTACTAGGTGGAAACACATCTGCCTACTGAGTATAAAAAAGGCAATCTTGTCTGCGTTGCTGCTACCAGCTATGCCCACCTTAGCAAATGTTTTTTAACAATCTGCATTTGGTAATGTTTATGGAGCAGCTGTATGTGCACAAGCAGACCAACAAACACACTACCATCTTTTTTAAAACTCGGAAAAAATTTATATTGAAAGTTCTAAATTCTGACCAGATTAGAGCGATTATGGTGATGTTCCAAGATTTATATATTTATGTGGAAAGGGGGAAGGTTTCAGGTAGATCAGATTTGATTGAGTGAAGTGACTTTCCTGTCACCTTCACATACTAGTGGTTATTAAAAGGTTAAAGAAAAGTTAGGTGGGTTTTTTGGAGGGGAGGGGACATTGAGGGCGAATCCTATATTAATCCAATTTTATGTGTAATAATTATTACATATAAAAGTTTTTGGGGGTATTTCAAGAGAGATTTTTTTATTTTATTGTTGGGTATGTCTTAACTGGATTTTTTATGGGAATAAGTAAGGGGGGGAAATGCAACCCTTATATTCATTACATTTTTATATGTTACAATTATTTAATTAGTACATATAAAAGTTATTTGGGGGTATTTTACAATTGTTAATGGCAATGAGTAAGGCGATGAGCAAGGGGCATATCCATAACTTTTTTATATTTAATAACTTTTTATTTATTACATATAAAAGTTTTCTTTTCTACGCCATCAGATACAAAACAATCGAAAAACACATTCACGGCTGTTTTTTTTTATTGGATTTCAATTACTTTTTGTCTGTTAAAAATAGGTAAACAGGAATCAGTTTCCTAACAATTGTCATAAACCACTGGTGTAACAACCACCATAGCAAACATAGTGGTGGTAGTGGCCACAAAGGGACCCATCATTCCTGGCTGCCTGTTCTTTCTACTTTTCTTTTTGGACCCCCCTCACCCCAGCATCGGCGCTATTGACCTTTGAGGCCAGCTCTTGCTGATTAAAGTAGCTGAAATCTACTGGGGATGTAGAGAAGGGTTAGGGTAATATTACTGCTAATTTTCTAATTTGTTAAAGGCATGCATTTTTTATAGGCATAAAAACCGCATGCGTTTTTCACATTACATGTGCGTTTACAATTAGCATTTGCGTCTTTGAGCAAATCAATGAAAAACTCAGTAAAAGTGAATCAAAGATGCATTCAGCAGGGAGTTTTAAAAAACGCATGTGTTGTGAAAAGTAACATTGGATGTTTAAGTAAAAACGTGTGCAGTTAAAAAACGCGTGCAGTAAAAAAAACCTGTGTTGTAAAAAAAACAGCGCATATAGTGTGAAAAGGCCCTCACACATTTTATGATGATATAGCAGCGCCAATTTTTGTTTTAAAAAGTTCAAACCACATGAATCAAGCTTTCTTCACCCATCTGCATAATACTTTATCCAATCTGACACTTTGTCTGGACAGCTTGTTCACAATTACATATACAAATAAAATCATAAAAAGAAGTAAAAAGAAGTTATATATTATCCTTTTTTTGCTATAATTGCTTTTTTCATTCTACAATTTTTATGTGTATTTATAAACATAACATATTTACAACTTTGCTTAAGAAAAATCCACTTAAACATAGTACATGATCCCCTCAGCATCTGTTAGTCATTTGAACATAACCTGAGCAGAAAATGTAAATTGATGCCAGTGTGGATCACACACCCCCAATAAAAATGCTAAAGTTTAGCAGTATTTTTGTGCCTATCGTGAGTCTGTCAAACCCTGAACTCTCCCTCACATTTCAACTGTGGACAAATGCCCCGCTGTGGGCTTGAAATCCTCTCCCATGGAACAAGACAGTGTAATGAATTGTAAGCAGATGGCTCTATGGAGAGTTACAATTCATGCTTTGCTGATCTGTCTGCCTCAGTCAGAGGAGATATAACATACTGGATTTTACATGTCCGCACGGTGGAATTTAACCCTTCAAACTCAGCCTACCTTTGAGGCCACTAAAGTAAGTTTCATTCATACAAGCCTAGTAAAATGATAAAATGGACTAAAAACAAGTAATTTTAAGACAAATACATTATTTTGAATAATCTTCAAATATATGGGAATGATTAGTGCTCGGTTTTAGAACTAGGTTATAGATTCAGCTTATTAGATCAAATGATATCAGATGTGAATAGTTAGTATAGCAAAGTGTCACTATAGCAGCTTTAAAACACACAATACTAAAATAGCATTGAATTCAAGAAATAGATGGCTACACATGCTGTCCCAGGGACATGTATCACACACTGTATATATGGAGAAGCAGTGTTGTAACAGGGTGGTACTAAGGCCAACATGTGGTTTACCTTGTAGGAATTGGCAACACGAATGGTTGGAGTAAATTGTACCTTCAGTAGGATAAGGGTTAAGTGTAGAATGGTTATAGTTTGATAGTATAGGGATCTCTGGAACTTTCCTCCATGAGCTCTACAGTATCTCTCTAAACACACCGCAGTAACAATGAAGCATCCCTTTGCACACTGCCTTTGGCCACCGACTCTCTGGGCTGCACGGTGTATGCAGCTTCAAAGGTGCACAGGTCCCAAGATACAAGTCTGTGTTCATGTGCTACTGTACTGTATTGCAGTTGTAATTTGATCTCTCTGTGTGACAAGAAACTAAGGCTATGTTTCCATGGCGTCAAACACAGGACATCTGTCAAACGCAGGGATGTTGACGCATCCAATGTAAATCAATGGACTAGTAAAAACGTGTTGAGTGCCTGCATTGCCTTAATGTGGACATTAACGCAACACAACACAGGTATGTGTGCATTAACACACCCATAGAGCTTGCATTGAATGCATCAAACATTCATGGGTAGATGCGGGTGGTGATGCAACCCTTAATGCAGTAAAAACATAACCTTACTGCAGCTTCTGTGTACCAGTCCAGCAGAGTTTTCTGGCCTAACCAATGAAAGAGAGGTCCCTTTTGGCCTGTCAGACAGGAGAACTTGGAACGGCATGTGAGTGTGCTAGAACCCCTTCACCAGCTAGGGTGGAGGGTAACTGTTAGGCTCTGGGACTCTCACTACAAGAGAGGCCTTTACTGAGTAGAGAGACTGGGCAAGCAACGCTATCTTAACTGTGAACAGGCTTAAGAGACCATTATCCATTTATACCCTGAAATAAGATTGTTCCCTATCTCTGGGGCCTCTAAGCTTGTAAATAATACCTTTTCCAATAAAGCCCCAGTTATAGTTTATCTGCAAGAATATGTTGACATTGCAATTCCTTGGATCCTAGACTGTCCTGGGCAGAAAGCTGCTGCAATGGAGGTACTATAGAGCTTATAAAGAAAAGTTCCAGTCCTTTACATTTCTGGATGATTAAATTGTTCCATTCTTTAACACCCACATGAAGGCATAGTGGAAATAAGTATACATCTACCCATTTCAGTGCATGTTCAAAACATAACATCTAACATTATTCTATCTAGTCTATCTAATCTAAGAAAAAAAATAAAAACAGTAAGACTTTTTTGTGGTGTTTACTGTAACATGAACATTCAAGAATTTTGGTAGTGGCATAAACAGGATCATATGTGTACAAAGCTTGGCTTGTTTCATAAAAAGTATCTGTTGTGACACTAAAAGGAATTGTCTTTTTATTCAAAGAGATGCCATATGTTTTGTGTTTTATAAACAGAGAATCCATATTGACACACTATTATGTATGCAGTATTAACCTCCCTAGTGCATTGCTGAGGTACAGATTTCTGTACCAAAAGCATACCATAGACTTTAATCTCCCTAGCGATATGCTCGAACCCAGTTAGGGCAAAGGGCCGCTGCAATTAGCGATACGCTAATTTCGGGCACATCGTGGGAGCTCACCTGGTCCGCCGCCATCACGATCTTCCTCCGTCGCTGGCTTCTTCCGGGTCCCGGAACGAACGTGTGACGCCACGGAGACGGGACCCGGTCTTAAAGAAAAAAAAATTTTTTTTTTCTTTTTTTAAATCTTTTTTTTAACTTTTGGACTGGATTATAGAAATGTCTTTCTATAATCCAGTTCAAAAGTGGATCCCGCTAGCAGAAACGCTCCCGCTGAGCTGCACCCGAGCCGATCCGGAAATAGCCGATGTCTCCGATCTGCGCTCGTGTCCTGATGACGTCATGTGCCCGGCGGGAGATTTAAAGGTACAGAAAAAAAAAATTCTTAGACTTTTATTTTTATTTTTTTACATTTGTTTTTATTTTGATTGGATTGGGTAAATGTTTTATAAATGTTTTATCCAATCCAAATCAAAAGAAAACAAGTGTAAACTTATAAAAAAAAAAAAAAAAAAATTTTTTCTGTACCTCTAAAGCCGCCATAGCGCTTCAATCTGTGGCCGATTTTGCGAATGATCACCATGCGCATTCAGGATGATCGCTTGGTGATCAATCGCAAAATGAACACGCCCACCTGGAGCAACCGTTCGTACTCGCACAAAACTTTGATCAGCCAGAGAACAAACATTTTTCTCTTATCGATCGCCAGTACTTTGAATGGGGACAAGGGTCCCCATCCAAAGTATTGGTTGTCAATTCGTAAATGGTGTATTTCGAACGATTGACCATGGCATGATGATGTCATCATGCTGCGGCCGATTGTTCGATAAACGCCCGCCAAGCATAGCGTCTATGGCCGGTTTAACCTCCCTAGTGTTACGCCCGAAGCAAGTACTGGCGCAGTCTGATCGTGAATCAAACTGCGCCCGTGCCGGAATCAGGCGCAACCGCTGGCTCTCGGTGTGCCTGCAGCATTTCTACAAAGCTGCAGGCAAACAGAGCCTTTCCGTCCCCATCGGCGTCATCGGTGACACCGATGGGGGTGGAAAGGCAAAACACTGTATAACTTTTGGTGCAGAAATCTGCACCTCAGTGAACCACCAGGGAGGTTAATGGAAAAACATTTTTTTACATTGTAGGCCTGTAACTTTTCAAAGTATGTCCATACAGGAGTCTGAATATAATACCATGTTCAGATGCTTTGTGAATAACTCATAAAATCAGTTAATGAATATTTCATAAGAAACTGTATCAGGTAAATGAGCACTGCAACCACTAGATGACAGTGCAGATGTGCCAGGTTACATAGGACAGCATTAGCACAATCAAGCCTTCTTAAAACAGAAGGTATTTACACGGCCCAATCCAGCACAAATCCCAAAACTTTAGGTGGAAGCCGTCGTTTTGGGACAGTGGGCGGAGCCATGAAAATTATTCCTTTTTGCCCCATCAGCCAGATGCACATCCAGAAACCGCTGGTGTACAGTGCAAATATAGCCTTTTTGGTACAGAGCCATTTATTCCAAACTGCATACAGCTGTTTCAGGCTACTTGGCCATCATCAGTGCAGTGCATGGAAGGCTTGATTGTGCTATGCACTGCTCGAGTTGAGGGCTTTTTGATTCCTTTCATCCCTTCTCACCATAACCTTCACGGGTACTTCTCTTTATAGGACAGCATTGTAATACTACATTCAGGAACAGAAGTCTGTCACATCGGCAGAGAGAGGCAGGAAGAAGACAGCTGCGGAAGACATGTGGACACCGGATCATTTATTCAGGTGAGTATTTTACATAGGGAATCATACTGAATAGCGTTTTCAATGCAGAAAACATTATTCAATGATTCTTAATTAAAACTCCCGCCCGCGCCCCGATGTGACATCATCACATTGTGATACCCTCCCCTGCAACTGCCTCTTCATTAGATCGGAGCCATAGGGATCAGTGGGTTTGCGCTCCTGTGGCTCCGATCTCTGCCTGACAAATCCAGCTCATCCACTGCAGTTCTAACAGGTCACAGCTGGAAGAGCTGGGACCGTCAGGAACGGCAGGGGGGGTTAAACCTCTCTCCTGTATTTTTTCTGGTGTCCATATCCATGGCTTTGAACAGAGTGGAGGCTTGTGTGACAAAGTGAGGGTTAAAAAGCCTGCTCACCTCACCAGGCTGTGTGTGTAAAACAGACTGCAAATTGTGTGTTGGTGTCAAGGGACACCTTGGAGAAACCCTCCCTTCCTGACTGTATGGACACAGAGCCCTGGCCAAGGAAGGCTGCCAGTTCTGACTTTTGTTTTGTTTGTTTTCTCCATGCTGCACTGTGTGATTTCACCTTGCCACCGCAATAAACTGTTGTGTTTCACCATACCAGAGCCTGTTCCTAAAACAATATACTAACCTACACTGCACTCTGTGGCTGCCACTATGTTTAATGTTTAATGTAGTCTTGGGGTAAATGAGCTGCAGTAAAATGTATGAACACTAGATATCACTAGATATATTTTTTTCAATGGGAAAAACATATCTCCATAGATTTGTACAGGAGATGTGATAAAGAGACTGATCTCCTGAGAGAAACCGGTACAACGATTTCTGATGAGAGAGGAGGAGCAACAAGGGACATTCAGGATTATCTCATTTCAGGTAAGGATTTTTATCTTTTGTTGCCATCGTGCCCCAATTATAGTGTGTATATGAGGTGAATTTAGTAGCTCTAGTTGTATGGCTGTATCGCATCGCTTTGAGCGTTGCGATACGGGCAATCAAAGCAAAGTACACTGTAGTCTTAAGATTCCCCGGCCTCCGTTTCCTCCCTTCTTCACATCACCAGTATCATTTATTGCGCCTGAGATGTGGGCTGGGAAAGTGGCGCCCCTCCATTAACATTCAGGTCTTGCCGAGCATAGGGGGTGAGCAAATCGCCAAGGAGGTTAAATTGCGAGGTAAGATCCTGATTTTGTAGCTTGTGTGTGTAAACCCAAATTTTTGGGAATATGATTTATTACTTGTGTCTCCCTACTTCATGGTAAACAGGGAGGTAAGCATGGAAGTGCTTTATAAAAGGCATTAATGATTACTTATACAGCAGCACAACAAATCTTATTCATGCCTGGATTGGTAGATATTTTTCAAAGCTTTAGATGTAGGAGACCAATTTGACAATCTATGAAGTTAATTAAACAGAGCAGGTCATTGATTTGCCTCAGTCCTGACTTACATCTTCTTGTGTCCCAGGGCAGATTATATTTACAAGTGATGGTGATGAATTTGTTGTTTAAAATACATCATCATAACTTTACATATTAAAAAGGCTGTCTCTTACCGTCACATTGTGCATTGAAGTTTAACAGTGAGAAGATGGAGGATGTTGTCCGCAAGAATCTGTTGTCAGGTTATAATAAGCAGGGATTTCTAAGCTGTTTATCTCAAAGTATGATGGATGTAATGTGTATACCTGCAGATACTCTGTGTACATACAAAGGTATAAACGAAAAAAAAGCTGATCCACTGCATTCCAAGACAGTGGACTTGACTTGTCATTTATTAGAATATTCCTTAAGGAGTCTCAGTCTTTGGACCTTCTCCCATGTCTAGCTCTTGCAAATGGCTTGTAAAAAAAGGGAATGGATGCTACTGTACTACATTTTTTCTTCATGGTTTGTGAACCAATAGAATGAAGTAGTTTGGTTAGGCACATTATGTGCCATATGCACAGTATACAGAACAGAAACTTTGAATTAATACTTGCGGTGCATTTATGCTAGTTGTACTTTTGTATATTTTCAACAGAGGTCTGTAAAAGAAGTATTCTAAGTCATCTAACTGAAAAATATACGTATACAGTAGTTAAAAAGAGTCACTCATTGTTATTATAAGAAAGGAGATTAGCAACTAAAGAGATCCATTGCAGTGTAGAGTTTTTCCAGGGGCTGTTAAGGGTCCATTTTTACCTACATTGACTATGACCATTAATGTATTGGTTTCATTTTACACTGACCTGAAATTTAGAGAAACTTTTTTCACTGACCACTAATATAAGAGGAAACTACAGTGATCACCAATGTAAACATTGGCTACTTTTTTATACTGGCTTTCTATGTTACAGTGGATCTTGACACACTCCAGCAGTGTTAGAGGCAACCATTATTGGCTTAGATGCAGACCACATTGACACAACAAAGAAAAAAAGATTTTCACAGTCTGTATTATTTGGCTGTCAGTGTAAGGCATGCCTGAACAATATTGTTTCCCCTTTCTGAGCCCTAAATGTATTTATGAAATGACAAGTGAGGTATTTACTAAAATTATATAACTACACCATCACCAGTTTTAACATGCACACCTATGCAGGTTTGCTTATACTTGCATAAATACGGTTGTAATAATAATACATTTACCAGCACTATGTTCTGAAAACTGAAAACACAGATTGGGACTTATAAAGCTTAGTAATGCGCACATTATGTAATGTGAGCAAATCATGCCTGATCACGTCGATGTGTCAGCTACCTGTGGTTTTTGGGGCTGCCAAGTGTATAACCAGCCTTACCTGTTAATTTGTTAATGCAGGCTTGTGCTAATAAAGCTGAATAAAAAAGGATGAGCTTTGGTATGATCAAACAGGGATCCATCATGTTGGTAAATCCCTGTTCAATCGCCATTAATTAGGATGGGGAACCTCGATCCCTATCCAAACTATCACACAGGGATCGTTAAACAATCGTTGGTCGCTTAAAGTAACCATGCCGCAATCGATTGTTTAACGATCGTTCAGGAATAGGTCGGTTTTATTCTCATTCTGGCTAACTTTGTTTGAATGCCAATGCAAAAAGGTAGCTTAACTGATACTTTCATCAACAAAGGCTTCCTTCATCTGTTGTCCAAACCCCCTCAGTTTTTCCAAAGTCAAACTGGTTCCTAATTTTTCAGGTGAAAATTGAGATGGGCTGGATTTATACCCAGCAATAGGGGTCATTTTCATGGGTGGTTGCGGACTGCCCATTCACCAACCGAAAACCTCAGCCACCTAGACCATGTAAATTTAGCCTTAATGTAATAAATATGATATTTTGCAGATTACAGTGCCTTCCTTTTCTTTGTAGCTATAACTACAAATGTTTGCGGAAAATGTATGACTTAAAAATGAAATGAATTGACCACTCTTAAGTTATAAAGGCAGGGCCGCCGTCAGGGGGGGACAGAGGGGACTCCCGTCCCAGGGCCGGACAGCTAGGGGGGCCCGACGGTAAGCACACAGGGGCCCCAACGTGCTGCCTGCCACTGTTTACAATATGCCAGCGGTCCTGGAACAACGTCGTCAGGGAGGGGGGGGGGGGTTGGCGGTGCGGGGTGGTGATTTTTTCTGCTAGAACCCCCCCCCCCCCCCCCCCCATAACAGGTGTCTTGTCTTGGTTGGGGCCCGGACATTTTTGCTGTACCGGGCCCCATGATTCCTGACTGCTGCCCTGTATAAAGGTCACATCATGTAGACCTGAGCATTATCCTTTCATAGGTGTATTGCATCGTTCACATGAAGACCACATTTCGAGCATATGGCAGGTCTTTGCTTTAAATGTTAAAACCACCCAGATTATGCATTAAATGAGCCACATATTGCTTCCAAAGAAAGTATGATTTTTTATTGGAGCTTTATATATGCCCTGTTATTTATCTCCTTTTTAACCTAAAGAAATGTTACTGACCCATTTAGGCAGAAAGCGTATCTACACAAGAGGCTGAAATTGAATGAAGTATAAGGGTGATTGCTGAAGGGTGTCTGTCACAATGCTTAGTGACAATAGTGCTGCTTCTTTCAGTATGTGAGTGATCCTACAGACTGGAGCCATTAAAGCAATTCTCATCTCCCCTGTCATTTCACCCTCATTTCAGGGTATGTATTTATTTCGTTTTTTCATGGTAAAATCATGCAAAACTAGCAATCATTTGTCTCCCTCAGCAGACACCACACACATTAAACATTCCAGAGTTAATATCAGGTGCAGTACAATTTGCAAACATAAGAAACCAAACTGAATATTGTTAAATTTAAATGTGTGTACTCCACTCAATGTGGAATAGGTAATTACTCAAAAATATATAATATATTACAATAGAAAAATTGTGTGAATTACATATTTTAAATCCCAGTTGAAGCCTCTGTATTTATTACTGAAATGCAGGCAAGCTACATATGTAGTGACCCGAGAAAGGGTCACATAACTGTATTATATGTACTGTATTATATGTACTGTATATTGCTGTATATTGTGTGTGTATCCCCTTAAGGGTTACACCTGTTGTTGACAAAATGCTGGCTGGGTGTGTACTTCACTTTTCCATCCAAGAAGTTAAAGATATACTTCTGCCCGTAACAGGCCTTAAGCCAGCCCCTGTCTGAAGGCATAAATAGGCAGCCCTCAGAATGTTCTGGGCTTCTTCTGTTAATTCTCCCTGGAGTACCACGGCCCCAGCACTGGACCCAGCAGAGCGACCCCCTGCACCCAGCCTAAGGATTCCAGCATCTTGGTAACAGCTTCTGAAACAGAAGAAACTATTTATCTACCAAGTAATACAGCTGGGGTTAAAAATGCCCAGATCTCCAATTGTTCAGTGCCCCAGTGCTCACCCCTACACATTACTATGGGCTTCTGCTCAATGACCAAGAATGGAGCAGTGGTGAAGGGGGGGGGGGGTTTGTTTGGGTTTTATTATTGTTACTAAAATAGCTACATTATTGTGATTGTATGATATATCTGGCTACTTCTCCCTGTACAAAGGGCAATTACTATTTCCTGACAGCTGCATGTCAGCCCAGTTGTGGGTAGTCTCTCCCCTCTACCCCTATAAGACCACATATCTATAAGTTTTCACCCCCAGCCCTGTTCATGTGTTCTGTCCTCTCTGCATAGGACACACGTTAATCACCTTCCTGGCTGGTGTAAATCCCTGGCAAGAGCTTTTATCTGACGATTAGGTGTTGGCATGAAGAGCCCAGTACTTTGTCAAGATTTTTAGATTTGAGTATACGGTGGCTTTTCCCCTATCATATAGAAGTCTGATTCTTATTTAAAAGTCTCTAGATGTTATATAAAATTAACCCTGTAAATCTTGGCCATAGTCATGGGTGGAGGCTGTCTGTCACTTAGACTTATTCTGCCGTTATCTTTCTGGGTAGCATTCACTGTGCTGTCATCTGTAGGCAGAGCACCTGTGTTCCACCTAGGTTGTAGACAAAAACTTTTTCCAAACAAACTTTATCCATTCAAACCTGAAGAGGTCCACAACTTTAATATGCCTCCCCTAGTGGACGCAATATGGCTGGATCATGGCACCTAACCTTAAGGGTTGATCTCTTTAGTTTGGTAAATGATTTTAGAATCGAAAACCAAAAGGTATCAAGTCTGGTATTCTTCCAAAAGACCAAAAATTAAGTTGCCAAAGAAACAACAACAAAGCAGTTTTGCTTTTAACAAGCAAAAAGAAATGTGGACATATAGGCCTGGCAGGGAGTTCTGCAGAAGTTGGAAGACATTCCAGTCTAAAGCACTGAAGTCAGTTTGATCCTCACCTATCACTATTCAGTCAGGCCCGGGTGACCAGCATCTGGCTGCATTCGACAGTTTTCAAGTGCAACTATTGGAAATTTCATTGAATTCTACCACAGATTTGTGCAAACGATTCCAAGACACGTTCAAAAGCGCTCTGAACCTTAAAAGAACAGCTTGCCATTGTGGTATGTACTCTCCCATTTTTATGGTATGGAAAAAAACTGGTGACTAGAGTCCAGATCTAAATCTTACCCAGCTCAACAGGAACATCGTAAAGGAGAGTTTCTAAATGGAGTCACTACAGACTATTCTAGCAGCCATACAGCATACAGTTTGGCAGCTCTCCATCAGCTTTAGGGACACTTTCTTACATGTTCCCATTCAATCCTGTTTCCATCAGTATCCTTCATGGTATTATCAGTTTGTGGCAGGGTGGATTTGATTTAAATCAAACCGATTTAAATCATGATTTAAATCACAATTCAAATCACTAGTCTGTAAGGCTCAATTTAAATCAAACTGATTTAAATCAATCATTTTTGCTGGTGTAACTTTAAAATGCGAGTAAGTGAAGATTTTTAGAACAACAACATTTCATATTAGTTTTTTTTTATCCCCAGTTTAGGTTTATCAATCATATTTGGACAACTTTTCTGTTGCACTTAAGGCTGCCATACACAGCCCGAGTAGGTCAGACAGACCTACTCCGATATGCACCGGAGTGCAAACGTGATGACGTCATCACGTTTGCACCCCAGTGCATTATGGGGCCCCTTCAGTCGGCGGCACCCTTTGTGTGCCGGCCATAAGCTTCAATGAAGACGCCGGTCTTCATTGAAGCTTATGGCATCGGCTTGCATCGGCCAGAGAATACGGACATGTCCCGTCGGTCAGGTTAAAAATCGGCCGCTTATCGGCATGTGTATGGCTAGCATTAGTTTTGAGAACTGAGAAAGTAAACCAATCATCTGTGATAATATATTGTAGCAGAGAAACTGCCCAATAATCTTACACAAACACACAGAAGTTGATGGCATAAGCACATCACCCAAAATCTACCTTGAATAGACAGGGACACAGTAGAGGGGACACAAAAGCAGATTTGGCTTATGAAATGACATATTGTACCCCCTGAAGAAGTCTATAAGCAAATGCGCGTTGGGGGGAAATTTGCGCCATTTGGACTATTTTAATTGTCTACGTGTACAGACGTGTACATCCGCAACATTGTGCATTGTTTCTGATTGATATAATGTCATTACTTTATTGTTTGCACTGTGTATAATACATGTATTGCTTTAACATATTTAGTGGCCTGTCCCCTCGCCCTTGTCTATTCAAGGGGAAATTTTGGGTGATGTGTTTATGCCATCATCAACTTCAGTCTATTGCTTTGGGATGTTTTTTATGGAATTTGTTTACCAAAACATTTAAACATATACAGCCTTATTCTACATAAACTAATCTTTATTTCATCATGGAATAACCTTGGGATGGTAATGTTTTTTCCTCAAAAAACATTTTATTAAAAAAAAAATCAATATAATCCCAAAAATCCGATTTAAATTAAAAAAATCTGATTTTTTAGATTTTTTTAAAAAAATCATCGATTTTAATCCACCCTGGTTTGTGGGCCTCCCATTCAGCCTGACCATGGCTCCAAGAGTGTTTTTTTAAAGTTCTTAATCGCCATAATGGCAGTAATCGCCATTCTCAGAAAATAGGAAAATAAATCATTTTCAATCAATTTCATTACCTGGATGATATCCTCATCATTCATAGTTCACATCATATCCTTCTGGAGCATCAAGACCTTGCTCTCTAGACCCTCACTCAATTGGGATGGCTATTTAACAGGGACAAGATCCAGTTGTCTCCAACTCAAGATGTGGTATTCTTAGGAGCCAGAATCAACACTCTGTCAGCGACTGTAAGCATTCTTCAGGAGAAGGTGGATCTAATCTTCTAATATATAACCATCGCCGAAGCTCTCCCATCTCATGGAAAAACAATGTCTACAAATCATTGCTACTATGGTTTACATAGTTCTTATAGTCAAGTGGGCACTGTGGAGGCTTAATCCTTTCTACAAAGGATTCCTTTGCCAATGGAAGTTGGAGAGCCTCTCTCAGTTGATCTGATGTGAACCCTTTGGTATTACTGATCTTCATCTAAGTCCCACCAATAAAAAACACAGTCTGCTTAAAATAATACTACACAAACATTATATGTTTTCATGTTTTTATTGAACATAACAGGTAAACATTCACAGTGCAGGGTGGAAAAAGTATGTGAACCTTTGGACTTAATAACTGGTTCACCCTCCTTTGGCAGCAATAACCTCAAACCAAACATTTCCTGTAGTTGCAGATCAGACCTGCACAGCAATCTGAAGAAATTTTGGACCACTTTTCTGAACAAAACCGTTTCAGTGTAGCAATATTCTTGGGATGTCTGGTGTGAATCGCTCTCTTAAAGTCAAGCCACAGCAGTTTAATCGAGGTCAGGACTCCAGAAAGCGTATTTTGTTCTGTTGAAGCTATTCTTTTGTTGAATTAATTGTATGCTTTGGTTCATTGTCCTGTTGCATCACCCATCCTCTGCGGAGCTTCAGTTGGCAGACAGATGGTCTTACGTTTTCCTGCAAAATGTCTTGAAAACCTCTGGAAAAATGGATGGAAAATGTTTTCCATCAATGACAACAATTAGTCCAGGCCATGAGGCAGCAAATCAGCCGCAATCCATGATACTCCCTTCGCCATGTTTTACAGTAGGGATAAGGTTTTGATGTCGGTGTGCTGTGTTTTTTTTTCTCCACACATAGTGTTGTGTGTTTTTTCCAAACAACTCATATTTGGTTTCATCTGTCCACAGAATATTTTGCCAACAGAAAAAAGTTTCTATTCATCATAAAAACCAGACAGTACAATTATTAAAAGTAATCATACAGCTAAACTAGCTTCTAACAAATAAGTGGTCAGTATAAACAATCTCAATACATTTCGCCCCTACATTAAGGGATTGATTGGATTGGACAGGACAGGGATTGCCGCATATGATTTGGGGCAGATAGATGGCCTGTGAGCGCGCATGGCGCTCTAAACGGGCATCAATGTGGCCCATATGTGTGTTCCCTGCATTACTCCTCCAGTGTCTGAGTCCTTCTCTCCACCTTAAACATTAGGAACATCTGCTGACTCATATGCCTACTGCCAGAAAGGTATTCACGAATGTTACTTATGAGAGAATCAGTGGCACATTTTCCTCATTCTTTAACAACTGTCGTCATACTCCAGTATGTGAAATTTTGGAGTTCCTGCAGTCCGGCATGAATATGGGTCTCAGGATGAGTACACTTAAGGTACTCATTTCTGCCTTATCGGCTTTCACCAAGATGAAACGGGAAGATAATGATCTTGTAAGTTCCGCCAACCCAAACATGTCCATTTTCCTCAGTGGGACTTACCAATGGTGCTTTTTTTTTCCTCCTCTAAACGTTTTAGTATGGACTCAACTACCTTCAGACTTCCTTTTCAGTGGCCATCACCTCAGCGAGTCCTGGAAATGACTGCCTTACGGTCCTCCTCTCCATATATTTATTTTACCCAGACAAGTTGTCCTAACCAGTGATGATTTCACCCCAAAGGTGTAATGTTTTCCATCATAATCAGGATATTTTTCTTTCGCCATTTTCCCCCAGACAATCCAGATTAAAAAAATCCTCTATATGTGGGTGCATGTCTCTGACAGAATTTGGACCCTACCACCTATTTTCAACAGCCTGATTTCCTCTTACTTATCCTGCTGGCAGAAATAAGGGCAACAAGGCTTCTAGTTGAGTGCTAGTTATTGGCTTCTACTGAAAAGAAATCAAGGCTCCGAATGGTATCACGGCTCATTCTAGTTTATGGGCATAGTATAACAGAGTGCCTTTAGAATCCATTTGCCAGGCCGCATCTTTCCACGAACACGTTTATCTCGCACTATTTGGTTGAGCCATCTCTCCTGACTTTGGTTTCTTCTGTGCTTAAGTGACTACAATTGAGTAAAGAGTGGCTTTTGAAAGAGTAGTGGTAATTTTCTTTCTAGATTCTCTAATTTACTTTTTGTAATACATTTGCATATCTTTAGTTTGTGGATAGTAATATAGAACAGTTTAAAAAAGTTCAAACATCAAGCTGATATAGCGCTACGAAGAGCCTACATCAAAGATAAAATCTCACCAAAAGGCTTAAGGATTTACCCCCCCCCCATACCTTTCCCAACGACTTTGAGCCCTCAAAAATTTGCTCCAGAGGAATGATGGAACTCATAGTTAAAAAGTGTAGTCTCATTTGCAATACTATTAACATAGAGATTGAAAAAAATAGGTACCACATTTACTTCACACATAAACTATCCAAACTTCAATCAAAATATGAATATTCTGACGAATCGTCCAAACCACTCTAAACTAGACACTATAAGAGATAAATTTAACAAACTGTACATATATACACAGATATATATACATATTTATATTTTTTTACCTTGAATACGCGCACCTCCATTTTTTAGCCATTTATACATGGGTACTAACCACTACTGCATACAGGTAGGTAAGGTGGCTCCAATAGGCATTTCTGATTAAAAGACCAGTTTGAATGCAAAATAGAGATAGTTGCGAAAACCCAACTAGTTTATTTGGGAGTTAATTACAATGACTCTGAACAAGGTATCATCATAAGCGTTGAGCGTGAATTCACGAAGATCACGAATATAGTGCTATATCTTCATCATCTCAAATATATCTCTGGGGAAAGTACCATGCATTGCGCACACAATATTCGCATGTACAAGTGCCAAAATTTGCAATGAATTTGCAAAGAATTACTTCTGAGTTGTCTTATGTGATTCTATTGCAGCTGCAATTTAACATTCTGCCACTAGATGTTGCTGTGACAACACACATTGCAATAAAGCGCTTTACAGGTGCCAAGGCTCCCAAAATATAATGAAAGAAGATCTCAAATTTGCTAATTTACTTAAAATATTTGGAGAATAATCTGAGAAATGTGGCAAATTTTAATATCGCCTATGCTGCTCATCACTACGCATCAGCAAAACTATTGGAGAAATACAGAAAGTTAAGGAAAGATGACAAAATTGTATTGCTCTAGCACGTGTAGTTTCACATAAATGTAATTCAAAGTTAAGTCAAAATTTCAAATAATTTACCATAATTAGTGTAAAAACGATACATTTCTACATTTTGATGACAGTACTTTGATCAGGGGCTTTGCAATTAAAACACAAATCAGCTAGTCACAATTTCTCAAAACCTTTTTGACCATCACTAACTGGAACCAGCACAGAGTGGTCCACATCTTTTTCTTCTGCATTGGCTTCATACGGCTTCTCATTGGGAATCTACCAATAGCAGCTCTGTTTACTACTTGCATACTGGAATTGATGGTTTAAGTCAGAATGGTAATACATATACTTTTAAACACATGTAGACATATAGTAGCATGAAATTCATTTTAAAATTCTAGTCTTTGGGCATATCTTAGCACCATTAGCAAAGCTAAAGTTAAAGCAAACCTGAACTAAACTTTGTTTCTCCTGATCTCATCTCTGACAAGTCATCCCATACTTCTGGACTAAGGTGCAGTTTTGTTTTGTCAGATTTCCTTTAGATCTCTTTTTGTTTGCCAAAACCATGTAATATGAAGGACTTTCTAAATCATCAAGTCTACCTGTGTTGAATCGCAGAGGACCCTATACTACATGGTTGTTGGTAGATCTAAAGCTGGCCATACACGTGTCGGATTCCATGGCCAATTGATCACTCACCCAATTGATTCCGGCGATCTCAGCGGGAATGGGAGCTGCAATCCATCAGCCAATTAAGAGGATCCGATCACTGCATACCACCTTGTCCGAGTGATCACGTCCAACATGTTGGTTCTCTGTCGGATCCAATTCTGAGCCCCCGATCAATTGGACGCGATCACTCGGACAAGGTGGTATGCAGTGATCGGATCCTCTTAATTGGCTGATGGATTGCAGCTCCCATTCCCGCTGAGATCGCCGGAATCAATTGGGTGAGTGATCAATTGGCCATGGAATCCGACACGTGTATGGCCAGCTTAAAGGATATCTGACAGAGAGATCTAAAGGTGTATGGCCAGCTTAAAATATGTGCCCAACAAAACAATTGACATGCATTGTACGTGTCACTGGGTGTATGTATTGCCAAAGTTCACAAGAATAATATTATTTTCAGACAACCAGTTATTGAAAATGACACTTTTTCAGCCAACCAGCCCAGGGTCTCAACAATCTGTTCGGTTTGCACATTGTGGTATACTTTAAATACACTTGCACCAGAACTGTGTTGTTTCTGACCACTTGAGGAATAGAAGTACAGTACGAAAATAGTGCCTTTCTTTTAAGAGTGCATGTAATAAACTTAGTTTATAGAGCATTAGAGGTAAAGGGGCAACTAAATTCTTCATCAGGCCCACCTAAATGGATTGCCACTGAGGCAGTTCTGCCACTGGTTACGTGTTCATTATATTATATATGACTATTGAAATTCGTTTCTGTATTTTCTTTCCCCTAAGAAAGCACAATTACATTTGAGTCATGTTAAACTTCTTTTAACTATCAGAGAAAATATGAACTGAACACCAAATAATGATCTGACCTTTTTTATCTTTCAGACAGAACTCTTTTTACATTCATACCAAATTCCCTTGCCGTTTTTGTGTTTTACTATACACAGCTACAAAGCTGCACTGAATGTCCTCATATGAATTGACTGTGCCTGCCTACATTGTGCTTTTTTATATAAATCTTTGCAGAGTGAAATTGTTATTATAAAAACCTTAAAAGCAGCATTTCTGGCATAACCCTTTGTAATAAAAGGTAGTATAATGTGAACAGAGCTATAATTAAGGCGTGAATGCTGAATTCTTCTGGAACAGTGAAATGGGTTAATGACAGTGGAATATGGCTAAAGTGCTTTCCTGTATGACTGTGTTTTGTAAGTCCCTGATCTCTTGCAGCTTCCCAGGTGTCTCAGGGACCATCTGTTTCAAGAGCATCTTCCTTTTTTCTGTAACAATCAGCATCTTATCGGTCCCCACAGATTTCATTCACCATGTCTTGCTTTTGTCTTTGGCGACTCTAAATTTGCTGAGTTTGGCCAAGAGGGAGCAAGTCCCAATGGTGGGAGTAGGGTAGTCTCTTGTGCTGAACAAAGTTAGATTAAATATATTTTAAAAAAATACAAGAAATTATCAGTATTCCATATTTTCACATTTGCATTTTTTGCATTCCTTACTATCTGTAAGGAACATATTCTATTTATGTTGCACAACTCAAAGACATTTACAAAAAACATTGATTTTTTAAAAAGATTTTGGTTACTTAAAATTTAACTTCAGTCTTAACTTTAGTCTCCTGCACTCTCTCCTCTGTTTGACTAATGCTGATCATTCAGATGTAACAGCATAACATTAGCATTATAACATGGGGTTTCGGAGTGAAATATATAAAAGAGATTGAACAGGATGGAGTATTTCTTGTGTTGCAACCCGAACATTTCATATATTTACAAGTGCTAAATGATCATATGGTTTAAAGAGGTCATTGGAATCTGTTGAGCCTTGAGGGGAGAAGGGGGAGCACAGAGGTGATTAGGACATTGTGGAGGAAGAGGATCTGTGGGGAAATATATATGCACTATATTTGCAAGCACAACTGGGCAGAGTAGAAGGTCACCATAAGGAAATGTGAAAAAGGACTGTATATACAGGGAGTGCAGAATTATTAGGCAAGTGGTATTTTTGAGGAATAATTT
>CM070040.1:27017456-27033837 GCA_036250615.1 Ptychadena robeensis
AGGATGATGTGGTCAAAATACTCATTTGCCTAATAATTCTGCACTCCCTGTATTATATTGTACTGATACTGTATTATTAGTATATAAGTCGTTTTTTGAATTGTTAGAACATATGGGTTGTTAGAGAGGTCTATCTGTACATAGATAATCGATCCTACAATTACTCTATTGATTGTTCCTCTGAACATAGTTAAAGCCTTCCAATAATATGACATAGTCACCCAAATAAAGCTAAAGTGGTTGAACTGGGTGCTAGTAAACTTTTTTTAGATGTTAACATTGAGCATAGGTGTTTCCATATTTCACACCATAAATGGTGTAAGTGCTGTATTTCCAACTGTTCAAAAACAGTGCAGAAACATTTACATTTATTGTGTCTCTGTGTCCCTGCCTTTCTTCCTGTTATCAGTTACCCATAATCAGCAGTCCCCAGAGGGCATTTATAGCCTCAGTACATCTCATACCGCCACAGCCTATGTGGGACTGAGCCAATTAGGATTAGTGCCAGCCCTGCTGATAATGATAATAATTTGTAGATCCATTTACATTTGTCAAGTTACATTGTTATGCCGTCTTGTTGTAGAAAATTGTCCATATTGAAATCCCCACCCCACACTCAAAATGAACAAATACATCTTCAGAACCCTGTACCTGCAGCTGAGCAAAAGAAAAAACAGAATCAGTCTTAAAAGGCATGATCTAATTTACTGGATTTTTTTCTCCAGTTGTAAAGAAAACCCTTTCTTATGTATGAACAACTTTCCACTGGATTTTCCTTATGAGCTTGTATTTATACAAGGTGAACATACCTGCCTATTAGCTGTCTATTAGCCTTTTTCAGCTGTCCTTTTAGCTTTACATTTCTTAGGATTGGACCTCACTGCAAACATATTATTGAGCCCTATATGGGAAATTGGAGCATGCTCAGATTGTTGCCACCCTTGCAGAGGGAATATCAGCCTGCAGAGTGAGAAATGGAAAAATGAGGGAGACCAAAACAGGGTCACCAAGTATTATGTCTTTATAGATAGTAGGGTTTTACATAAAAAGAACAGAACATAGTAACAGACATTTTGGTTGGAAGCCTAGAACAATAAAATATATTTTTTTTTACTTAAAGTCCATGCATACTGACAAAAATTGAAAGCACTCCAAATTTTCATGTCATTAGTGAGTCCTGGAAACAAAATGTTTCTTCCAGTCATTCATGTATTGACTGATCACAGGTAACTTTGTCAAGAAGTGCAATGTTTTGTGAAAATGGCTGGTCAATACCATCAGCCACGTCTTTGTTATCAGCCCAACTCTAGGCAAAACCGAAAATAATCATGCTGTGGGGCTAGTCTACCACTAGGGTTAAATGCCTTTTTTTCTCTAGCGGGGATGGACACAGTAGTTTTGCTTACACTATTCCTTTACTCTCGCAGCTGCCTTTTTTTTTTTTTTTACAATACTCATAACATTCCCATCTAAAGCTGCCCAGTACAGAAAAAAGATTGGGAACCAATGGTCTAGCAGATTATGTAATTCCCTGCAATGCATGACACGTAATCCAGCTAAGTACTGTGATGCGTGGCCCATTTTGCAGGCGACCAATGTGTGTGCATTTGGATGGAGACAGGTGTCCTCATCCAAAGTAAAAGCTGGCACACAAAGGGTGTGCCCCGATCCTCTGGGCGACCGGCTGCAGCGTGGTGACATCCTCACACTGCAATCGGTTTCCTGAGAGTCTCACAGCCATCGCTGCACGTATGGGGGCCTTTACACAAATACTTGCCAATTTCCAAACAACTTTACCAAAATCCTCATTTGGGTTTTAAGATAAGCAATAAAAAGCAAGACAAATATTGTTCACAATAATCTCTGAACATTTTAGAAGCATGACTATACAAAGCAGTATTTTTTTACCATCATTATCTTTATTGTTAAATAGATTTTAATTTAATTTTTTTCCCTCCCATTTATGATTATTCATTTGAATTGAATGTGCCAAAGATTGAATAGCCCTGCCAGATGCTATGCAGTATTCCAAGCCATGTGTGAATTTTTCTGGATAAAAAAAAGTAACACTATTATTTTAGCACATTTTGAATGAAGTTAAAGCAAGGTGTCTTGTTTTCTAAAAGAGGTATTCTCTTGACAATACTCATCTGTGGTTAAAAAGTACTATCAAGTTGTTTATTTCCATCTTACAAGCAAAATTCAGTCAGGCTCACGGTTTAATGGATCCTGCCTTTAGAGGATCACTGTAGTGTTAACACCACACTGACATTCACAGAACATTGTCTTATTTGGAGCCCCTTCAGATAGCAGGTGAAGAGTAAAATCGCTGTTTATGTGACAGAATGTGAAAAGAAAAAAAAACAGTAGCTAGCTACTGCCATCCAGAGCCCTAACATAACAATACACTTCCAGGCCGAGAGTTATCATGCTGACCATTTAATTCAAGAGTGATGTGCAGTTTTACAAGAGGGTTTGTCATAGCATGAATGCAAAGATATGTACATTGTGTAATCTAGCCACACATTGCCTTATACACTATATTGACCTCTCTGAAATTTTTATTTCATCTTGTTAACACAAATGATTGGCTCTGTGTGCTTCTCCTTTTCCAAGGCTGCACTCTACTATACTGTGACTTCAGGAGGTACCTAGGTCCATATTCCAAGACACAAAAGGAGGTGTCAGGGTAAAATCAGTAAGGTAAAGAAGATGTGTGGCCTCCTAAACCATTATCATGATTGGACTATTTATGTGACAATAGACAGGTTGAATATGTACTCCTCATAATGGATTCTTTGTGCCTAAATGGAAAATGTCCTCTGTGTCCTGGAACTATAGAGAAAAAGGGTGTAAACTCTAATAAAAGAAGTATCTCCACCTTACTCTCACCCAGATTAAAACCTAGGACTCCTGATAAATATGATAGGTAATCCCTTCATCTATTGACTTATCCTAAATAAAATGTATGATTTAAGATTTTATAAAAAGGAGTTATATATTTATTAAAACGCAACAGTTCATTACATATGTATTCATTTTAGTTGACTTATAAACATGTTATGTGCATATAGAACACAAAATACTGCCAGGTGTCTGTTCTTGGTGCGTTTCGCATTTCTGCTTCCTCAGGAGAATACAACTGCATTTACATTGCATCATAAATATTCAAATACATAATGTGTAATGATCGGACACCCCCTCTGCCCTAACAGAACAGGCCCACAGAGGCCCATACATGGCCCCAAATCCCCAACAATGCACGAAGGAGGTGAGGATAAATAACAAGGGACCCACATGGGGTAGGAGGTACTTGTGGCCTTCCATCTCTTAGACAATAAATATCAATACCTAATCGCCTGCCTGAACATTGAGAAAATCAAAACCCAAAACAAACTCTATTAAGTGATATGATATAAAAATACATGAACCCTAAAATGTGCCCTATGTGCCAATGTCTGAGTTGACTATAAAACTAATAGCCCTAAATCAATCCACCCACAACAATCCACCTTTAACCCACAATCATAATACAATCAAAAAATAATTATTAACTTACAACTTCATATGTGCACTGTACTAACCAAATAGGTTTCAAGTTGTATGTATATTTGCAATTTGTGTACATCCCTGATGTGTTGTGATGTTGAAGTTTTTCTACAACCCCGCTAATTAAGTAAAATAAAAGGCACCAACATCTAATAACAGGAGGACTATGGAGTCTCTAAAACATTCTAGAGTTTTTCTGTGCAATGAAGTTTAAATGTACTCTACCACTTCCAGCCTTCTCATACACTTTAGCTTTTCATTCCTGTCAAAGAACCTGTTGGGTTGATTTGGCCCTGCTTTTTATATTTGTGGCTACCAAAACAAGTGGAGATCCAAAACAATTTAAATTAGTTTTTGGTCACCAAAATAAAGCCCTATAAATAGAAACATACCTTGATTCATATTAGGTGTGCTTTTATATAGTGAATTACACGATTATCAGAGACCCTCCCTGCCCTAATCTTATACTTATCTAAACATGATCCAGCAGTAAGATACTACTGAGGGTTCATATATAAGTCATACCTACATGAAATCATGGTGGCAAGACTCTATAAGATGCATTTTCCCCCTAAATTTGGGTGTGTGTGTGAGGGGTGGGGCATGTGCATCTTGAACAGGCCCATGTTTAGGTGTGGTGGGGGCGGTGTGATTGTTGTTCTCTCTTGGCCAGCACGCCTTGTTGTTGAGTGGGGGGTTGGTTTTGGGCCTGGTTGAGGGGTTTACTCTTCTTTCTTCAGCCGAGTTGTTGCGTGCCTAGTGGGATTTTCTCACACTATGTGTGCAGGGCATCTGGGCCCCCGCATACTCCACATAGCTGGACAAACTTCCCTGGTATTGAATGCACGAGTCACATGCAAGTTGCACCTTTGCCCTCCAGCCAAATACTGAGGAGATATTCTCTTTGTCCTTGTGTACGTAAGCAGGCAGCTTCAGGCCAGTTTTCATACACACAGCAGAGGAAAGATCTGCTTCAGGACATACACAAAGCAGTAATAGAGGGAAGATCCACATGCGGGCTCTGCTGCTGCTGTGTTTATGTGCCAAAGCTGAAGATGTCTACTTGAGATACACATGCTTGGCCAAGTGGGTCTAGGAGGCAGAGGTGAGGACGCTGTCAGATGCTTCCTTTAACTCCTGCTCTGCCTGAGCACGGGACCAAGTGCCAGTTCCCCGCAGGCATTTAGGGGTGGTGAACATTACATTACACCTACCTACTAGCAATGAGTCCCGGTTTTAGACACCACTCCATCTCCAACCTCCATCTCCTTGATCTTTTTTGGGTACTGCTGTGATACCCACTAGGTCCACCAGGTGGCCATTGATTTTCAGAAATATGTGCATACCTACTGGAGCTTCGTTCTTGAAACTGCTTTTTGTTTTTTGTTGAGAGACTTTGTCTTAAAAAAATATTAATACATGTTCAATCAGATTGTTTATGCAGCCAACATGCAATTTATGCTTACTGGCCCAAACACTTGACATTCATGTCCATAATGTTTTGGTGTGCTGGTTTGTTGATTTTCTTATGTAGTTTTAGTCAAGAATTATATTTTATGCAAATGAATGACACAGGCCTTCAAATTCAATTGAAGAAGTGACAGCTTCTCTACAGGGATTAATTAGAACATTGAATCTTTATATTCTTTAATATTTGCAGAAGGGTGAACATACGCTGCATGACACATAGTTACATTATGAAGATGGTATATGATAGATAAGCAATATGGTACAAGAATTCTAATCTGCCTCTTCCATGTGTTTATTTATTTATTTTTTATTTAATTTGACACTTCAGTGGGCAAAGGCTAAACTGGTGCTCCACAGTCTACTGCTAGACATGATTAACTTGAGTTGGCCATGACATTTTGCTGTGCCTAGCAGTAATGATGGTGTGTGCAGACAAAACTTTCGCCTCTTGGCTAGATTACTTATCATTGCAGTGAAATAAGAACATATGGCAAATTAGGTATTTTAGGGTATTTAAACCCTTACTGGTGACTGTATAGTTTTATCAAGATAATTGTGACTGAATTGTTTGCCTTTAGGTTGAAAACCTGAGTTTCAAAAGATTTCTCTCTTTTTTAAGACCCAATTTTGTATCCCATTAAATGTTTATGGAGGTGCCTTAACACAAATAAGAGCTGTAAGTGGGTCTGCTCTCAGTTAGAGAATGGTGCAGGTACAGTAAACCCAATGATTTGCCAAGCTTCCACGAAGGTGAGATCCACTACACAACATATTAAACTGCTATCCACCAAATATGAGCTCTGTGTTACGGTGATAGACAAAGAGGAGCAGGGGCTAGAGACTCCTTTCTCGACACACAGTTAGTAAGCGTGTGGGCGGATTCCGAGCAAAACAGCACACTTTTTGCCTAAGACCTCTGCTATGGAATTGGCCTATCCTTGCTGCTAAAGCCCATCTGGCTCCAGACACAGTGGGCTCTGGACACTGTGCTTGATTGTGAGAAGAAAGAAACCTCTGCCTCGTTGTTGTATGACCGACCCTGGATTCTTATTGCAGCATCTGTGGAGGCATAAAAGGACTTCCTGTTCTTCATATTGCCCTGTTGTCCCTGTTTCGTTGTGAACCTTTCCTGTATTGTTAAATCATCTAGTAAAGTTATTTCAAAAGTTCCATGGCAAAGTTCCTGTGTCCATCTGATCTGCTCACAAAGGCATTAACACAAACGTTTGACATTGGAAGAATTAAAAAAAATTACAAACCCAAAGTGACATCCAGGACCCAATTTGTCCTTAGCAAAAAAACAACTCCAAAGTCTCAATGTTTGATGAGGTATTCTTGGGGTCATAGGTAGCATTCCACTTCATTCAAATTTAATAAGTTGAGTAAATGCAAAAGAACTTGATTGACCACAACATTCTCAACTGGATGGGCCTGTATATGTGCTGACTTGAGCAGGGGGCCTTGCAAGCCCTGCAGGATCATAGTCCATCATGGTGTAGTGCAGTGGTTCCCAAACTTGAAGTCTTAAGGGTTAATTACTAACCCAAAGAGTTTCAGGGTCACATTATTGAGGTATGAGATCTGGGTGTTCACGGTGGTGCTGTATTGTGGGAGTTACATGAGCCCTGCTATTTGCATCTGTCACTCAGTACCCTGAACACAGATCCCAGCAGATATGATAGCTACATGCACCCAACCAGATATTAAATATCTCATCAGCCAACATACGCTCACTTACAATGTTTTTATGTTTTGTTGCACTATTTATAGGATATGTGCAGTGTAGATGGGAATTATTTTTTAACAAAATATAGTTTGGCATCTTATTGTTTAAAAAAAATATAGTTTGGCCTTGCAGCAGTCTCAGGGGCCTACTGGCACCACATTGAATTTTTTTTAGGATCCCTACTGTATGTTAACTATTCATATCTCTGGATCATTGGTGTGTGTATCTGTGTGAATGATGAATGTTGCTGTATGATTGCGGACTGGGTATAGAAGGAAGAAAAGGGAGTTGTATTTCAAATACAGTTTGAGGGCCATTTAGGCCTTGCCGTGCTGCTGTGCAGTTTTTAGCCGGTGATGGACGTGCTAGCGGTAACGCTACATCATCAGTTACTGGCGATACACCCCATTACTGCATTGCCATGTGCTTGCATCTGCCATACAAGATTATGGGAGAAGCTTGCGCAGTGTCCGCAAAAATGCAGACTGCAGGGCATTTGTGGTAATGTGTGGTAATGTGCTTTACATTAATGCAAATGTGGGGCCAGTGTGAAAGGTACACAGGTTTCCTATGTAAACCAGTGTACCTTGCATTAAAATAGCCGTGCTGCATTGCGGTGCTGTGTGAAATGGCCCACTCTGAACATGTGTAGTTTGAATGGGGGTTTCAATAAAATTCCTATCTAGAAAAGTGGGCCCTTCAGGGTAAGTTTAGGAACCACTGATGCAGTGTGTAGTGGTGTAATTGTTTTCTTGGTGACTATGTTCCCAGCAGCCCTGAGTTTAACCCAATACAATTCTACTATTACAACTACAATGTCTCTGACATCCTTGGACACATCTTTGGTCTTGTCCATCATGCCTAATTTGGAGTTTGACTCGCTTCTGGGGCCAGGTATATTTTATACAACTACTTTAATAACAAGCTGGGATTAGGAGAACAGAGGTTGTTTCTCCATTAAACTTGTTACCAGAATAAAGTGAATGTCGGGGATAGGGGATCAAATACTTATTTCTCTCATTACAATGCACTTCAATCTCTGACTGTAGTAAACTGGGTTTGGTTTTTTTTGTTATTATTCCTACTCTAACAGCTACTATAAACATACCATTACAATTATAGACTGATCATTGCTTTGTCAGAAATGAGCAAATACGGTACTTCTTTCCCCTCACTGTAGTTGCCTCTGCGGTAGGAAAACAATTGGAACTAGATTGCAATTCAACATGTTTGTTAATGAACTCTTCAAACCTAAGAATTTTCTGGTAGTTTGTTCCTTTTGAAGTAAATAATAAACAAGACATCAGCTGATTATGGATACTACCTTATATATACAATCCTAGGTTCCTCCTTCAGGGTACAAAATCTCCTGGAAAAAAGAAGAGGATCCTGCATTCCCCTAGTTGCTCTACCCTTTCCTCATGGGAAGCTCCATCACATCCCACATCTCCCCTAATACCTAGGTCTCCCAAGTTAAGAAGCACTTCCTGTCCAAAACCTCTAATATAACAGTGATTAATCAGTAGCAGCTAAAGTGGCCATACCTCTGCTCTCTTGTCCTAGCTGCAATTTCCTTTATTAGCACATGTGTATGCAGGAACCTTCATTGTTCTAAGTGCTACCCCCCCCCCCCTCCATCTGAAAATTATTAAACAGGTTTGATATCCAATTATCCTAGTTATATCTACATTAACCCCCTGTTTGTTTCTGGCGACCCCATCTCATCCCCGCTGTCCTGTCAGTACTGCCCGGATGATATGGGGTCTCCAGCGAAGATTGGAGCCCCGTCAAGCGCAAAGTAACATTCTGGTGCTGCTACAATGGCTCCAATGTACAGGGATTGCAGAATTATTAGCCAATGAGTATTTTGACCCACATCATCCTCTTTATGCATGTTGTCTTATCTCAAGCTGTATAGGCTCGAAGCCTACTACCATTAAGCATATTAGTTGATGTTGCATCTCTGTACTGAGAAGGGGTGTGGTCTAATGACCATCAACACCCCTATATTAGGTGTGCATATTATTAGGCAACTTCCTTTCCTTTGGCAAAATGGGTGAAAGAAGGACTTGACTGGCCTTAGAAAAGTCAAAAATAGTGAGATATCTTGCAGAGGGATTCAGCACTCTTAAAATTGCAAAGCTTCTGAAGCGTGATCACGAACAATCAATCAAGCTTTTCATTCAAATAGTTCACCATGGTCGCAGAAGCGTGTGGAACAACAAGGCGCAAAATAACTGCCCATGAACTGAGAAAAGTCAAGCGTGCAGCTGCCAATGCCACTTGCCACCAGTTTTGGCCATATTTCAGAGCTTCAACATCACTGGAGTGCCCAAAGCACAAGGTGTGCCATACTCAAGACAGAAAGGCTGAAAGACGACCACCACTGACCAAACAACAAGCTAAACGCTCAGACTGGCCAAAATATCTCAGACTGATTTTTCTAAGGTTTTATGGACTGTGAATGAGAGTGAGTCTTGATGGGCAAGATGGATGGGCACGTGGCTGGATTGGTAAAGGGCAGAGTAGCCTCCAGTCCGACTCAGACGCCAGCAAG
Source organism: Ptychadena robeensis (assembly GCA_036250615.1). Taxonomy (NCBI): domain Eukaryota; kingdom Metazoa; phylum Chordata; class Amphibia; order Anura; family Ptychadenidae; genus Ptychadena; species Ptychadena robeensis. The sequence continues at coordinate 27,026,759 of CM070040.1, forward strand.
GTGGAGGTGGAGTATCTGTTTGTGGCTGGTATCATCAAAGATGATCTTGTGGGCCTTTTCGGGTTGAGATGGAGTCAGCTCAACTCCCAGTCCTACTGCCATTTCCTGGAAGACACCTTCTTCAGCATGGTACAGGAGAGTCTGCATCCTTCAAGAAAAACATGATTTTCATCAGTACAATGCTCCATCACACCGTCCAAGTACCTCCACACGTGGCCTGGCAAGAAAGTGTATAAAAGAAGAAAACTAATGACATGGCACTCCTTGTTCACCTATCTGAACCCCCATTGAGACCCTGTGTCCATCATCAAATGTTGTGATTTACAAGGGGAAAACAGTACACCTCTCTGAACATGCTGGATCTGGTGTGTTGCTGCTTCAGCTGCACGCAATGTTGATGGTGAACAGATCAAAACACTGACAGATCCTGGAGGCAAGGCTTTTGAGTGTCCTTGCCAAGAAAGTGGCTATATTGGTCCTGATACTTTGTTTTTTATGTGGTTTTTTTTTGACTGTCGAAATGTATCTTTGTGACTTTCTGACTTTATCATTGGTTTCACTGGTAAAAACTAATTGAAATTGTATAACTTTGTTTTTTGTTATTTTGTCCTAATATTATTCACATATAGTCACCTGCACCCAGATTATCCCCCTAAAATATCTAACACTAAAACAACCTAAAATACTTGCCAAAAATATTCAGCTTTGATATTAATGAGTTTTTTGGGTTCATTGAGAGAACATTGTTCAATAATAAAAGTATTCCTCAAAAATACCACTTGCCTAATAATTCTGCACTCCCTGTAAAGCAGAGGAGGCTGCTGCAGGAGAGGCCACCCCCCCCCCTCAAAAGTAAATGCACTAAAACAGTTTTCTATGAAGAAAACAGTTTTCAGTGTGATTCCCAAGATGTGCCCCTTTGAAGTTAATCCTCTATCCCCTAGGTGCCCAACCTGAGGCCCGGGGGCCCTTTGGGCGTTGTTCGGCAGCTCCCCTTGGTTCTCCACTTGTGGCTCTCAAAACCTAACTGTTAATGCATAGGGCATAGGAACCCACCTGTTCGATTCTCCTCCACCGACGAGTCCTCACCTGGGATCTTTTTAGAGCAGTAAGAAGTGGAGAGGCCAGGAACTTGCTAACGCTCCAGCTGAGCACGCTAATTGGCGTACATGAAAGCCAATCAGTGACCCAAACGCCTGAGTGCCTATGCTTCCACTATAATATTTGATGATATCTATGAGGCACATAGCCTTTGATGATTTATATGGGGCAATCCATATATGACCATGTGTAGCTGTCACACACTGGCACGGCTTTCGTAATCAATTTTGGAGCTCCTACATCAGTAAATTTGTCAGTGTTGATTTGGAAAACCAGGTCTTCATATGACCGCTGCACCCAAGGGTGGGGGGTTGATGTTGCCCGGGTATGGTCCACTTCCTCCTGGCATCTGTTGGTGGGGGGTGAGCCTGGATCAGTGTTATGGGATCAGTTGCCCACCACTGCTCTATCCCCTGGTGTGATGTCACCAGGTCCATCACACCAGCGGAGAGAGGGTGCCAAAGGGAATTGAACTGAATACTGATAATACTTTATTATAAACAAATATAAATAAATACTGTTTTGAAATCTATCATTCATACAAAAGAAGTATTTAAGAGATTTTATCATTTAAATAATACCTTTTATTTATTTATTTAAAACATAATTGTTTGTATCAAACATTATTATATTCAGGATGTCTACTAGACCCTTATATGGACATATTTTGTGAAGTTACAGGCCTACAACATAAATAAAGCACATTAAAGTCTATGGTGTGCTTTTGGTACCGCAATCGGGACCTCACAAGAGCGCTAGGAAGGTTAAATACAACTCCAACTTTTTAGTAATTGAGTTAATTTAATAATCAAGATTGAACACGATTGAATCAACAATGTTTTCTAAACCATACCTCATACTTAAGCTTTTTGTTTTCCTTTCTGCTGTTAGATAAAAAATATTCTCATTTACAAATCATGTGCTTGGTTCATATTTCCATATGCAGAGATTACAGAGGTGATTTGATCATGTTCCATGAGAGATGGTAGGTGTGAATGCACAGAACCCACAGAACTGTCCAAATGCTGGTGTATAGTTGAAGTAAATTCTGGAAATTGTAGTATCAGAAGGTAAGGTAGTGGATCTCTCCATTTGTGATAATGATAGAGGGAATGGTTTACCTAGCAGCACTGAAATAGTAATGTATACCATATTTGTTACAATTGGCCTGATTCTGTAATTTCAAGACAAAGGTTTCAAGACAAACAAAGGTTTAAGTAAGCAAGTCCAGCATGCTTTAAGCACCCCCCCCCCCCCCCCCCCCCCCCCAAAAAAAAAACAGACAAGACTGTAAAAAAAAAAAAAAACATTGGAAAGCAAGATCGGATCAGCTAGTGATTAAAAAGAACTTCACTAGCAAATTAGACCAATGTGCCATAAATATAAGACCAGCAGGTCAGATGACTTTTCTTTAAATCATATTTTTCTCCAGTGGCATAGAAATATCACCACTGTCCATATCCATACTGTACATTTTCCTGTATACAGCCGCAGACAGAAGGATTCTATTTACCAGTGCCTAATGCATTTTATAATTGTTTTGAAAACACATTTTGCTTGGTCCCACGATGGCACCATCATTGTAAATTAAAGCATAATTAGCCTCTTCCCTTTTTATATTCATTAACTCTCCGGCGTTAATGATGCGGAGGGATGGAACGAGTAAGAGGGGAAAAAAGGGAGGAAAAAAAACAATTTGGATTGGGGAGTCCAGGAATTAAAGTGGTGATTTAGATAACGTGCTGGATGTATTGCTGCTTACGCATAATTAAACAATTGCTCAATTTAAACTTGGAAACGGGAGTGAATGTTGATTATACAGATTGGAGCTTGTGGGCTATTAACCCTTTGGCAACTCAAGAGACCTGTGAAAGACAGCTTTCTAACATGACACAGACAGTCCAAATGGCAAATTTGTCCTAATCTAGTTTAAACTACAGCCTTGGATAACTTGTGGTATGACTATTGTTCCTGACGTACAGCACCCTACCGAATACCAGTGATAATGAACCTTCATAACATTAAGAAGGTGTGCGACAACCATAAGAATATAATTTTGAAATGAGAACTGTGCTGTGATTTATGCAAAAATACATATTTTTCTTAAGGAAGCCACACATGGGTCAACACTTCGCAAATCCTATTGTCCTGTGCAATTTAAATATCAACTGTCGTTCGAACATCGATTGATTGTTGTACCACACAGTTTGACTGATTTTGATTCCTTCCTATAAAGTGTCATTTACCCTTTCTGCCACAAGAGGGTGCTTGGAATTTTGGGAACTTACTGAAATTTTCCGACATGTCTGATCACTTTTCGATATATTTTTTTGTTTGAGATCGATCACTGTTGGTTGATCGTACCAGGTGGGCAGGAATCAATTCCCATCTGATCGACGTAAACAGATTGATTTTTTGGTCGGTCGAACAGAAATATTGAACCATGTATGGCTACCTAGTTTACACCTAGGTGAGTTCAGGGAACTAAATTGAAGCAGATCTCAAACTCCAACACTCTTTCTAGCATTCTTTCTTGGTCTACAAACTTATTTCAGGGCTGTAACTCACAAAGTACTAAAGTCAGAGAGACAACACATCTACCAGATATCTACTATTTTCAGGAATGGCAGCCCCTATAATTATCTCACAATGGGTTTACATTAACAAGGACGCTCTAATCTTAGACCCCGCTGTGCCCTTTCACTAAATGGTAAACTGCAGGGAACATTTATCAAGCAAATTGGCAACATTGTAAGACGCAAATTAGTCTCTGCAACAGTTTTTTTTTTGTTTACATGTTCTAAAATACTTGGCAGTCACTTGCCAACGATTTGCACATATATACAATAAATTTTTCACAGAGTATTGAACACATTTTACTTTAAGCAGATGTGTAATTAAGAAATGGTCAGGGGCCGGTTTCATTATGTTGCTATATATTCACAGAGGCAAAACTTTTTTTTTTATATAAAGATATGAACAGACGGTGTTCTCTCTATTTTAATGGCAAATCAAACGTTTCTATTTTCTGCCACCCTTGCCTCTGGTGACAGTAGCCATTGGGGTAAGTAGCGAGAGAGTGAATAAGTTATGTCTGATAACTCTGTATTTATGAGTGAAATACAGATAGCAAAACAAATATTAAAGTGGTTCTAACTGATGACCACACCTTCTTTTTAAACTTACTGGCATTTACATTTTGCATATTTGGTACTGATGAATAGCTCATACAAGCACGTTTGACATGTTTGACTTCTGATCCACTAATGATTCACTTTTTTTTCCCCAATAAATACAAATCTACTTCTACTTATTCTGGCTCTTTAAACATCTCTTCCACAAATATCAAAGACCAATTACTAAATCTAATAAACTGATAATGAATGATAACACTTTCTGTCACAATCAGCCGAACAATTCTCTGTAATGAGAGCAATAGTCCCTGCACCCCCTTCACCCATACCTGTCAACCTTTCATTGGAATTACCAGAAAAATGCCACCCCAATAATTATCTATCAGCCATAATTCCCTAGACACACAAAACGAATTCAGGACCCCTCATTTAAATGAACTAATGAGTTCTAATTCAAAGCCAAATAAAATGTTATCATGTGTTTTTTATTCTTGGCTCCCAGTGCCACCTCTGGTTTACCATAGGTTCACCATCACTGGCATAGGGCATCCTGTAGCTAAATACTTCCTACCTCATAATATTGATATCTGTGTCCTTCTGAATGATAACCAGAAACACATAAACACAGAAACAGAGGAGGTGGGGCAACCACCCAGCCCCCCCCCCCCAACCATCTATGCAATTGTAAATTTGAAAATATTAGGCGTTTGCCAGACGACTGCACACAGCGTGAGGCCCTTCGTTTTTGGCCCCAAGAGGCACTAGCATACCCAGGGACTACCAGGGCACCTCCCGGTCCACAATCGGCACATCCGACGGGAATCTAACTTTCGGCCAAAATCAAGTCCAGGGATGCGGCCTACCATCGGCCACTGACTGACCATAATTGCCCAGCGGAAGAAATCGGAGCCTCTGGACCACCTGAGGAGGTCATCGCGAGAAGGGCTGGTGAGTCCTTGTCCTTTTGCGGCAGCCATTTGACTCTGTACACTCAGGGGGTGCAAAAATTTAGCACGAGGGTGGTTACCTGCTCACCCCTGCACCACGGCAGTCAGCTCATAACACCCCGCGGGGCCCCCAGACACACAATCAACCGCTTTGGCGGCGCCCATACGAACTTCCAGTTTTTGGGCATAAATTGAGGCCGCGGCTTCGGCCTAGCGAGGCCTTGTAACATTGTCACAAGCCCACACTACCCCAGATCCCTCAGGATCGCCAGGACTATCCAGTTTGAGCAGGCTGTGGAGCCTGCCTCCCTGGGGGGCTCATAGGCTGCATTTCTACGCCATAACTTAGGATTTGGGCATAGGCCTATCAAGGCCCAACCAAGCGCTATTTGTGCCCCTATAAAGACTCCTGCTCCCCTCCTGGACCTCATCGATGGTCTAGCATGAAAGCGTGAAACCGCACACTAGGCGGGGGGCGCTAGCGAGCTGCCAGCCAAGATGGCCGCCATCTGAGCGAGCTCCGCTACCACTGGGCACCACCGGACTCTTTCTAGCCCTTTCCAGCCATTTTTCCACCCTACTCTAACCCTTATGCTGTGTCTGACATCGGGGGCATTTGATCTTGGCGATGCCCAGCTCGAGGGGGCAAAAGGATCAGCGCAAATCTCATAGACAGCAGACTCGTTCTGAAAAGATGGCCGCCAGCCGTTCCGACCGGGTGGAGACCGTCTCCCCGCACCTCTTCACAGATGCCTCGGATTCCTCCCTAGATGGGCTGCCGCCGGGCAATCCCTCCCCCCCACATAGGGATGTTGCCTTCCTGGCTGAGATCCGGCAGATGTTCCGAGCGGAACTAAAGGAAGCCACCGACAACATTTCCTCGCGCCTTACCCAGGAAATCCGAGAAGTTGGCACCAGGACGGATCAGCTCGAGTGCAAGATGGATGATGTGGTCCAGGTCATCAGCACCCAGGACTCGGAGCTGGCAGTCGTGACTGCATCCCTGCGGGTTGCTCACCAGAAGCTTGAGGACTTTGAGAATAGAGATCGCCGGGGTAACATCCGGATTCGGGGCCTCCCAGAGTCTATCACTGACCTCACCTCCACGGTCACGGCTTTGTTCCAAGAACTGTCGCCCTCCATCCCCATTGAGCACCTGGAGTTTGATCGGATTCATCGGGCGTTGTCCCCACCCAAGCCCAATGGCCTTCCGTAGGACGTAATCGTTAAGCATACCTACTTCAGGACCAAGGACACTCTCATGCGAGAAGCTCGGAAGCGGCCTGACCTCGTTTTCCAGGGCCACGAGTATCGTCTCTTCGTTGATCTCTCCCCGACCACCTTGTAGAGGCGCAGAGACCTTAAGCCTTATCTGGATGTCCTTCGCGCACAAAATGTCACCTACCGCTGGGGTTTCCCCTTCAAGTTGCTTTTTCACTTCGCCAACAAGGATCATTCCATCTCTTCGCCGGACGAGGCAGCAGCGGTTTTCCAGGCCTTACAGCTTATTCCAGCGCCGCTCCATGCCATTTCCAGTAGGCCCGTTTCTTCCCCGAGGCGCCGCCTGGCCCCTGACTGGGAAACGGTTCACCGTAAGAAGCCTTCTCAACCCCCGGTTGGCGTCCCGGCCATGGTTCCTGCTACCTGAGGCGACCGGCTACAACGGGAATTATGTTCTTCATCGTGTTTGGCGAGTTTCCTCGTTGTGCCTTGCTGTTTCTATAACCTCTGGTCGGGAGGTTCCTTGGGGCTCACTTGGACGGTGAGCCTACCCAGGTTTGAATTTCCTGTTTGACTATTGTTTGACCTTGTTTGGACTATTTTTTGCCGTATTATTATTTTTTGTGCACGTTTTAATGCCCTTTTGACGCCCTGATGTCTCCCCCTTTCCTTATGT
>CM070040.1:27052640-27085151 GCA_036250615.1 Ptychadena robeensis
CAACAAAGGCACTTACTTTGGTTGGGGACCAGCCAAAGTTATTAAATTGATCAACATGTCTGTGATGGCTTAGATTGATTTGGTGGCCGAATGAAAAGTTTAAGCTGTCGATTTGCACCCGATTTCACGGCAGGCCGAGCGCCCCGAGCTCCCACAGAGGTCGATCAGCCAAAAAATCTGGTGCAAATCGAAGCCTTGTCTTTATAATTCTTAAAACATGTTCCTGTTGGAATATTTCCCCTTACCCTTTGCTCTCTTGACAAATCAACTCTTTATGACAATAGTTAACCGTTCAGTGGAATTGATCTAAAAAAATCTGTGGAATTGATCTAAAGTATGATAATAGTATGGACAAAATGTCTAATGTACCTCCATAACCTAAAGAAATGACTTAAAATGAATTCTTGGACTTGCTCAAAGGCAAGGTCCAAGGCAGATGTTACCTGCTTTTTCTCATGGATCGTCCCCTCTGCCTTTGACACTGTTAATAACCCTCTTCTTTTACAGACCCTGTAATCGATTGTATTCGAGACTCCCACTTTATTGGCTCTCCTCTTACTTGGCTGACAGCTCTTTCCAAATCTCATCCAATGGCTCCCCTTCTTCTCCCACCTCTCTTCTCATCGGCATCCCTCAAGGCTTAGTCCTTGGCCCTTTCATTTTTGCCCTTTACACCTACTGCCTTAACAAACTCATCTCATCCTTTGGCTTCCAATATCATTTTTATGTATCCACCCTTGCCTTTACTCCCTCTGTCCTGGACAATATCTCTCTGGATGACTGACAGGTTCTTTAAACTTAACCTTAGTAAAACAAAACTCTTCCCCCGTCACATTCTAAGCCACCCCTGACATCTCACTGATGTGCAGTACATAACATGATCATCTACCCTACTCCACAAGCATGCTGCATTGGTGTCACCTTTGACTCTGCACTCTCCTTTACTCCCCACACACAGAACATTGCTAGATCCTGCCACTTCTATCTGCACATCTCCAAGATACAACCATTCCTATCCCTAGAGACCCACAGAGCCCTAATGCACCTTGACTACTGCAACATCATCCTATTTGGTCCTCCACAAACTAGGCCGTCACCTCTTCAATCTGCAAGGAATGCTGCTGCTGGACTCAGTTACTCCTCTAACCTCTCTTTATCTGCTGCTCCTCTCTGTACATCTCTACAATGGCTTCCATTTGTCCAGACAAATGTAAAGTGTTGTGTCTTGATTTTAAATCACTCCACACCTCCTGTCCTACTTACATCTCCAAAATTGTACATAAATATACACCTAACTGGCCCCTCTGCTCCACCACTGACCTACTGATGACCCCCCCCCCCCCCCCCCCCCCCCCCCCCCCCAATTCATAGGGCTGTCTACAGACCTGTAAAACTAATGTCTAGTGTCTCTATTGCAGGGATGACCTTTGATGATATACACTTATAAGAGTTTCTGATAAAAATCAATAAATAAAGAATCAATAGTGAGAATGAATATATATAAGATCATTTTACAGTTATCATTCAAGTATGAATCCAAACAAAAGTGTGTACTCTCCCTTATATATAGTGCTGCCACATCCCAACAACAAATCAAAGGAAAACATAACTACTGTAAGGTTTCACCCATCCTGGGTGTCAAGGATCATTGGTGGCAGGGGGATTTTTTTAGGCATTCGAAGGCAGTTTGATATGAAATAGCAAAATAATATTTATTTAGTCATAATTTCCAGTTAAACAACAGTGAAGAATTTAATACAATACATGCTTTAGGGTTTCCAAATATCTATTACTTATCATCCATATGTAAATTATGCTTGACACATTTCGCATATCAAGCTTCCTCAGGAGGTTTTTTACATTACGATGTATCTTGAAAAACGTTGTTGTGTCTGCATGCAGTCCTGTAGAGGCAATAAGGTATGACCAGTGATATGTAGGAGAACCCCCGGGGAGTATCCCCCAGATACAGTTTGGGTAATTGAACACGGGGGGTGTAAATGTACACTCCCAATAGTCTATGGTCTGACCACTACTTTAATGGTGTATGCTTTTGTCCCAATTCCTTCAGCAGGACATGCTGTCTCCACTACGGAGCTTCAGCACCTTTAGTATTCCAAGTATAACGAATCACTGTATCCACATGTAGCAATGTCTAGCCCCATTACCTCTACAGGACTGCATGCACTTCGTTAACCCCTGCAGCAGCGGAACGGCTCAGCGCCATGAGAACAGAGCGTCCGCCGTTTGTAGGGGATCCCGATGGATCAAACAACGCTGTGGAGACATAGCCTTACAGGTTACTTTTAACGTTTTTTAATGAAGACTTCAGATTCATATCCTGCAGTTTGTTCTGTGAACGCTAGATGTCAGCCTTCTACCTCAAATAGCAGCTTTCATAGTTAGATAAAAAAGTCTGAACTTGCTATACAGTTCAGCAGTATTCAGTCACTACAAATGAAGGCTGGTGCTAGATAATCTGTTATCTACATAGATAGTTCTTCTCAGTTCACATATTTTATTTAATACATGATTAGTAATGTGAGTCAATACATGTACACAAGCTTTTCTAAAGCTTTCAGTGGTGCTACTTCATACGTGTGCTCTCGGTTGCCTTATGCTACTAGAAACCGTGCAGTTTTTAGTATGGTAAACACTATTCAGTGGCAGCAGAGGAAAATACTTGTATGTGTTTTAGCACATATTAAATATTGTATTCACTTACAACCATTTTCAAAATACAGATTTTATGGGTTGCTAGTACCCTTAAAATCAAAATGCATTTCACTACATTCTCCTACAGATTTGTTACTACATACTTTTCTATGAAGATTGTTTTAAATAAAAAGTTTAATCATATTTTTATTAACTTTTTAATATTGATTCACACATTTTAAAATTTCGTTCTATAGTATTTTAAATATACTGATAAAAGTCTGATGTGATGCTTTGTCCTTTTAGAGTGTTTCTTCCAATACTTAAAATTCTATGAAAATACATTGCTTTCTATTATTGCAGCTTTAGTAGTTCTTTTACACATCCTCTTTATACTGCTTAAAAAAACATTGACATATAACATACAGTATATTAATTGTCTTTAGATTAATACTTTTTTACTTATTATGTAAATGTATTATTCCTATTTAAAATATCAAAGCTATATATAGGGACTGAGCTTGGTGGAAAAGTTGATCAGTTGGTTGGTTAGTGCTGCTCTGATTGGTTCATCCTGTTTTAAATTTGCCCCTGCCAACCTCAGCTCTCCCCACCATTCTAATCCCTGTCTCTGGCACGGTAATCACACTTGCTGTCTCCAACAAACTGCTTGCAGGGCTGAGCAAAAGTGGAGAAAGTCTGGTCAGAACAGTGACCTTCTCATCTACAAAGCCAAACTTTATCAATTCCATGCTGCTCTTACTATTTCCAAGCAGAGCTACTTCTCTATACAGATAAGTGTCCTCACCCTTACTGTCTATTCTCCACAATCCTACAACTCCTACTGCCACCTTTTCTGTCCAGGACCTGGCCACACATTTTAAAGACGTATTTGACACCATCAGACTAAATATTTTTTCTCATCTGAGAAATGAGGCTTGATGATGTGGACAAGCAGTTGAAAAACTAAAATGCAAGGCAGAAGAATGTGAAACTCCTCTTTATGTTACAAGGATGGCGCTATCTTTTTTACAGTCATGTTCATTTGATGTGACTGCGTGCTGCCGCTGGTAATGTACAGTGTGATCATCTGTTGCTGTTCTAGGACCAGAGTTCCAGTGTAGCCCCTCCAATATACATGATGTTCTTTTTTCCCTGTAGGACTGCCTCCTTATGCAAGTTGTTGTGTTTACAGTACTTTCTAATTGGTATAGAACACTACATTTAACTTTTTATGCAGCTTCAAAGTTTAATCTCAAGCACATAAAAATACTCATAAGAATTTAACTCTATATTATCATTAAATCAAAGTCTGCGCAGAATCACTAAATGATTTGCAGATTGAACTTATCCATATCCACATTTCAAATATAAACTAATGAATTTTCCTACACAACATGTTGTACCTCAGAGTAATGAGTAAAAAGTAGACAGAGCTGTCCAGTGCTGATCATGTGTTTATTCAATAAGAAAGATCAATTCCTATAGGATGAAGGGTCTGAACATGTAGATAGGTCTAGTCCTTCCTGACTGATGCTGGAATACCATCAGGCCTCCACCCCACCATGTCTTTTTTAAGGACCCCCTCCCAAATAAAATTCCCTGTCAGACATAGCCGGTGCCCTTTTTTGTCTGCCTATGTCCTGGTACATTTTTTCCCAGGGCTCCCCCCACCTATCTGGCTGTGGTAAATCCATGGCTATTCTACCTTAAGCATTTTCTGGCAAAGTCCAAAGAGATCTGGTGCCAGCATGGAACACTTAGCTTGCATTCCAGCTACAGCATATTCACAGGCATGTTTGTGATGTTAGCAGGGCAGGCATGGCCTTCTCAGATTGTCCAGCTTTCTATGTTGCTATCCAGTTTATAGTTTTAGGGTGCCGAGTCTTATGCTGTCAGCCTGGTGGATGCTTCTTCTTTCCCTGCTCAGGATGGACAACACTACACAAGGTGCCACTCAGAGTGGCTCTTTCCTATTACCATCTTATATAGCACCAACATCTTCTGCAGCGCTTTACAGAGCATATAGTCATCTCTCAGAGGAGCTCACAATCTACAGTAATGTCGTTACCTAAGTCATGTTAATGTAACTAACACAGTCATATGTCACATGTAACTAGCATATGAGAATCTTTTTAGGGGAAGCCAATTAACCTTACCATTAGCATGTCATCCCAGTGTGGAAGGAAACCGGAGCACAAGGAGGAAACCCACAAAGACACAGAGAGAACATGCAAACTCCTTGCAGATAGTGCAGATGCTGAGATTTTAACCTAGGATCTAGCGCTAACCCCCTGATCCACCATATTGCCTAAAAGAAGTATCATCCATGCTGGTTTTGTTCATCACAATCACACTTATATTGCACCAGCTTATCTCCAAGGTTTGCTCAACCTTTTGTGGGGGTTCAGCTGCAAATGGGGCTCCCAATGAGGCAACTCCACACAGCTAGTCTTTTTTTATGGCCCCTGCCAATCTTTATTGGAGCAACAAAAGGTGTAAGACCTCAGCTGTCCCATGTACCACCTGCTGGTGGTGCTGTGCTAGCGCTCCCCATGGCTAGGTTCCCAAGTCACCAGCAAGTGGCTCCCTGCAAGTGTGGGGTGGGTTAAGCACACCTGAGTCGTTAGCCTGAGGGCTATATGTAACGAGGGCGGCCGGTGCTGGACTTGTGCACCAGCGGCCCTAGGTTCGTTTAAGGAAAAACCCATGCCCGGTATTGCTCCCTACCAATCACACAGAAACGAAGTCAGATAGCTGATAGGGGATATTTACAGTCTTTACTATAGGGAATATGTACAGTCCAAACCCAAGCCTGTGAATGGGGCACAATCTTGAGGATGTACTGTTACAACACTTCTATCAGCTGCAGGGTGACTGATGGCTTTCAGGTCCCAGTGGGAGAGGGTTAGGATCACAGTCCAGTGTCAGGGAAAGTAGAGAGCGATACAGTGGAGGTGGAGAAGGGAGGAATCCTTGCATCTGCCTAACTCAGCACCTTCCAGTTTCCAGTGTCCATCCACTCGGGGCACTACGGAGGGAAGGCAGGCCTTAGTCCAGAGGCACAACCCTTTCACGGGGCACTGATGTGGGTCCTTGGATCCCGGGCACTAGCAGCAGGACGGCCGTTGGGAGAACCCATGAAAGATGGGAGCCCAATACTCCAGAAGGGTGAGACACGCTGGCTGGATACAGGTTGCTTGAGGAGCTAACCCAACTCTGACTAAAGCCCCCCATACACGTTCCGATTATTCTCCCGACCGATTTTTCGTCCGATCCTGTCACCCGATTTTCACCTAAAATGTTATGGTCGGTCGGCTGGCACAAAAAATCAGAATTCGAATTATCACCGATCCATCAGCCCGACCCTGTTTATTAACAGCAGATCGACCAAAAATTTACGGACAGGTCCGAAGCGGTCCCGATCGATTTTCCGGCCAATTTTGAGAAATCGGGATCGGTCAGGTACATAATTCCGAATCCGATTAATCTGCCAATCAATTAATCTCCCGACCCGATTGGTCGGTCAGGCAAAATTCGTACGAAAAATCGGAACGTGTATGGGGGGTTTAAGAAGGTATATTTATACCCTTTGCTTGGAGGCTGGCAGTAGCTTGTCTCCAAGCGGATATGAAAAGCTACAATGTAAGGCCAAGAAAAGAGAGGGAAACTGAGGAGTCATCACTCATCCCTGCTACAGAGGAATGCAGAGACAGTTAAAGCTATACACACATTTACACAGCAGATTAATCATGTCATAGCCAAATCACAAATATACAGTTTTACGTGTATCCCACTACACTACATATATAAGTGTGCTTCACCCACACATGCTGGGCTGAGCATTGTTACTTTCACTGCAACCTGAATGTGTTTCTGACCTGGTTATCTGAGCAGTTTTACTCCACTGTGACTCTGAACCCTGGACATCTGTACATCAGAATCTGCATGTGCACATGCAGCTTAATTTGACAGCTTGATTTGATTTAACATGTAAAGCAGATGTAATGAGCTCTGTCTTCTCTTGGATCTAAAAAAGGCCATTGTTGACAGTTCCATTGAAGCAAATAGTGACAGTTTACAGTGAAAGCATCAAAAACACCCCCAAAAAGCTGCATCCTGCGTTCTTGGGTGTCTAAAAATCAAAAGTGCCTATGTGAATCTAGCCATAGGTGTATAAAAGTCCTATATTGATTAAGCACTCTGCTGGAGACATTTTCTACTTAATTGCAACAAACATGCTGTGCCAAGGTCATTCTGTTACCAGTAGCATGAAGAAGATTGGGAGGTAATTGTGTGAGTAAAAATATGTAACACCAGGTGTCACCAATGCAATACAAGATAACAAGCAAGGCAACACTGACATATATTGACAAATGATTAAAGAACAAAATAATAAAATGTATTGAATTGTAGACATAAGGTCTAAACTAATTATTGGATTACATGAATTCTCAAATTGTTTGCGAATAGGAGAAAATGTTGCGATATTTTGTGAATACGATTATGTGCAATTGGAATATAACGCCTTTCTTGGCTAATACTTTATAATTGGCTAATACTGTAGAATTGCTAAATAAACCAGAACATGAATGATATACTTATACTTATATAAGGTTAAGAACTCACAAATATAATGATATAGTCAGGGGTGCACATAAAATTTTTAGTGAGCTACTTGCATGAGTACCAGGAGATGGTGATTGGCACTCACCCCATATGTAGGGTGGTCGTACTCACTGTCCTCTGCGTCAGCATCCTGCATGGTAGATTCTGCTGCAGATATACCTCCCTGTTCCTCATTGATCCTCCGATTAGCTGTCTCCATCCACAGGTCACCAGCTGGCTTTGGGTCAAATGTAACTCTCAGTACAAATGTAACTCTCAGTACAACACCGTTTCAACCCACAGATCTCAGTATCATATCATAATATATATCTCAGTATCACATCTTACGTACTAATTGACTGCTAATTCTGCCCTCCATAGAAAAATAGTTAAATACATAAGTTACACAAAAATAGAGTTTCTAACATGCCCAAGTTCCTTGTCATCCAGTGCTGAACAGAAACACATTATCATGTGACAAAAGAGAAAACGGAGACATAACTCACCCTAACCTCCACAACTGCTCCCCCCCCCCCCCTTTAGAATGGATCATATTGTGATGATGTGCCTTTAAAAGATCAGATTGGCTTCCAACTAGTGTTCTGCTTACAAGGTTTTCTGGTAAATGTCCTGCATTTTACACTTTGAACACTAGATGTCAGCATACTACCACCAATAGTAGCTTCCAGCCTTACTAAAAATGGAGTGAATTGGGGGGGCTTTACGCTCATCGGGGCATCCAAGCACACAGTGGAGCCCTAGCCAAAGGCTGGAGTTAGGTGAAATCAGCTGTGTACATACATAGTCCTTCTCAGTTCACATATTTGATTTAATGCATGATGATTGATTGATTGATTGATTGATTGATTGATTGATTGATTGAGTGAGTCAATTCATATAGGCAGCTTAACTATAGTTCTCATTGGTGCTAGTCCACATGTGTCTCCCATATAGATACAGTGGGGTTTGTGTGGTCATCCTGATTTCTGTATCATTAGTTGCATGAACCTTCAGAGATGAAGTAAGAATAAACATTTTTTTATAACTGATACACTTTTCTCAAAGCTAAATTTTAATAAACATTTTCAGATAAATACCAATATAGAGTAAAGTTTTTTTTCTTTAATGTTTTTATAACAAGTCTATATCTTATTGTTAAATATAATATTTTAATATAATTAATGTTTTTTTAATTCTTTTATAAACTTTTTTGTTTTCTATTTATTTGTTACATGACATACTGTACTCTAGTAAAGTATTTTAAATATACTGATATCTAATGTGTCCTCCCCCGTAGAGGACTATGGGTCTCCAGATAGATAGATTGGCCCTTGCTGATCCATCAGCGACCTCACTGTACACATGTCAGATATCATGACAATCATGACAATCACAATAGATTGCCTAATCTGGTGTGTGTTGGAGACATTAGCCCAGGGGTGGGCAAACTTTTTGACTCTTGGGCCACATTAGCTCCTTAATATTGATAAAGGGGTAGGACCAAGAGCTTGTAATTACCGACCTGCCAAATGTGTCCCAATTCCATGCATTCCCAGCATCACTAATGATGGCTGTGATGTAATACAGGCGACTTGTGACAGGAACATTATCTTTTTACATTTCCTGCACCTACAAAGTAATACTCATTCATTGCAATGAGCAGAGATAGTTCCTAGAGACTGTCTGTTGTCACCATGAGTGTCATAATCATGCCACTGTATCGTCCCCAAGGCAACGTTTGGACACCTCTAGGCATTATGTGCACTCATTGCAGAGAACAAGAGGAGGGGAACATCTTTTCAACAATGTGATAAAGGGCTGGAAACCCCCCCCCCCCCCCCCCCCCCCCCAGGGAATGGAATCAGCACACAGGCCTTAGTTTGCAAACCCCTGCTTTAGCCTATTCCTGAGGAGATGATTCATGATTGTTTAGATTTAATTGGAAAAATTGATTTGTTACATGTCATGTGTTTTCATGCAGGAGAACTTTATCTAGGAGAACATGTTAGCCAAACCCATGAACAACGCATTCATATACAGATTTATTTGTGAGTTAGAACATATTTATGTTATTTTCAGGAAGAACTTCATAAATTTTCTATTCATTATTTCCTGATTGAGATTTATGCATTTATTGTGTCCTACTTATTTAGGCCTTAAACACTACAGGAGGACTTCTGAGAAATCAGGCAGAAGGCAGAATAATGTGAAACTCTTGGTATCTTAAGCTAGCCGTACACGTGTCGGATTCCATGGCCAATTGATCACTCACCCGATCGATTCCGGCGATCTCAGCGGGAATCGGAGCTCCGATCAATCAGCCAATTAAGAGTATCCGATCGCTGCATACCACCTTGTCCCACGGATTCCTGGACGATTCCATGTCCGATCACTTACTTCCCAAATGGCAACTCCCCCTGATGTGTGCAGAATCGGATCAGAAAGACCAACATGTTGGTTCTCTGTCGGATCCGATTCTGAGCCCCCGATCAATCGGACGCGAACGATCGGACAAGGTGGGCTGCACGCGATTCCGGCACGATCGTTCGTTTCGCGTGCACGCGCCCGGAATCGATCGTGCCGGAATCCGGTGGGAATCGGACACGTGTATGGGGGCCTTTACAGTGGGGTGATTTTTTGCTCTTCCAGGTCCTTGTTTTAAGAGTATCCCCTACTGTTCTTGGCTTGCAATATGTGTCTGCTCATAAACTATATTATCACTTGTATTTGTGATGCTATATCTCAAGCAGAAAACACACATTTAGATGCGCCAGATCGATGACCGCTTTGAGCGCTGTGCGCGCTCATGGCCATCTATCTGGCCCATATCATATGTGGCCATCCCTGTTTTCGTGCTTTGCATGGAGACACGTGGTCCCCAAGGAAAGCAATGGACATAGTCTGTGGTTTACGGTCATGTCCGAAATCCCTGTTTTCGAGCGGGATTGATTGGTCTACGGGTCTCCATGCAAAGCATCGTCAGAGCTGGAGACACAGCAATGCTGCAGCAGTGATATCGTGCAGCAGAGCAATGACGGCATCGCTCCTATATCGAGCCGTGTGTTCCTAGCTTTATCATTAGAGCACTAGGGTCGTCATGCTACTCTGAGCTCCTCTATCTCACCACCAATTTTCTATGTCTGCTTTTCCATGTCTTGCATTGATCTTTGCATGACACATGTGTGACAAACTAGTCAGTCAGTAAGTCAAACATGCTCTGCTATTAGTAATACCATGATGTTTCGGGTTCAGTAAGTATGTGTTTTAAAAGATTGTAAATCCTTAATTATAAAAATGATCCCATTACTAGCAGAGATGATACATTAATTGACCTGTGGTTCCGTCCAACTCTATTTGTGGATGGACATAATATTAGCTGTATATGAATTATGTAGGGCTACTAACAAAGATTATTTATAAGGGTCAGTCAATAGTTAATTTACTATAGTTTGAAACTCTCTTAGAATCGGGAGATGGATACCATCAAGAGCACTTATGCATAACACCTTGCCTCTTAAAAAGCTAATGTACACCACTAGAACCAAAACGAACCTCCAAATACTGAACAATGTTTATATGGTTTGCTATACTTAGGTCTCACTCAACCTAAGCATTTTGTTTGTGATCTGTTGTATCCCCTTTTAGACAAGCCTACTGGTGAGTTGGTAAGCAGTTAATAGCAGATACCCTTTAAAGGGAGAAATCAATACTTGTACATGCAGAGCAATTAGAGATTTATTTAGTCAAAATATATCCATGATAATAAAGATCATGGCTCATATTTGAACACAGTTCTCCCATTAAGTGGCTGGACTGGTCGAAAGTTGTTCTCCATTTTCTCTGGAATTTCGGTAGCTGTAGTAAAGTAGAGCGAACTGGTGATTGCAGCATACTGTGGAAATAAATCATAGATTGACAGTGTAAATTGTGAAATTAAAACCGGGTAAATTAAATGCAAACTACTAGTAATAGTTCTCTATAAACAAATATGTGATGTATATCAATTCTTAATATATTATTGTAAATGAAAGTGGTTTGTCTGTTAAGTCTCTTCATACTTTTCTTCTCTCTCTTCTGTCTAAACTATCCTTGTTACACACCAACATATACAACTGTATGTAAAATAGTGAAAACAATCAGTGTCTATATTATAATATAATACATATCTCAGCTTTCCCATTTTAAAAGTCCATCCCTCCTGATTTTTCCAACTGGTCAGGTTTTTCCAACTGGTAACTACATATTAAGCAATGAGAGGGGAGACTGTCTGACACAAAATTTACATTTACAAGAAACATTATGATCTGCTGATTACTGTTCTTCTCTAACATCTTAATTTAGTGTTCTTCTGTGGGTACACTGTGGGTACTTAGGTTCCTCCTACCCTCTGCACAGCACCAGTTCCCTTTCCCCCATTACTAAAGTACCAATTGCTTCTCATTATAAGACCACTCTCCTTTATCATGTAAAAGAAACATGTGAAAGGTGCATTTTTATGATTAAGCCTTCCATAAGCCTTATTTATATGCTTTTTAATCTGGATATAAATAAGGAATATTTTAATTGTTAAGTTGCTACTAAAGTATCATTATTGCTACCCACCCAATGAGCACCAAACTTACCACTAATACATTTATATTCTCCCATCCCTTCACTGACAACCAACTCTCATTTTTGCTATTTTGCCTCACCACTGACAACTAAGTCAACTTATTTGATAGAGGGGAAAGGGTTAAGCTGGCCATACATGGGTAGATTCCTGTGCAATCGACTGGCGATCAATTACAGTGTGGTGATGTCACCACACTGTGAATGATCGTGGGTCACTCTGACGGTAATCAATGTGCACATCAATAACTGTACGATGGGGACACGGTTTGCCTGGTCCCCCGTGTCTCTCCTTTCCCCAGCCAGAGAAGCAGCCAGCCTGCATGCCCCCCCTCTCCTGGCTGATATGTGCTGCCCCCGCCCCTTTCACACACAGAGCAGCTAGCTGTCAGCCCGTCCATTACATTGGATGGTGGCTTGCGGTCCTCATTCAATGCAATGGATTTCGAGCAAGGTTTTCCAACTTGTTGGAAACCTGTTTGGTCGAGTTCCTTTGAATAGGATCCGTTCATCCTGCTCGAAGGAACTGTGGATGGCTCAAATTAAGAAGCAGATTGAAACATCGGGAATTGTGTGCGCGCACGGCGCCCGATGTTGCTCTTATCTGCTTTTTCATTGAGCAGTGTGTGGCTAGCTTTAGAACCTCTGTAAATTTTGGAGCAATCATCATTGTATTCTCTTGAATTTGTTGCAGTTCCCTCTAACTTTTTTTTCAACACCAAGACAGGAAGTGATATTAATTTCCCCAAATGAAGGAGGGGAGCGGGGTTCACAGACAACTGAACTGACAGTGTTTTTACATTTTCTATACAAATCTGGAAACATTTAAGTATACATACATTTGAACCATTATCTTAACCACTTTATGTTCATTGCCTTGGAGCAAGGCATTGTTTTGTTGGTTGCATTACCTGTTCACTGTCTAGCTGCTGGATACTACTTAAGACATGCCAGGTTACATTTTCTGTGCAAGGTGGAGTTGTGAGAGATCCTTGGTATGTATAATAACCTTCAGATTGGTAAGACAGAAGTTTTCTAAGGTTAAAGGTAACTGATGCCGACTGTCCTGAAAAATGGAATTAAAAAAATGTATTATGAAGAATGTAAAATTAAAGCAGCATTTCAATTGACTGTCTTTGTCATTTTACATGTTATACAACAAAACCAATATAATTATTTTGCATGCTTAGTTTAATTCTTCCATTTCTGACCAATCTCAAAGGACCAATTTTGTATTCCTGATCTGATGTTCTTTAGGATGCTGATTAGATCAGTCAAACACTAAACTGACAGCAGATTTGCTCAGAGCGCAGAATAAATCTTATTGTGAGTAGTTTGTATTTGATTGCCTTCCCAAAAACCATGGTGTGTATCTTCAGGCTTTTTTGGGACTTGATGTATACCAGTAGTTACTTGGGAGGAGGGGCGGCGCTTAGAGACAGAGACTTAAGGTGGCTTTACACGTGTAGATTTTTTGTTCGTTCAACTGCTGATTAGATTTTTTGATAGATGTTTTTGTTGAACATTGTTCGTCCATTTATCGAATGTAACATTAGATTTTTTTGTTCGTTCATCTCGATATTGAATGAAAATGCATTTAGAATTACTATGGCCGATAAAAATTTACCAACATGTTCGATGACCTTTTGAACGTTTTTTTTTTCGAGATCGAACAAAATTTATCCATTGAACAAATTGGCCGTTCTAGATTTTTGTTCAATCAACCAAAAAAAAAAAAACGTTCGTTCTTCATTGATTGGACGAAAAAATCTACAGGTGTAAACCCACCTTAACAAAGGCTTTAGCTCTCACCTGTGCCCTTCTCTCTGATGAGATGATAATACTGATAATAGCATATTCCAATAGAGAAAAGGGACTCCTTTCTTCTTGAACATACTGTATACCCAGAGAAGGGGGAACACTGAGGGTCAAAGCTTCATAGTTTCTGTAACTGTCTGGCACAAGTGTTGCCTTAGAATAATACAGTATGTTCCAACAAAGAGGGGGCACTATTTGTAATATAGGGCGCCCCCCCCCCTTTATTTGAGGTGGGAAAAGTGTGTCTTTTAGAGCAATACAATCATTTATTAAACTCATCCTACATACAAAAGAGCAGAGACTGATACATTTTGATTGTGTCTTAATTTTAATTGCTTGCACATTTGGTATAAACTTAAACATTACATACAGTGACTAAAATTTGGTGGGTGTCAGGTTTGGATGTAGGTGCTTCTATTGTTATTCTATGTTTCTATGTTTCATTGGATTCCATGTTACTGTTTTATTTTGTATTAATGTTATTTTATTATATATTTTTTCAAGGGAAATGGACTTACCTTTGTTGGACACTTGAGGGAGAGCAGCAATAAAAGGACTAAGAGCTTCATTTGTTTTTCCAAGCTTTAAAGACAAAAAAGTACCATTAGTATACAAAATAGATTTTCATGCAAAGAGAAGGCGGAATAGTTACAGTGGTAAACATGAAAAAGCACCAAATGATTTGGTATGAAAGGAATTAAACCAAGAATACAAGTATCAAAACAGTATATACACTGTTTAGCAGAGCTCATAACTTACTACAAAAAGTACACCAACTACAGACAGGCCATCAGAGTTTAACTTGGCTGTTGCTAAATCCCCATACTTTGTATTGTAAAACACGAAGTGGACCTAAAACAAAAAAATAGAAACAAAATGTATAAGTAGCAGACTATTGTATGTATTTTCATTCACTTATATATATAGCTATTTAGAGTATCTTTTTATTAGTATAGTACCATCTGTATTTAGTCAGAGATTCAGACATGTTTATATGTTTTTAATAATATTGAGTATTAATGACCATTTTTAAGGTAATTATGACATGTCTAGCTACTTTTGAAGACTTCTGTTGATATAGGGCTATTTGATTTATACTGAAAAATGTAAAGTAGAATCTTAACACCAATAGATTTCTTCTTTGAGTTAGAACGAGACATGTTGATTAATCTATACTGGTGTATGGATATGGAATCTGTGTATTGATGTGCATATGTTTACTGTAATTTATGTACTGATGTGCATATGTGTACTGACATTTTTTTTCTTGTTTTCTGTGTCCTTAGCGCTACCGTGTCCCCTCCCCAGAACAAAATTTTTGTTCTGTTAGATGCAATTACAAATGCTGGTTGAATGGACACATAAATAAAAAAATAAAGACAAAACATCGTACTTAAGCTCCTTAGCGCTCTGCTGAGGTCCAGATTTCTGTACCAAACGCGCACCATAGACTTTAATGGAAAAGGTTTTTTTACATTGTAAGCCTCTTATTTCCCAAAGTATGCCCAAACAGGAGTCTGGTAGACATCCTGGCTATAATAACATGTGCAGATGCTTTGTGAATAACTCACAATATCAGATACTGAATATTTAAATAATTCACTTTATCAGGTAAATTAGCACTGCAACCACTAGATGACGCTGCAGATGTGCCAGGTTACATAGGAGTTTGCTCTCCTGTGGCTCTGATCTCTGCCTAACGAACCCAGCTCGTCCACTGCTGTTCTGACAGATCAGAGCTGGACGAGCTGAGACTGTCAGGAACGGCAGGGGGTTAAACAAACACTATTTTAAATGTATGTGTTAAGTAAATAATAAAAAGATATAGAAGCATATTTAAGATTGTTCACAATTGCAAGCTTTCTACAGTTATGTAATCAATGACAATGAAAAGTGTTTATTCTGTTACAGTGGTAAAGGGGAGGATAAGCTGATGGTACTACAATGGATTCTCTCCCATAGGTTCTTTCAGTTGGCTGTAAAAGAATACAGACATCCATATGGATGCTATATTCGTCCACTGTAACAACAATGAAGGATCACATTGCAATGAAGGGTTTCAAAGGGAAATTAAGTTGCCTGTTGGGGGTCTTCTATGCATTAATTTGCTAGATTGATTTGTAACCTTGACTATGGTCACCTGAGACTAAGGATCAGTAAGAGTAATTTACCTCCAACGGGAAACCTTGGCCATTGATCAGATGTTCTGAACCTTGATTACTTGAATTTTCATTTCCAAAGTGGATGTGAAACGCTGCAAGTTTGTAGGGGTTAGCAAATCCATTCCTGTTCAGAAAATGCTCTGAGTTCAAAGATATTTCAGCTGCAAAGATACAGTAAAACAAATGACAACAAGAGGTATTTGAAATGTCTGGACATTTGACAGCAAAGTAAAATTTTTAAATTAATCTCTCTATCCCAATGTGGTGGTACAGTTTTCGTAGATATTCACAGACATAGGGCAGTGATGTATTTTAGTTCTTTCTGGACAGATTGAGTGATGGTATAATGAAGTACAATTAGCCATTGCCATCTGAGGCTTTTGCTCGATAAATAGAGATAGGACAGGTTGTAAACCATCAAAAGATTTGATTCTTTCACAGATATGTCAAGTTATCAAGTAACCTACACTTAAGCAGATATGAGTATTGTTAAAATATGATCACACGGTATAAGGGTGGAGGTAACGTGACTCTCTAGAAGGCTGTATTATACTTTTCAAGTGATCAACATCCTATAATATAAATTGCAAATATAATCTGTAATATAAGTCCTAATGACTTCTAATTGCCTCCTATTCAGCATTCAGCATGTCAAACAAATATGTGTAGAGTTTTTTTTTTATAAAAGTATAACGAATGTAGCTGAAAATGACAAACTTACCTGAGTGCCCATTATTTGTGATAACAGCTGCGGAAGTATCTGTTGTACCAGAAACTTGTAAAGGGCCCAGACTATAACTACTTTTGGTCTTTGATGTTACAATATCAATAGGTGATTGAGAGTTCTGTCCACAGGTTGGATAATGTGTGCTCCAGGTTGCAGGATCTAAGTTGGTAAAAGGAATATACACAACCATTAGAGAAATATATTGTAATACTGCATACCTGAGGTTTGGTCAATATATTTTTGTATGGGCAAAGATGAAAATGTTTTCCGTGTATAGTGAGTCCATTGCCACTTTCCCCACAATTCAAAACACACACAAAGAGGGAGTTCAATTCAGAGGGATAAAATACCAGGTGGCTAGCCTAAGGGGACTCAACATGGCCGTGAACCATCAACTAGAACCCACATGTAAGGTAAGCATACAAAAATAACAACTTTATTATGCATAGTAAAACAATCAATTATTGTGACTAGTGTCGTTACCCCAAAAGACACCCCCTTGGTGCCCTGGCCCCCTTCAACACATTTTGGCCCCTGTTAGTCCGCCTCCTCAGGAGGGGGTAGAAGCCTAACTTGAAATGCTGGTACACAAAAGGTAATATAATGGATAGTTTTCTAAATAAACAAAAACATATAGATTAATTATCACATTATCTACAAGCAATTATTCTCATGGGGTTCCAAAAAGTGGTTCCCCTACAGTGGAGAACAGAATAGCCATTAAGCCACGAGTTGTAATTGGTTAACATGATCATAAAAGTAAAACATTCTCAGGGTATTTACCCAGAATCTTAAACCGTTTTTCCAGTGTCAACCGTTTTTCCAGAATCAACCTGGTAGCTGTTTAATGACCCTAACCCCAGTCACGCAGAGCCCTCCATTACCATGTTCATGGAAGCTGATAGATACTATAATTAGAGAAGGTAAAGTAGGTATGGTAAATGGTTTACAAGGTTACCAGCCACTATCTATCTATCTATCTATCTATCTATCTATCTATCTATCTATCTATCTATCTATCTATCTATCTATCTATCTATCTATCTATCTATCTATCTATCTATCTATCTATCTATCTATCTATCTATCTATCTATCTATCTATCTATCTATCTATCTATCTATCTATCTATCTATCTATCTATCTATCTATCTATCTATCTGTCTGTCTGTCTGTCTGTCTGTCTGTCTGTCTGTCTGTCTGTCTATCTATCTATCTAAGGAATATCTATCAAGGTAGCAAAGCAATGGTTATATGTACAGGTAAGGGGACATAGCTGGTCGCCCGTGGTCCCTTCCCAAATAAGTCCTCAACGCTTTAATTACTGAGTCCCATTAAGCACTTCCAATAGCACTGAGGGAGTAATTAAGCAAAGTTCTTCCCCAATTCTGTACGTCTCTCAGCTTTAAATACCCCCATTGGCCAATGGGAGAAGGAGGTCCCACCTCCTCCCTGGGCGGGTGCACTGCGCTTCATAAAGGCACAATCCTCCTCGCGTCACCACAAATGATGGGAGAAGATATGCAAGATTTATGGTGAACACGTAGCCCAGAGGAAGCCCCAGTAGATCATAAGGTAAAGAATTAGGGAACAACTTTGCATATTAACCCCCTCAGCGCCCCCTTGGGATGGTATTATTGGGATTCGGTAATTAACCCTTAAAGGACTTATTTGGGAAAAGAACCCAGGGGACCATATATGCCCCCTACCTGTAAATAAAACCATTCCTTTGCTACCTTGATAGATAGATAGATATTAATGCTTGACCTTGTTACCTCCCCACGGGGCCATAGCGGGCCACCAAATGTAGGGTTATCCATTTCACATTATGGGTTAACAGGTTGCGTTTGAATGGTCAACCGTTTACTATACCTACTCTACCTTCTCTACTGATAGTATCTATCAACCTCCATGATCATGGTAACGGAGGGCTCAGGTTTAGCCCTTCAAGTACCCTGACATTTTTTTTACGTTCATGATCATGTTAACCAATTACAACCCATGGCTAAATGGCTATTCTGTTAGCTATGGTAGGGGAACCACTTTATGGAACCCCTTGAGAATAATTGCATTGAAGATATTGTGATAATTAATTTATATGTTATTTATTGGATAGTACCAGCACTTCAAGTTACCTTTTTTGTACCAGAATTTTAAGTTGGGCTTCTACCTTCTCCTAAGTAGACCGACTAAGAGGGGATGAAACACGTCAAGCGAGGCCCGGGGAACCAAAGGGGTGTGTTTTGGGGTACCGAGTATAACTCCTCTTTTCCCCTCCTCCAACACATCTTTGGACTACATATTATGGGTGCGCATACCCTGGTAAAGTGCATGTGAACCCCTTTATACGTGACCCTAGGTGGACTGTCTCTTAAAGTGTGATATAATTAGTTGTTTAACTATGTATAATAAAATTTTAATTTTTTACGCTTAACTCATGTGTGGGCTCTAGTTGATTGTTTCCGGTCATGTTAACTCCCCTGAGTGTATTGTATTGCATTTTTGTATGGGGTTTAGTAGATTTATAAGATACTTATCTACTTCTGTCCTACAGAAGCTTTCAATAAGTTACAGGAATATAGTAAGAAACTTTGCACCCTGTGGTCTTCATTCACATGTAAGTGTTTCTTACAAAACCTCAAGTGCAATAACCTGAAAGATGTAGCCAAGGATAACATGCTTTCTCTTTTTCTGCCTTTATCTAAGCAACAAACAACCTGAAATCTTCAGCAGAGCGCAAGGGCCATAACACACTAAAGGTCCCCACACACACGTATCGCGTGGGAACCGACAGATGAGCTGTGACACTTACAGCATCGGTTCCCATTGAAACTAATGGCATCGGCCAAAGGTTCAACTGCTGACTATATCCTTCCTTTCTACTTGTTTCTGCATTGACTATTCTCTTGGTTTATAATCTAAACTCTTAATATCATTGGGGGACAGATATTTGAGCCACAGTGATGACTGATGGATAGACAACTGTACCTAATGTAAAAATATATTACATATATATATTTATTCCAAAATGTATGAGTTCAAGCCAACACACATAACAACATAAAAAAAAGTTTACTTGAGATTTTGGCACATGTAAATAAGTATTCACAGCTTTTGTTATGAAGCTCAAAATTGCTCAATGAGCACTGTGGCATCCACCATCAGTAAATGAAAGATGTTAAAATCTCTGCAGCAATCCAACAATCAAGCCTATATGGTAAAGTGGCCAGACAGAAGCCACTGCTTAAATTAAAAACACATGGCAGCCAGCCTGGAGTTTGCAAAAAGGCATCATCATGAGAAACAAAATTCTCTGGTCTGATAAACCGGGAGACTAGTTGGGATAAAGCGTAAAAAGTCGTCAGCAATGTGCAAAAACATCCTGGATGAAAACCTGCTGCAGAGCACTCTTGAACTTAGACTCTTTCAGCAGACCCTAAGCACACAACGAAGATATCAAAGGAGTGGCTTCAGGACAACTCTGTGAATGTCATTGAGTGGTCCAGCCAGAGCTTAGACTTGAATCAGATTGAACATCTCTGGAGAGATCTTAAAATGGCTGTGCACCGACACATCTCATCCAACCTGGTAGAGGTTCTGGTGCTGCAAAGAGGAATGGGCCAAACAGGCCAAGGATAGGTGAACCAAGCTTGTGGCATGATATTCAAAAATACTTGATGCTGTAATTGCTGCCAAAGGTGCATCAACAAAGCATTGAGCAAAGGCTGTGAATTTGATTTACGTGTGATTTCAAAATGATGTTATATTTAATAAATTTGACAAAAGCTTTAATAAACTTTTTTCACATGATCATTATGGGTTGTTGTGTGTAGAAAATGTGCAAAAAGTGATGCGCTGTGCAAACTTTCCGGACACACTGTGCATATATATATATAAAACAACACACACAAGAAAAACTTACCACAATGAGGGTCAGCGTAGCACCAGTCCTCTAAAATACATAAAAACAAGATGATTTAAATAAGTGAACCCATACATGTCACTACTGGTAGAAAGTAATTAAGATATGAACTATCTCTATAGGTGGCCATACACGTTTAGATTAATGTCTGATTTTGCCGCAGATCGACCGCTGTGCGTGCTCATGGCAGTTGATCTGCAGCGAAATTGGCTGTTAATCTAAAGCTTAAAGTTGTAATTCGGACAAAAATCTGATGCAAAATTACAGACATGTAGACCTCACACAACAAAAAGTATTCTTTTTTAAATGAAAAGAATAGGATCCTGCTCGATGGAACTCAACCAAACAGGTTTCCAACATTTTGGAAAACATTGGTCGAAATCCATTTCATTGAATGGGGACAGCGGGTCACCATCCAATGTAATGGATGGGCTGACAAGTGAGCTGCACAGAGGCAGCTGTGATCAGATGATTGCTGTGTGAAGGTTGGCTGCCTTTTCCAGCTTGCAGCTGTGTTTTGTGAGTGAGTCAATATCTCATAACACAAAACGTGCTGCGAGCTGGGGAGAACGGGTCCCCATTGAACGGGAATCGATGTACCACTAACTAAACTATATTTGTGAGTATACCTACATATATATATATGAATGGACTGATGACAGAATGCAGAAACATAGACTACTATGTATGGCTATGAGGACAATTGGATAATGTAAATATAATCGACCAGAACCGTTTGGTTGGTTAATGTGACTATTATTTATTTAACATTTTTGCATTCTGTTTGTTTATTTGAGGAACATCAAATCATCTATATACACTGCCTTGAAGAAGCCCCTGAAACAGGGCGAAACACGTAGGCACTTAGACGTTGTACGATCCACCATTCAAAGACCTGGTTTATGAATACCAATTGGAAACTCCTCCATGGAAATTGTCTAACTATATACTATTTTTGACTGACTATTTTTGTAATAAATATTGTTTATCTGCATTCATTTGGTCAATTGTCTATACTTTGAACCACCCCCTGCTCAGGTTGGCGAGAGCCCCTTGCGATTGTACTTTGTGAATTGTCTTAAGGCCCCCACACACGCACCAAGTGGGGGCCGACAGAGCAGCACAGATCAGCAATGGAGTGCAGCGTGATGACATCATAGACATTATGCATATACTGTATGAAACACACTTATACTTAATAAAGGCACATTATCGTTATACTCACTACTACAGGTACATTATACTCAACCAAAGCTAAAGGCACATTACTCTCTCCAAAACTAGGGGTTATCCTTAAAGGGCAAACAATTTCTAGCAAAAAAAGGGCAACCAATCTCTACAAAAACATTTTCAGCCACTTTGCAATTTACTCAAAGATTTATCCGGCGGCAATACATGAAATCAATTCAATTCACTTTTAATAATTAAGTAATGTAAAAATGACATGCTTTAATACAAGCTAGTGAGATGCTCCATCATTCATTCACAGGAAATATATACTGTTACACAAGTAAAAATAAAAGGAAATGATGTCACTTGTTTGAAGCTGCAATGTCAGTTTTATGCCTCTCAATGTTTTGTTAAGGCTTGTTACCACTAGAGCGATTTTAAATTGTGTGTGATCCCACACTTGGGACTTGGCTTGTTCCCACACAGGCACATGCCTGCGGTCGCGTTTTTTATTGCGAATCACAGGCGGCTGCGACCGATTGCCCCAGATCGCGGCCCTAGACACAAATGGACACGATCAACAATCGCACGTGGCAGCAATCAGGGGTGATTAGCCGCAGCTGATTGCAATGGGCGTTCTGAAATCGTGTTGTGGCAATCGCTCTAGTGGGACTAAGCACTAAGATTCTAAGATATTCATAAGATAATAATGGTAAACTCAGTCTGCTGAGTGTTTTGACTTCTGAATCGTTAAGTCAACGAAATGTAATATTTAAATGAATAAAGTGTGTATGATTTAGAAGCATTGAACTATGCGATCATTCTCAAATGATCAAAAATGATTAAACTTGAAATTGTCCTTACAATGAATAACCTTCTAATCATCTGCTATAGAAGTCTGCTAGCCATTTGTCTTCTTAGCACCCCTATAAACACCCAAAAAGTTCCTACCTGATGCCTGGCAGCTGAGAGCTAGGGAAATAATGCCGATCAGTACGAGCATCTTTAGTCTGATCTTCCTCACACTGAAAAAAATGGCGTAATGAATATTTTATTTGTAGGAACACTTTATGAACTCTTCATAACTTATATTCCAAAGTAAATTGTTGCAATTTGTCTCAATATCATTTGTATATTAATAGAACTTGAGAAGCAAATGAAAAGAAATATATCTGCAGTGGTAATGCCCTAGGATGACGAACCTTCGTTTTTTTAAGTGCTAATACAGCAATTTAACCTGAATACTGAGGTTTTAGTTTAAACAATGTGAGACAGAGATCTTTGGCCAGTAACGGACATGGTTACCGCTAGCAAATCAGAAATGCAAACGCAGCAGCATGGTAGTGTGAAATGGCGCTAAAATGAGAAAATATTGTCCTGATACAGTGATGAAGGCAAAGCAAGGGGCTCAGAAACCCCACAGGACTTGAGGCCTCCTCACCGTCATGGTAGTTTCATTGCTATAATGAAATATTAATGGCCAGTTTCGAGACCATGGCTGTACTTTTTATGATGCTGTTGTAGTCTAGTCAACTAATTGTCATGATGTCATCACAGATACAGTTAAGGAACACAAGTGTCCATCAATAAACAACTTTTATTAAAGTTCTAGCAGTCAGCAAGACAATAAAACAAAAGTGGGCTAATACCTCTAATTTTCTTAAATTATCAGTATGGCCACAAGATAACACTGTTGTTTTTTACATTTCACCAGCCTGAATCTGGCCCTGGAATATGATGTTACTCGAGCTAAAAAAATCACCTCCTCTCCCGTTCCCACCAATCAGAGACAGACTGCAGACTGTCTGTCTATATGTGGCAAAACGCACGCGGCTATAGGTCCACCAACTTTTATTCATAGAAAAACCCCAAATCTCCCAATAGCTCTGCATCTGTTTTACCTTTATAGGTGCTACACAGCGATCTGGTTGGTGATAGCCCACACGGGATCCATGTGGTGTCTTTTGTTAACACCAGTTCAAAAGGTAATCTAGACAGTAAACTTAACTCTTGTGACTATTTGAAGATGTAAAATAGAGAGGTTCAATCAAATGTTTGCATGCGAAGAAGGTCGAGTAATGAGCTTGGCTTCCCTCTTAAGTCTTACCAGACAACTTCTAAGCATAAAGCAGGCTAAGCCTAGAAATGCAAGGCAAGTTTGAGGGTTTAACCCTGATCCTGTAATCTCTGCAACAATGTTGAAAAAGCTGTGATCCCAGGATCTTCAGCAAAAGATCCACTTCTACTGTATCCTTCAACAGTTATTCCACGTCACTCACGTCACTCGGGGAGGGGGGGGGGTAGGAAGGTGGTAGGGACATCAGCTTCAGTGAAGAAGTCAGTATCGAAAATCGGAGCCACCGGGACAGCACAGAACTGTAGGTATGTGCTGCCGAGGCTCTGATCTTCGTCGGACGACTCCATCTTGTCCACTGCAGTATTGACAGGACAGCACTAGACGAGATGGAGCCATCAGAAGCTCTAGGGGGGAAAATTAAGTTATAGCAATGGCACTGCCGTGGCGGTAAGGATGCCGCAAGTTCCTCTCAAATCCTGTGGGGTTTCTGAGCTCCTTGCTTTCTCCTCATCACTATATCGGGACATTTTCAAATTTTTGTGCCATTTCACACTGCCATGCTGCTGCATTTGCATACGTGCTAGCGGTAACCATGCCCATTACTGGCCAAAGATCTGTATCTCCCATTATTTAAACTTAAACCTTAGTATTCAGGTTAAATTGCTGTATTAGCGATGGCAGTGTTATCACTAGTAGAATGCAAGAAAAGGTTCCATGTATGGCCAAATTTACTTTCATTTTATTTTCTTACTGTGGTGAGTTTGCTTCCACATCCTTTGCCCCCTTGAAAATATAATGTATAATGGATCTAGATGCCAATACCTGCAATAATGTTTAAAGATTCTTCACTTGGGGTACTGCCAAGGAGGTTAATGCTGTCAGGGTGTCACCTAGGTCAGTGATGGCAAACCTATTAGAGACCGAGTGCCCAAATTCAAACCCCACTTATTTATTTCAAAGTGCCGGCATGGCATTTTAACCTGAATTACACATGCGCAACTCATATTCACACACAAAACACACACTCTCCAAATGCCACCTCTGACATGCGTGCCATAAGTTCACCATCACTGACCTAGGTGTTTGCAATCATTTAATAATTAGAGGCTTTAGGGCTTGTTTCCATTGTACGGCGCTAAGCAGGGGTCCCGACGTATCCCACAGACTCAGCCTGCCGGCGGATGGTCTGTTTATACATCTGCCGGTGTAAAGGCTGAACGTACTCGATTACGTTCAGCCTGACACCGACGGATCGGCTCAGCGCAATGAAGACAGACCGTCCACCGAGCAGGTAAGTCTATCTGTTACGTTGGGACCCCCCGCTAAGCGTGTACGCTTAGCGGAGGGGTCCCAACGCAATGGAAACAAAGCCTTAGGGATTAGGAATAGGGAACAGAGAAGAGGGATAATGACGTCATCACGCATGGCCAGTCGTGTTGAGAACTGGGCGTGCACCCTTTGTGTGCCAGCATTTACTTTTGATGGGGGGGGCTGGTCCGGCGGTCAATCTGCCGGCAAATCAGCCGCAAATAGAACCTTATGGCCACCTTAAGAGTGAGATAAGTTTGCAAGAACGAGTGAGAACTGGCACCAATAAACTGACTTGTACGGCCTGTAGCCTGTCATTGTCATAGACTTGCTGGTGGATCTGTCCAGCAGATAAATAGACCAGCTTCGCACAAGCTAGACATACACTGTTCTATTTTACACAAAACAAATTATTTTATTACTATTACTATTGTCCAAAAGCAAGCATTGAGTCAGCAAGTTTGGAAAACTTTATATTATCTTGCAAATTTCTGATCTAGCTAGTGTAACCGTATTTTTGAGCATGCACACAGCTTTGGAAAATAACTGAATTTAGGGCTCATTCACACCAACCGGTACAGTACAGAAATGCAGAGCAGCTAAAGTTAATGCATAGAAAACTTTGGCCCTTCACACTAGCCCCGCGTTGCGTTTCCATTAACGCTTATGCACAATGCGATGCAGTCTGGATTTTTGCAGGTGCAGCGCAAGCGTCTCCCATACACATGTAGGTGCAGTGCATAGACTTCTCATCATAGTGCTAAATGCATTTTTTCCATGCCATGCCGCTTAGTGCACGTTGTTGACATATTAACGTTACGGTTTTTCATTAACTATCCTGTGTGGTTGTGCGATTGATCAATGTAAGACTCAAAAGTTGATCAAATCAAAAGTCACATACATCTTGTCATTTTTTATTTTGTAAAAGCTGACAATAGCTAACAAGAGAGAAGCATTTGATTACAAAAGGAAGACAGCACTTATTAATTAGGGGCATCCATGTGTAGCCAAAGCCTAAGGTTCTGTAAATTGGTCAGTGTGTTGTATGGCTGGGCTTTCACCGAAAATAAGGCACCCATACATTTCTGCCTCTCCTGAAAATATAAGGCACCCCCCCCCCCCCCCCCCCCAAATAAGGCGCCCCCACATGTTTCCGATCGCAGAATCAACAAGCTGCCCCATGCTGCTCTGCAAGCCTGAAGGAATCCCCTGAGTGAAAGGGATTACTGAAAGGGGGACCCCATTTTACATTTCTGCCTCTCCTGGAAATATAAGGCACCCCCACCCCAAAAATAAGGCACCCCCACTTCTCATCCTCCTGTGTCATTTTGATTGCCCCCTCTGATCCGTCCTGTGTGTGTGTGTGTATGGGGGGTCAAAATGCCACAGGAGGATCAGCAGGGGTTACTAAAATGGTAATCCCTCCCTCTGAGTCTCCTATGTAATTTTGACCCCCCCCTTCTTATGGTCCTGTTTCATTTTGACTGCCCCCCTGATTTGATTGCCCCCCTCTTCATGGAAATATAAGACAACCCCTGAAAATAAGATGTAGTGCATCTTTGGAAGCCAGAATTGATATAAGACAGTCTGTTTTTCGGGGAAAGAGGTTATCACCCTTCTGATCTGCTCTAGAGTTATCTGAACATCTATATGACCTGCTGATGAACTTGACACTTGAGAGGGTCACAGAGGGGACAGGGTGTGGCAGCACAGGCACTCTGGGATACACTGCAGCACGCTGATGGAGACATTGGACAAGACGTGCCAGGAATTTGGGTGAGGGACAAATCTGCAAGACTGTATTACAAGACGTCTGATTGATCCTGTGCATCTATTCTATTCTACATCCTGTGCATGTGTTATATGTGATGTATAGTGACAGGGGTGGCTCCAGCCATTTTTTTTTGAAGGTGCTACCTGGGTGCTAGGAATTTTCAAAGGGGAGCTTGCCCTCCCAAAAAATTTGATTTCCATGTACAACATGGGTGCTGGACGAGGATTTTGGGGGTGCTAAGCACACCCAAGCACCCCTCTGGCGCCGCCACTGTATAGTGACAGTGCCGTTTCTAGAATCCCCCCCCCCTCCCCCGGGAAGAGAGGACACATTGCAAGCAACTCCCCATTCCTGTGTCTGAACTTCATTGTTTTCTTCCCTTCTTTTCTCTCCTTTTTTTTTTTTTGAACAGTTGCTTCCCTTTCTGACTTGTAGAAATGTTTTTAAAGTGAATGAAATCTTTGGACCGGGTGACTCTAATCAACTCTAATGACAATGTACCAAATCATAACCTTACACAAATGATTTCTCCAGAATGATTTCAAGAGAAAATTTAATCACTTACTAGTGCTTTTTGAAAATGTTTAAAATAGCCGAATAGGCTCTCTAGCATATATCTATTTGTATCCCACAAATATAACGACTTGCCTGTTCCATCATTTCTAGCGCCCCCCAGTGGATAGCATCAATCCTGCTGGTGGCTGCCAGGAGAAGGAATGACAAGCTGCGGAGGAAGCAGGCATACAAGATGCTGCAGAAAAAACTGGTTAGTTTGGGAAATGTGGTTTTTTCCCACATTTATAAGTAATCATGTTTATGTCATAAAAAATAAGCAGAATTGAAGCTACATGTTTGGTTTTAGTTAGCACATGCAATTCATTTGTGTATTTTACAGTGAACCAAACAATATCTACAATGTTGGCAACATCTTGATATTGGCTTGAAATACCACTAATAGTAAGGGTATGTTTCCACATCCATCAGGACCCCCTATGCTAAGCGCCATGCTTGGCGGGAGGTCCCGGCAGAGCACATACACCTTACCTGCTCTGAGCCGTTCCGCAGATGCAGGAGTTAATGTAGTTGAGTATGTTAATCCCTGCATCGCCGGATGTCTGAACACAGCATCCCCTGGCCTAGTTAAAGTGTATGTGATTAGTCAGAACCCCCGCCAAGCACTGCGCTGAACGCAGGGGTCACGACGGATCACAAAATGATGTGGAACCCCCACCCAGCTGTACTGGATATGTTCCATCCAAGGCTCTTTTAAAATGCATCTCAACTCACCCAATGTTCTTTGTCCCTTGCTGGCAAATCCTCTATTATTGGGAAGATCTGTGAAAAAAATCATAAAAAATCCTTACCTGTAAGGAGATAAGCCTGAAAGTCCCTCATAGCCCCTCCTATCTTTCTGTCCCTGTCACCACAGCGGCGGTATTCTTTGTCCTGTTTGTCTAATTACCTAATTAGAAAGCTGTCACATCATCATTGTCTGTATACACTGATCTCTTAGGCTGCCCATACATGAGTCAATACCCACTTGATCGATGAATGATTAAGCAGACGTGCAATCGTTTCCCTTTGCGCAATCGATTCTTGTTCGGAACTTTGGATGGGGACCAGGGTAATGGCAATTGAACACGGATTCACCAACATGAAAGGGTGGCCACATTCGATTCCCTAGCAATCAATCGCTGCAAATGCGCACGTCGATCATTTATTCGGGAATTTAATGAAAAATGTACCTGTGTATGGGTACCTTTAGTCATTGAAAACAATTGTATCTAGCACCCCTGGGGTAATGCAGCTAATGCAGTGAGTATATTATTTAAGGATTTTGCAGCGTATTTTAGCCATAAGGACAGCTCAGAGGTCAATTATTTTTAAACTTTTTTTTGGTTTTGATGCACTTTATTTTGATGGTTTAGGTGCACAGTGAAGAAATTATTATGAATTTGACATGACACGACAAGTTAAGAATTTCCTTATCTTTGATGGTCGTCATTGATATATGTTCTTTACTGGTTGGCTCACCTTCAGTCAGTATGCAGTTTAACCTCCTTAGCGCCGTTTCCTCCCTCCCCCCGCCCCTCTCCACACAGCCAGTGTCATTAATGACGCCGGCTGTGAGGGCTGGAAAGCCGATGCCCCTCAATTAACATGGAGTTCTAAGGCGCCGCCCATCCCTGCCCCCTTCCGTGTCACCGTGACGCGATTGATGACGCTGCACAACCCCGTAGATGCTGCGGCTGGAAGCAGCATCGTCGTAGCTTTCTGGATATGCGGCTTTCATGGAAGCCCATTGTTCTTCACACAAACTCTGGACGAGCTGGGCTTGTCATGACCGCTAGGGAGGTTAAATGATATTGTTGAATATTCTGCATGTTATCATGAATCTCTTATATCCACCAACCAAATGAGGCACTGATGTTATTTATATTAATTTTAACTTTTATAAAGTGTAGGGGCCGGTTAGAGGTGTATTTATGTACAAGTTTGGAGATGTAAGTGGGAAAGGAGGTGTGGAGAGCAAAAACATTCTTTGTGATATTAAAAGCCTGTGTAGATGATGGAAGGCGGCCACACAAGGGTCGATTCCTATGCGCTGAATGATCGATCACAGGGTGGTGACGCAAAGGAACACGAAACAGTTGTTTCCCCAAATGATGCACAACACCTTGGGCAATCGATTCCAGGACAATACTTTGGATCCTGTTCGATACTTCAACAGGAATTTACCAACATGTTGGATCCCTGTTTGATTGACAATTTTTTGAGAACGGTTGCTAAAGGTGTGCCGCGTTCGATTTCCAAATGTGTGCATGGCAATCGATCATTCAGGAATCCAACAAAAATTCAATCCATGTGTGGGTACCTTTACACAGAGAAGCAACAGATGAAGAGCGATTTTAGGAGCAAATGAGTCTAGCAGCATCATTCATGCTGGACTGAAGAGGTGATAGTCTAGTTAGAGGAAGACCAGAGAGGATGATGTTGTAGCAGTCAAGGTGAGAAGATGACTGTGTTATTTAGTGTTAGTGAGATGGGAATCAAGGTTTAGAAGGTGATGGGGGATGTTTGAGATCTGTAAACAAGCAAAAAATCTCAAGCGCCTGCACAAGTTTACAGGTGTTAGTGACAGGTAATTTCCCCTGGTGCTGCAGACTGACAGCAGCCTGGGAAACGACAGTGTAAATTTAGCCTTATTCAGGTTAAAGCTAGCCACACAGGGCTCAATGAAGCAATAGATTAGAGGAACATCGGGCGGCATGCGCGCTTCAATCTGTTTCTTCATCTGAGCCATCCATGGTTCCTTCATGCAGGATCAACGGATCCTGCTCGAAGGAACTCGACCAAACAGGTTTCCAACATGTTGGAAAACCTTGATTGAAATCCATTACATTGAATAGGGGACAGTGCTGTCCCCTATTCAATGTAATGGATGACAGCTGAGCTAGACACAGAGCAGCTATATACAAGCTGTGTATTCAGCTACAGGTCTGTGTATGTGTGAAGGGGGCGTGGCCAACACAGACCCAGCCAGCTCTGCCAGAAGAGAGGGGGGCTGGCTGCAGACGGGTCCCCATCGTACAGTAGGTGATGTGCCCATGTGGTGCACATTGATTACTGTACGATTGACCTGCGATCAATCACAGCGTGGTGACGTCACCACGCTGTAATTGGTCACCGTGTGTGGCCAGCTTAAGTTCCAGGAATCTGTTAGCCATCTATTTAGAACCAAATCTCAGTACAAACACTTATATTTATAAAAACCTAAAATATTTGGGCACACATCTTGTCAGCATCCCTAAGTCTTTACATTAAATCTAAATTAAGACATTTAATAGATTTGATAACTTATATAGGACATTTAATAGGCTCACATTCACTTTTTTAACAATTAATGTAATGCATTACATCAAAGTGAAGTGTTCAAATAAATTGATTGCATTAGCGCTTAACCTCCTGAGCGTTTCGCCGAGGTCCAGATTTCTGTACCAAAAGCGTTACGCTGTTTATCATTGAAAAATACATGTTGTAGGCTTGTAACTGACCACAATCTGTCCAAAAACAGGTCTAGTAGACATCCTGAATATATAAAGTTTCAAATGCTTAAGTATTTTTTAAAAATCACATTCAATGATAACATTTAATAGAAAACACAAAAATCTGTTCAAACTCGATTTTTTTATAAACCAAGACTGACAAGCGGTCTGATATACCGCGCCAGGAACAATGTCGCACGCTGGCACATTTGCCGGCGGATTACCTCCAGCTTGCCCATGGCTTAGGGCTCGCTCCAGCCGCATTGGGAGGAGTGCACCCTGTTGAGCCAAAATGCAGAAAAACTGCGTCTGTACTGCATTCATACATGCGGCACGAGCGCTGTTTTTCCGCGTCTTGGTGTCTCTGGCGGCAATGTGCAGCGCTGCAATGAAGGCCGCACATTGGCAGCATCACGCAGCTTCATATTATCACAGCGGACGCACCACTCAAATTGGCGCAGTGTCTAATCTGCGCTATCATTTCAATGGGAAGTGTACTCTCTGCGTCTTTTTCCCCGCTGCAGACATACGTCCACCGCAGTGAATAAGATGCAGTGGACGCGCGTCCGTACAAAGTATTTACTCTGTATGCCTTTTCCTTTATTTTGAACTTGATTGGGCACAGAAAAATCAATCCAATCAAATCCAACATGAAAGGAAACTCATAATATGCAAATCCAATGGATCATGTTTTTCATTTTTTATGTGTTTTTTTCATTTTGAATTGAATTAAAGCGAAAAGAATCACTCCAATCAATGTCAGAATGAAAGGAAAAGCATACAGGACAAAAAAAAAATATATATTTTTTTTTCACATTTTGAACTTCCCGCCCCTTCCCCCTACCCATGACATCATCGCGCTCCCGCCGGCGCGATCACGGACACCGGGATCTGAAGTTCAGACATCGGGGGACACGGAGGAGAAGCAGCAAGTCTCCTGGGCTGCCTGCAAGCCATCTGGGTGCAGGTAACAGCAGCCCGAGTTAATTCGGGCTAAACCATTTCAGCAACTTTATTTAGCCCGAATTAACTCGGGCTAAACACCCAGAAGGTTAAGTGCCTTGGACTGCGATTATAGAACCACCTTTTTAACAACTTTAAGAGGGCATTTACATGGGCGCTTGGAAATGCAGCGTTTCCAGCACCATATGCCCCAAAACAAAAAAAAAGACATGAGGATTTGGGATTTTTTTCTCTGGTTATTTTTCTTGGGTTTTTGGGGGTTCCAAGGAATTGGGTGTTGGATTGAAGATGGATTAATTTAATTTTAATTTGTTTTTTCTTGTGTTCTTTTTTTGAAATTGATCAATTTAATGGATTTATATAGAGAATGGATTACTGTGTGACATTGGACAAATTACCAAGTATATGTACATATATGAGACATGTTTATTGGTTACATGTAATAATTTAAGGTAATATTGCCTATAACCATTTTAAATGTATATGTATGTTTGGTTTGTTTTAATTAGCAGCTTTTCCGCTGAGCTATGGGTAAATGGTTTGGGAATTCTTTAGGGGTAAATTCCACCCCTATTTTACTCCCATTATATGTGTAATAGTTAATGGAATTATAACATTACAGGGAGTGTAGAATTATTAGGCAAATGAGTATTTTGACCACATCATCCTCTTT
>CM070040.1:27093672-27129941 GCA_036250615.1 Ptychadena robeensis
GCGTTTGGTACCTCTTCCATTTTCCACTTGTGTCATGAGTTTACCATACTCTGCTCGCCATTTGCGGACCATTCGGATACTCAACATCTTTTTCTTGCAGAAAGCAGGAAGAGTTTGGCCCCAAGATTCTTCCAAAATTCTCATCTTGTATTCCATCGAGTAGCTTTTCTTTTTTGTGCTCATGTCTAAGGGTAAAAAAAAGATACGGTATGGCATTGAGGTATCCGAGTGAGGAAAGAACTTATGGTAAAACTTCAGGGGGGACCATTTTAGTAACCCCTTCTGATCTTCATGTGCCATTACGGTATGTCCTTCTGATCCACTAAACCATTATAAAACAAATCTAACACTGCAAAATCCCATATAATGTGCCAGGTCCAAAATCCCATATAATGTGCCAGGTCCAGAGTCCCATATAATGTGCCAGGTCCAGAGTCCCATATAATGTGCCAAGTCCAGAGTCCCATATACTCACCACCACTGAGATAATTACGTGCCTTCAGCCAGGTCAGGCAGGCTCAGCAGTGCAGCGCCGCCTGCACCAGTCCGGCGGCCTCTCTGATAGGCTGCCGGCCAGAGATAGACAGAAGTCCTCCGCGGCGAGCAGCCTCCCATTCTTCAGGAGCGCGCCACAGCCACTGAGGGTGTGAGGGTGTAAGGGTGAGACGCGCCACCGGGGAGCTCTGGAGCCGCATGTACGGTAATGGAGGGTGGCTTATTGCCGGGGGGTGCCTTATTTTAAAATTTTCCCGAAAAAGGGGGGCTGTCTTATTTGATGGCCCTGCCTTATCATCGGGGAAACACGGTATGTAGTGCCGGGTCCTCTGCGACTGAACACAGGTAGACTTGATGGTTTAGAAAGTCCCTCATATTACATAGTTTTGGTAAAACATAAGGAGATCTAAAGGGAATCTGACAGAGAAATCTCAAGGTGTATGGGGACTCTTACTTTGTATTCGCTACTTTGTAAACAATGCACTGAAGTGTGTTCTGATTGGGAATTATCACACGTGGATCAAATACACATGTTTACACAAGCAAGGACATTACATTATTGGAATGTTTTATCTTCATGCATGTTTGTTCATTTAGTGTACTTAAGGATAAACCTGAGTAACTTAAAACATAACAGTGTCAAAGGGTTTACTACTCAGCATGTATAAGGGACAACTTTTATTAGAAATAACCTTTAAAAAATGTTGTACTTAATTTCTTGTATATATAGCCACAGGGCCATCTTAAAGGAATGTTTATTGTCCATGTTTGCAATGTATGTATGTTAAAAAAACCTGGGTATTTAAATATTGTGTCTATTGTCATGCTTTTATTTCCATCTCTGGGCCAAACTAGAAGTTATAAGTGTTAAGCCCCCCATACACCTTTAGATCACGCCATACAATTTCCTTTAGATCTACCAACAACTATGTAGTGCCGGGTCCTCCCTGATAGAATACATAGTGATTGGAAGGGTTAGAAAGGTCCTATTACATGGTTTTGGTAGAAAAAAAGCGGATTGTACAGAAATTGTATGGCAAGATTGTAAGGTGTATGGCATAAACAGCATGCTCCTGGATATTTACAAACTGTTTGGAAACCTGTGGTCCTAGACCCATGATGGGGAACCTATGTCATGCATGTCCAAGATGGCACGCAGAGCCCTCTCTGTTGGCACATGTAGTCCGTAGAGAATCCTGAGTGTATAACATGTCTGTCTCTGATTGGTGGGGAAGGGAGGCAATTTTTTTCAGCTCGGGGAGAAAGGTAGGTTGGTGAAATGTACAAAATACAAACAGGGACATCCTGTGGACATACT
This sequence comes from Ptychadena robeensis, assembly GCA_036250615.1. Lineage (NCBI taxonomy): Eukaryota > Metazoa > Chordata > Amphibia > Anura > Ptychadenidae > Ptychadena > Ptychadena robeensis. The sequence goes on from CM070040.1 coordinate 27,095,486, forward strand.
AGTTAATTTTTTCTAGAGATTGTGGAATTCCATTTCAGTAAGTCAGCTTTGTACCGCTTTTGGTACAGAAATTTGGATCTCAGTGGACAGCCAGTGTGGTTACGTTTTTTGTACCACTTTTGAAACAGAAAACCGGACAGCCAGGGGGGTTAATCCCTCTCTTTTTGAGTAGAGGGGGGTGGTTGGCGGTAAAGTCCTGTGTGTGTGTTAGAAGTAAAGTCATGTGGTCTTTCTGCGGCTAAAGTTTTGGGCAGCAACGCCTCTGCTAACCGTGTCCATAAACGCCCCAAAAAATCTTTTTGCACTTTACTATCATTGTTATCCCATGAAACTCCTAGGCCTTCTGCCCAAGTTATCTCAGCTTTAGTTTCATTAATCATGAAACCCGAGATAACTGCCGGCAGATTCCATCATCCAGAGATCTACTAAGGAGCAAAATAATTGTTAAATTACACTATTGTTATTTTTTAGATAAAAAGGTGGGTTCCGTTTGGGCAATGCCACGCCCTAAACACGCCGATGTGCCCATAACACCCCCCCCCCCCAGTTGCTGGGGCGCTGTAGTGTAGACCCAGCCTTAGAGTTATTTTGTTTCCAGCATAAGGTTTTCCTCCATATTTAATTGTTTTAGCATATAAATTTGTATGCAAGACCTTATGTTCATATATTGTACTTCATTAACTGATAAACTTAAATGTTCAGTATGCCAAGTTTTGCACATCTATATTAGGGGATTTTCTGCCATTCTTCTTTGAAAGTCATTCCAAGCTGATTCAAGTTGCATGGGGACAATCAGTGGACAGTCATTTTCAGCTTTTCTGATGTTGTGAGTACTGTATGAACCCTCACAGATAAGGTTGTAATTTTTGAGTGTAGTGACTTCACACAGGTGATTATTGGGGTGGGGTGTGTGATTCTAGCCTAAATGTCTTAAGGTAGACATACACGGGCCGATTACCGATCGATTCCTGATACAAACATTTCAGGTGATCATGGATTCGGCAATTGATCGGATCGGGAATCGATGGCACACCACCTTGGGAATCCGATTTGTGGTTGATTTGCACATGGGCCGATTGCACAAAATCCATCGATCAGAAAGGCTGCTGCATAGGGAGCTATGGTATATAGTCCACCAACGTACTTCAATTGCCAAACGATCAACCAAAAAAAAAAAATGTCGGTTCAATGTCCGATCCGATTTTTAGTAAATTCGGATTTTGCAGAACCCGATTGATCGCCGATCGATCTCATCTCAACGTGCATGGTGATCGATCAAAAATCTAGTGAAATATCGACCTGTGTATGGCTACCTTTGTACAAATTTTTCATGATCCACTATGGAAATGTGAAACATATCTTTAGGCACATGTTATACTGAGCTGCTAAATTAAAAAGTGTAGCTTAGCAGTAAAGTAAAGAAACATGCAAACTACATGCAGATTTAAAGTGGCAAAAAGAGTACTTTTACTGGTCAGATATACCCAGAGGGAAAACAGGAGTGGTCGTTGGTCTGATCCCCTATAATTACCATAGATATTATTACAAGATGACTAAGCCCCCCCCCCCCTTTATTATTATTATTAAAATTCCCTTATACAAGCGCAAACAAATATAATAGGACAGTAAATTCAGACACATTACAAATAATGACACATTCATTCCTGTCAGTTTTTTTTTTATTTCATATGAATTATTAAAAATGTTTATCTCTATACAGCAAAGCAGAGCTATGTCATATCTCATGTCCGTATTAAGTGACTCTAGAGATGGTGAAGGTTTGTCATCTCTGAACAAGGTAGTCTTGCAAAGGATTTTGGGAGGATTGAACAGCAGGCATTGCTTTACTATGCCATCGGTCAGTGTTTCCACAATAAATACAATAAAATGCTATGAAATATATTTCATCTGATAGGAATATCTAAAATGTTACAGATGTAAATCCCTGCTGTTTTGTTGACTTTGGTAAAATAACAGATATTTTGCTAGGAAAGTCCACTCACTAGACACTATAGTGTATGCTAATATGGGAAAGAATTATGAAGAATAACCTTTTCTGTAACCCATTGTATTTACCCTTTAATGCTTTCAAAGCAGATTACAAAGCTGAAGGAAGAATGTCATTGCTGTTGGCAACTGTCATCACCATTTGAGAAGCCACATTTCCAAGAACAGCAGTACTGTGTGAAAATAGCTGCCTCATTCATTGGTAGGAGAGGAAACACTATTCTAACATGGTGTTTACAGGGCCTCTAAAATAGTATGGCAACAAACATTCATTGAAGGTTTCCAATAGTCAACAATAAATATTCATTAAGGTTCCCAGTTCTCAGCAATAAATACGATTCCAGTTTCAGTCTTGAAATAATATCTATGAATACGAAACATACAGTATATAAATCATTTTCCTGTGTAAAATGTCATTCTTTATTATTACAGCTACATGTGTGATTCAAGTAGCCTGTGTGTCTTTGTACTAAATGGTCGAAGAGAATCCTGTGTAACAAATCGCTTTCAAAGTATAGATTACATTATATTGCTTATGCATTTTACATGATACTAGCATCGAAAAAAATAGCAGATTTCTTGTCTTTACTAACCAGAAGGTTTAGGAGACCTAGGTCTTTATTAAAGATATTTACAACAAACAAATTCATTTAATACGTAATACACATCTAAACCCAAGCCCAAAAATAAAATATATTCCCATTACCAGAGATTGCTGCATTCGGTCCTCCTTTCCCAACATGGCGAGCCTACAAATACACAATCTGGCCCTTTACGGCTACACTTTTTTTTTCCTATGGAGGAAACATTTTCCATAAATTAGAGTTTAGATATACTTTAAAGGGTAGCTGTATTATGATACAATAAACATCCCCCCTGATAAGGACTTAGCAGTGGCAAAAACGCGTCTGGGTCTCCACATCTACCCAGGCACTGCCGCATAGGCGCTCCAGCCTCTTCGTGTTCCCATCTAGTGGGACCAGGGTTGAGTGTGATCATTGTCTTGGTTGTATATATGTACAGTATATGCATTTAAGGATGACAGGTTATGTGTTATACATAGGGTGTGTATACCTTCAAAGCTTACAATAAAACAATGTTTTACTTTACCTTTGTTGGTATAATTTGGGCCTATTTAAAGTCCCTAGGGCCTAGCCACCCCACTACCAGGGTCTAGTCCACCACTAGATCCCTTTGTTTGGTTAGAGTTTAGATATACTTTAAAGGGTAGCTATATTAGGTGATACAATAAACTGCAAAGGTGGTTTATTTTATGCATAATCTCACACCTGGAAAACGCAGGGACAGGGAAATGCTTAGCTCTTATTTGCTCCCCTACCCGCACAGCTCTGGAGTGGAAAAGCCAACAAAAAAGGCTATGGCACATCCTGTCTCTGGCCCCAATTTGCTACAGATGAGACCCCTAAGAAACCGGTCACCTTCTACCTTAGTAATAAGGAGATGCAGTTGTAACTCCCTCATGAGCATGGAATGTTCAGTGGCATTCTGGTTCAGTGGAGCAATTTCAAAAAGTGAAGAGTTCCACTGGGTGCTATGGCCATAAGAGGCCCATTTCAATAGTAGAAATGCTGTGGTGGTACTTTTTAAATGTTTCACAATTCTTCATAAACTTATTTTATGTACAATGTTACAGTAAATATATTAGCTTTCATCCATAGGTTCATTTGAGCTGAGTGGGATTAAATATTAGCTTGGTAGTAAAAACCTACATTCCAGAGCATTAAGCAGTGGAGAGCCATGGCTGTCAAGCAAATCAGAAAGTGAAATATTTCTGCTGCATGTGTAAGTTTACCAGGAAAATTTAAATGACAGATGATCCCAATACTTTTCTTAGGGCCCTTTTACACTATACGCATTGCGTTGTTTTTTTAAGCACATGCACATGATTTCACAAAGCTTATACGCATGTTTTTTTTTGTAACACCCTGTTGCGTGCATTTTCATTGCTTCTAACGCAGATGTAGCCAGTGCTTATATATATATATATACACACATACGTAAACCCGAGCCTTCAAAAAAATTCATAGTGTGAAAGGGTCCTTAACCTCCTAAGCATTACGGGCTTTTCTCAAAGCGGTTTAAAAAGCCACTGTATGAGAGATCGCACTCCACTGTGATTCCCCAAATCTGTACACATGTGGGCTGGGAAAAGCGGCACTGCCTCCTTTAACATGGAGGTCTATGGCACCGCCCCTCCTACTCCTTTAGCGTCACTGATGATGCTGAAGACACAAGCCGAAAACAAGCTCGCATCGATGCAGATTCGCAAAGCACAGGCGTGTGAGCCCGATCCCAGTGCACTGGGCACATATTGTGTTCGGACACAATGTCAGGGAGGTTAAGTATACATATATATATTTTTTTTGCCTTTTGGTAATCCCCTTAGTTTGTGATTTAATCCAAAAGGGGTCATTCGCTCCCCTTAGTTTGGGAGTCTGCTTTGCTCATGCAGGGCCACAGAAACTGGCTTCTTACCTGGTCATTGACCTTGGGATTGATTGCTCTGATTACAGAGAGCCGAGAACTTCTAGGTTCAATAAGCGAGAGCAGAGTGGAAGTTCACTGCTCTCCCTGCAGGCACATTTATAGAAGGTAACAAACTGGAGAAACTGTCACATAAATACTAGCTTGGCTGGCATTCGTGTCGTCTCTCAATTATTACACCTTGTCGGCCATAAAATGACATAAAACACTGATAGTTTGCTGTTAGAAGTCACATTAGGCTGCTTATCACTTTGCCTCGTCTAAGGCAGTTTGCACTAAACTTTTGTAATCTGTTGGGTTGTTGTAGGTAGAAAACTTAACTAAAGAGGTCAATACACAGTTTATGGGATTTGGAAAAGACTAAACTTCCTTGTTTATGAACACAGATTACTATATCAACTTTCCTCATCCTCAAGCATGAAGAACCATTGCAGACATGGGTCCAATTAATAAATACGATTTTATTTACCAGTCTAAGATAAATTAGTATAATCTCACTAGATGTAATAGGTGCTGTTTAGATAAACTTTTAAGCAAATGAACATATTTGTGCCAGTGGATCAAATGATAAAATAGAACACTCACATAAAAAAAAAAAAAATTAGAAGTGAACTAATCTACTGTGCTGAAAGCAAACTTTCTAATTGATCAAAAAAAATCTCTGTGTGATATTTATAATGGGCTCCACATGGTGCCAAACATGCCATGATTGCCATTTAGTAACTTGCACAATGTATCTTTTGTTTGGAATTGTACCTTAAAAATAGCATTTCCCTTACTGGTATGAAATGGTGAATTGGTAAATAATTAACCCCTTAAACGTGTTTGCCATGTCAACTTCCTGCCCATGGCTCCTAGTGTAAGAAAATATTGTGATATATATTACTGCACTTCACTTCATCTGAAGAAATGATAAAGCAAAGCCCTAACCTACCAAGATATCCCCCTTTATCACGAGGTACAGGGCAGAACAAACCATGGCAATTCAGTAATGGGAGGCAAAAGTGACATATAGAGAGACCAATGACAAAGTTTCCAGAGTTTACTTTTAGCACCACAGATGTTTCAGATAATTCCATTGCTGGACACACATTGATGTGGGATAGCATACTGGTACCTACTGCAATCAACACATCATTTGTGTTTGTTTTGTTAGCCATGTATTCACTTAAAAATAAAATTAACTCCCTTGGTGGTGGGTCTGGGCACAAACTCTGCCCGTGCAGGGATTAGGCAGAGCCACAGCGAGAGGGGACGACGGCAGCATAGACCTCCAGGTTAATAGAGGGGTGTCGCTTTCGTGGCCCATATTGCCATCGCTGATGCCGGAAATGTACAGGGGAAGAGGGAGGGCATAGAACACCAGAGTACTAGAGTACTGATACAAGTAAAGCACTAGGGAGGTTAATCAAGTCCTAAGAAATGGTGAATGTGGAACCTACCAGTAAAACTTTCTGTCCTAGAGTGAGAACACTAACTATGCTTTATCTGTGAAACAGTGTTGTCCCCCTGGAACAGAAAATAGTAGGACTAAAGTACACCTCCTCTCCCCATTACATATGTAGAAGATACAAGGTGCTCTGTAGTTCACAAACAGTCATTTTCTGTACTTGTAGAAAATATATGTATATGCAAAAAAAAGAAAGAAATGCAACTGACACAGCTTAAACTTCCAAAACTGCAATAGATCACATTTTGTTTACTAAAAATGGCTTAAATCTGTGGATGTCATGTCATTTGTTTTTGATGGTCTGACAGGTCCTTGCGTAGATCAGGGTAATACAAAAGAAAACCATGTCCCCTCCCAGGAAGTCAAACTACAGAGGAAATTGTTTAAAAAAGCAAAAAGGCTTCCCAGCATTCCTTTAAATAACTTAAAATCCAAGCCTGCTGGTTCTGACAATTAAGCAGTGAGGCACTTTACTCCTCCCTATGCGGCAAACTGGAATTTCCTACTCCTATAGCTCATTGCCACTAAGCCCCACAGCGAATACCAATATAATATAGTTAAAATCATGTAACAGTATCAGTTTTACTCTAAAATATATTTGAGCATGTGGTCCCTTTTTGTATTGCTAAACCTAAAGACAAAAAAAAAATTACGTTTAATTAAAAACAAAAAACAAGCCTGCACGACAATGTTTTGTTTGTTTCTGTTTAGTACATAGTTCTTTAAAACGATGCAGCATTAGAAAGGGAAAAGGTGTTAAAGAAAACAAGTGAAAAGAGGCATGTATCAGAATTTCTTTTCCTGCCAAGCAAGAAACAGATCTGGACACCTTTAGATCTTCCCATCCAACAGAGGTCTTTGAGCGGGAACTCCAAGATGCACAGCATGTCTCTCCATCACCAGGAGTGACGCCACTTTCTGTACATTTATCATACAAGTTGCAGGGTTCTGCTGCCCTCTGCTGGCACCCAGCAGTCACTCATGTTCTTATCAAGCCTTGTTTACTTGCGGTCATCAATGGTTTTAATAAACTCTACTGCAGCAGTGAATTGCATCCACCAGTAGGATTCCTCTCCAGTTAATCGGTTTGAATAGAAATTATTGATGTATTGTACAGTAGATAACAAGCAAGGCGGATTAGCCTGGGGAAAAAGGAACATAGTTATTATATATTTGCAACAGAACATTGGAGGATTAGTACAGCAGTACTATAAATACATCAGATGCACAAGTAGGTTTAACTTAAGGGTGGCTGACAAATGATTGACAACTAATAACCCACACAATGTGTGCAACTGAACACCGCAACAAGCTTGCGGAGGCGAAACCAACACTATGGATTTAGGCTTACCCTACTAAGCCAAACTAGTTTACATAACTGTCTTTTTATGGGACAACACCGCACATATGACACTTTGATACAATGTTAGGTAATATGCAGCTATAAAAAACATAAATTTGCTGTCTTGTACTCGGCTGTCCCCATATATATATATTTATTTATCAGTATACATCAGCTTTAAAATAGCTACCTTTAAAATCCCATTTACATTTTCCATTTACATTTACATTTTCCATCTTTATGCTTACCTTAATGAGAACGAACACCAGGACAGGGACAAAATCGTCAGCTCCTGGGACTGAGTATTCATTGGCAAGGCTTAGAAGATTCATAATCGTAGAACACATGCGCAGGATGCATTGCACCTTATCTCTAGGGGTTTTATAAGCACTAATTGTTCGTATCTCAGCTTGAGCAGAAGGCCATGGAGCCTCTCTCAGATAGACCTGCAACATATACAAGATATTAGTTAACACTAAAGCTGGGCATAGACTGTTAGATATGCGTTCAACAGCTGTGTGCGCTCACAGCGACCGATCTGCCACAAAATCTGCCGCAAATCTTATGTGTCCACCTTAATCAGCCCATAAATCAGCCAAAGAACAGATATGTCTATAATTTTTGCCTCATCTCATTACCAAAGTAAATGGCGGCACACAATGGGTGCACGGCCAGCTCTCGGAATGACCGGCCATGCGTGATAACGCCATCATACGCAGTCAATCTGCTGAAAAACAATACATCTATGCCCAGCTTAAGGCATAGGGCATGAAACACTATTTATTTATATCAGTACAAATATAAAGCTGCACCACATGGAGTTAATAAAGATGATACAATAGTAGGACAGAGAGGTAAATGGCATCTCCCCTAGGCAAGCAATTATACAACCTTATTTGTGCCACACCCAATAATTCTGTATAACTATTATACTGAAACAAAGGAAAGATGGGGGAGGGCTTTCGCTGGACAGTGATAATACCAGATATTTATATAGTAGAAGGTAGTAGAAGGTCTTTATTGTGCATTTGACCTCATTCTTGGAGCATATACTGTTGCAGTACCTAGACCTGACCAACTGCAGCAACCCCGGTTCATACTGTACCACTTGCCCCCCCAGGCTTGTACAGTCGACACTAGGCATGATGGGTGCATCACTTCATCTGCCTCTTTTTTTTACTCTGATGTGCCCCTCACTCTGGAAAATGACTTATTTTTGGTCAGGTAGTGTATATGCAAGTGTCTTAATACATTACAGTCAAGCATTCCAACAGCTCAGTCCCACTTAACCTAGGTTAGGACACACATACTTGGGGGCACCAACACACATATTACATAATACAATTCAAATCAATCTGTCTGCATAACTATCTGAGCACACAATGGACACCTATTTCCGAGTAAAGGTGTCGCTGCTGTTTGGATACATGTTTATAATAAAACCAGAATGTGTATGTCACCTGGATATGGTGAGGTTGATTATTTGCTTTTTGATTTGTGGATCAGGTCACATCAGACGGTGGCCATAGGGAAGATGAAATACTGGAGAGCCCAGAAATACCAGAAAACCATGGGAGAAAAGAAAAGAAAGAAAGAAAGGTATTCCCTCAACACAACCGTGGGCCACCCTCCTTCTCCTCCCACAAGATTGAGGAACCATCAAAAGAATGGGGGAGATACAAAATAAATAAACTTTTAAAACTGAAATTGCAATCACAAACAGGATTTTATAGCGTCAGTCCTATATCAAACCTATCTACCACTAGACGCTAAAGTCTTGCGTAGGAGAATCGTAGCCAGTCCAAACTGAAGTCCTGCAGTAAAGTCTATAAGGGCTCCATAGGGACTTGTGCTGCCAATCAATACATACCATCAGAAATAGATTCCTTATAACCCTAGTGGGGTCAAGTACCTGTAAGCCGAATCCATGTTCACTCTTTACCACCAGCTATTCTGGAATAGGCCGTCTATCAATCTCACCCAGCTTATATAATGCCTATTCCACATGGAAGCATATATACTGTATATTCTGGCGTAGAAGACTACTCTTAAACCCAGGAAAATCTTCTCAAAAGTCGGGGGTCGTCTTATACGCCGAGTTCTGAAACTTCTGAGCCAGAGGAGTCTGCCTATCAGACATCGGAAGCACCCCCTTATCCCCCCTCCCTCTCTCCCTCCTCAATGTGTGAAACGAAGCCGACATGCTCACTAAAGGCTGTGGCTCCAGTGGCTGAAACTGCTATTGCAGTTCAAACACATTAAAATACCTTTACTGTATCATGTGACATGATATCAGTTACATTTTTGATTGCCAAAATTCTTTGAATTAAATGTATACAAGGTAAACATTAATATGAGAGGTTGCAGCTAGGGGTGTGAAATTAGGAATGTAAATTACTAAAAAAAATAGGACTTTAAGGTTCTTGGAGATCTGGGAATTGAAAGTCAGAGTATACATATGTAAGGCCCATGTGTCCACTGCTGGCCGAAAAAATGACACGCCGGCACGTTGGAAGGGGTAGTCTTATACGGCGAGTATACCCCAAACTCTATATTTTAACTGGAAAAGTTGGGGGTCGTCTTATACACCCAGTCGTCTTATACACCGGAAAATACGGTGTATATATATATATATTTGATATATGACTGATACATAAAAATCCTGTTTGTGATTCTAATTTTGTTTTTTTGTGTCTTCCCCAGTCTTTAAATAGTTTTTCAATCTTGTGGGTGAGGGGAGTGGAAGAGGAGAAGGGTGAACCCTGGTTGCGGTGAGGAGGGAATACCTTTCTTTCTGGTCTCAAATGGATTTCTTGGCTCTTCCGTATATCATCTTTCCTATGGTCAGTGTCTGATGTGACCTGATCCACAAATCAAAAAGCATATAATCAACCTCACCATAACCAGGTGGCATAAAAATTCTGGTTTTATTATGATCATGTATCCAAACAGGATATGTTTTGGTGCACCCAGGTATGCTGGTCTTAGCCTAGGTTATGTTGGAATGCCTGACCAACACATTGAGACACGTGTATGGTGTGTGTATATATATATTCCAGATTTTTTACTAGGGCGAAAATCATTGAGAAATGGACATTACCCAAACACCTTAGGACCGGATAGGTTTTCCCACCTTGTGGTGGTGGAGGAGGGGGAGTTAGATTGGGTCACATATTCCTATGTTGCAAATACACACTCTTATTAAAGTAAATTTTACCCTTATTTATTGGTCAAATGCACAGTAAAGACCTCTTGGTAACCAAATATCTGGCATGATCACTCTCCGGTGAAAGCCCTCCCCCATCTTTCCTTTGTTTCAGTATAATCATGATACAATAGTATGCGATTCAAAGGTTGAACACAATTCAAAATTTGCCATACTAACCTCAGGGATCTGAAGAGCTCTATGATTGGCGGACACAACCTTGGACAGTCTTTGGATGTGTTCATGTAAAACCCTGTGGAAGGAGAGACCATGTTAGGAATAACCACATATTTAAGAAATACAAACCTAAAATACATTGTATTTGATTTTTCTCAATAGGTTCATCTTTTACAGTCTGAAAATATTATTTTGAGGCATTTTTCCATAACACAAAATGTCATCTCCCACACCAAATTCTGCATTTTCCAAGTCTGCAAACCTCTATCAAACCATCATAAGTAGTGTGCAACTAAAGAGCTCCAATCAGAAGCTTAAACTGTCTTTTTCTTTAATACCATGCCATTAGTTTTGTCTGCTGTGGGCAAATGCACATGCTCTCAGTAAGCAGATTACCAAAGTAGCAAGTCATCAAGCATGCACATGTCAAATGGAAAGATGGAGGGACAAATTTGATTGTTCATTTGAATCGCTCTAAGCAGGAAACAAAAATTTTAGGAGAAAAAAAAATAAAAGTTTGGGTTGGCGCCATCCCCTGCACAATCAAGTTAGTTGTTGCACTCTTACAGCGAACATTACCATGACTGTAGATTTCTACCTGCTTACATTCATTTCTACCTGCTTAGATTCATTCATCAACTAGCTTAACACTTTCTTACTAATCCAACTCACTGATCACGGAGAACATCTGCATCCTGATTGGGGTTAAAGGCCAGTTTGAATATTCGATTCATCACAGTCCTCTCTATTGCAATCTGGGCATCCTGAAGTTGTTCTTCGCTTGCATTTTGCCAAATGACATCTTGGGCCATTGTACCATACAGTCCCTGTAGGAACTCCTCTACCTGTGCAGTTTTGTCATCAGCAGCTGTCAACTTCTGGAATTCTAAAATGTAAACAATTAGACAAGGATAATGTAGACATAAAGACTAATGCGATCTCCAAATCAGAAATATTCAAGCCATTTTGGGCTAGCAGTGGTGAGATTATACCTAGTAAATGTGATATTGTCACAGGATTTTCAAGAGGAGGATATTTTCTTATTATGTACACACCAATGTTAATAAGCACTACTGTGTATTTAATATAAAGTGCTCTGTTAGCTCCATAAGCAAATCCTCCACTAGTATAGAATATCACACGTGCACAGTTGAATATCTATCGGATTGAAATAAAACTTTGTAGATGAGCAATTCTAGAGAAACTCAATCTGATCTATGGGATTTGAGCTTAAAAGGAAAGGGATTGTAACACAATTTAGATTAAATAAAGGGTCACTTACCCTGTTCATCAGGGACTAGGAGAAAAAAAGTGTATATGTACAGTATATGGGTGTAAATGTCAAGATAGAGGGGTGTAGCATGCTTCTGCTTGGGGCCACATAAAACTTAAACAGGTTTCCAGGGACACAAAGCTAAAATGAAGCCTCTATTTTCTATTCAGGGGCTTCTTTCTCCTTTTTTATAATATATATTCAAAATAAACCTGAATATTGCAATCATCTCCACCTTGTATGAATTCCAGAATCTTCTTCTCCTTGCTTTCCAGTAACAGTCTAACGCAGACAGTAGTAAAGTATCGAGTGGAAACTTCTTTATCCCGCAAAACTCGTTGCAGAAGTCGTTCAAGGTGAGCTTGAGTGCCCTGTAATCCTTGGCGGCATCTTGTTAAATATGCAATATAGGATGCTCTTTTCCTGTAACCAGCAACAAATTATATAAGAAAGACAATTCAAACTAAGAATATATTTTATATGAAGTTGTATAGACATACAAATAGCACTCTCAAAAGTATTCTCTCATAAAAGACCCAAGTAAACAGAAACACTGCTATAAATGTTCTTCAATTAAGAAATACTGATTTTCTTGAAGCCCTTGCTGGCCTGGTTAGCACTCTGGACATGCAGTGCTAGAGTCCTAGGTTGGAATCCCAGCCTGGACACTATCTGCAAGGATCTCAAAAAGATTCTCCTAGGTTAGTTACACATGACTTAGTCGGACATATTATGTTAGTTACATATACAGGACTATGGTAGGGGCATTAGATTGCGATCTCCTCTGAAAGACAGTTAGTGATATGACTATATATGCTCTGTAAAGCTCTGCGTAATCAGCCCTATAAATAAACACAAGATAATAATAATAAGTTGTGCTTGTGCTAAGATTCAAATTAGTTTCCAGTACAGATAACTATTTTCAGTGGGTGCTTGTGAATCAGGTACGCTTCTTTGTTAGAGGGGAAAAAAACGAATTGGTATTTACTTCATTACCAGTTTGCCGATTTCTTTTCTGCTTAGACATCTCCCTTCTGAAAAATCCTTTGAAATGGGGAGTTCTATTGCACGAAATCATGGTAGTCAGGGATTCATGCTATGATGTACTTGTTACTGCACAGATTTAATTGCCACCTACACTGTAGCCTGAAAATTTGGTCATTTAGATAATGTCAAATACCACTATAATTGTAGAGATATGCAGGATAACAAGATTTAAAAAAGGTAGGAAAAAATGTAAGCTTTCATTTCTAGAGAAAACCTGAAAACTAAAACCCTTCTTCTACTTGGAGGGGACCTGGAAACACCTTTAATGTTAATTTTATCAATCAACCAATAGGAGATGTCTATCCTTTTAATTGCGCTTACCTAGAATAAGCTAAGATGGTATGTGAGAAACGACATATCAAAACCATTACACACTTGTCTTCCTTACCTATAGTCCTCCGCAATGGATGTGAGGATTTTGCTGCAATTTCTACTGTCAAACCGACTTACACAGCGCATAGTTTCCTGAATCTGAGCCATGAGGTTCTTGTCCTGCAGGTTTATGGCCTCAGCCAGCTGGACTTTCAGGAAGCAAACAATCTCATTGTCTGTATTGAAAGACAGGGTCATCAAACATTATTATAGCTTTTACTAGAAAAAATACTCTTGATTAAAAATGAGAACAATCTTAAACGTGAGCGTTTCGACGTTGGCACGTTTTTTTTTATAACCGTGACACCGGACTTATGTTAACATCCTCCAGCTAGGCAGACAATCGCGTATTGCAGCTGACGAGATAGTGCCGTCCAGCTAAGAGCTCAGAATCCCCGGCTGCACACTCTGCTCTGCTGTCTGTGCGATCCTTATGCAAGCCAGCTGTGACACCTCTACCAGCTGAATCTGCACATGAATGTCCCCATGTGCAAATAGGGACATTTATATGCAAATTGGGATATCTTCAAAGTGCACACCTGGAATATCACCCCCATTGTCATTCCAGATGTGATCTTTGAAGTTTACCCTTTCAGAGAATGCCATTGTATTGGATACAGTGATAACTGTATCCAATACAATAAAAAAACAAAAAACAAAATAAAAATGTAATTGTAAACAAACAAATACTGTTTTGAAATCAATAAATACTGTTTTGAAATCTTTCATACCAAATAAGTATTCAAGAGATTTAATCATTCAAATGATACATTTCATAATTTTTTTAAATGTATTTTTTTTTATAATAATTGTGTGTATCAAACATTATTATATTCAGGATGTCTATTAGACCCTTGTACTGGCAGATTTTTGGAAGTTACAAGCCTACAACACAAAAAAATTCCCTTAGAGTCAATGGTGCGCTTCTGGTACAGAAATCTGGACCTCAGCAGTGCGCTAGGGAGGTTAAAGAACTATTCATGGAATAAACAACCACCTGCGATGGATTTATTTTTTGTAGACCTGATATTTTTTTATTGATTTTGATAAAGGATCGCACTAAAATTGAACTAAAAATCGTGATGTGTATGCCCAGCTTAACAGGGAACAGAAAAGCGGTTGTTCTCAAATCAACTTGCCTGTGCCCATATGCCTGGTTGCCACATTGTCTAATGCCTACAGCTAGCAGTGCTTGGCCATATTTAAGAGAACTTATTCTGTAATGATAAAATATTTCAGCTGATGCCAAGTTAAATGAATAGTCTAAATGTGACCAAATACCACTATACAAGGGTTGTCCAACTCCAGCCCTCCAGCAACATACAGGCCATACTCTGCTATAAACTGTTCCTTCCTGGCTCTTCATACATCAGATTTCATTCACTGTTGTCAGAGAAAAATTTGCTATCTGTCCCTGCAGGACTGAAGGTGGATATTCCCAAGCTAGACAATGTATAATGAAACTTCAGAATAAAAGAACACTCAGGCATATTGATAGTATTATAAACCAATTTACCTTCTGGGTCAGTGTGATCTGGAAGACCATTCCGTGTAGAGTGGGATAACATTGGAAAAGCAACAGAGTCTGCAGAGCACAACGCTAATCGCAACTTCTTCTTGGCATCTCTATAAAAAGTAAAAAATGATGAGGTTTACGCATGACAAGGATGTGTCAGAAACTATACACCAACTTGCAACTCTCACATATTCAAAACCACTTCACCTTTGTGCTACATGGAACCGATATTAAAAAAATAAGTAGACATTTACAAAGTTACCAAAAGATGACAGAAAATAAGCTCAAGTCATCTCTGGTACTACTTTCCACATTTGTAATTATACATGTAGCGCTGACATATTACCCAAGGCTTTGAATGTATAGAAATATACAAGCTTACAGCAGCCTTGGTCTCCAGAAAGAGTTTAAAGCAGATTTAAAAACAAAAAATAAACATAAAAAATATAACATATAAAACATTACTCGCCTACATCAGATCTTCGTCCAGTGACCCCTAAAAAGAAATACTTACTTCTCCTGGCTGTTGGCACCTGGGATTGTCCGGTCCTTCAGGCTTCAAGATGGAGCAGCGAGACTCTTTCACTCTCGCTCCATCCACCTATCCGCATCTGAATCAGGTAATGCTTCGCCCCTCTGCGTCACCCAATTCAGATTCTGCTGGCGCATGGGGACATGGAAAAGTAGACATCAGGAGACCTCATTTTTCATGTTCCCTTGAGACCGCCGCGGCACGATGTCATAGAGGAGGTAAGGCGTTTCAGGATTTTTAAAGATTTACTGCATATATATTTTATTTTACTGGTGTAAAGGAAACCTTTAGCAGCAATGATCAAAGCCTCAATATTTTGTCACCCAACACAATTTTTTCTGTCGGCTCAGCCCCTACAAATTCCCAACATGCAACAGTCAGATACGTGGAATGTCCTGGCTCAGTGTTTTAAAGAGCATTACTTATGATGGCTTACACATACCTGTAGGAGAAGGCAGAGTCAGGAGGATGCGCTGTCTGGCTGGCAGAGTCTGGGAGGTCGTCAGAGGTCATGTTCTGTAATCCTTCTTCTCTTGGTGAATCATGAAGGCTTTCCCCATCACCTGCTACATCTGAAACAAAGGGCAACCCTAGTCAGACTGCAGCTGAAGAAAAATGTCCATCAATCTCCCTGCACACTCAAAGCTTGAACCACAACCATCAGAGGAAGTTAGAGGTGACAAATCAAAAGGCCAAATTTAAATTGAGGGTTAAACTTCTTATTGTGATACACAATAGTTTTGTTTTTCCCCAGCACAAGCCTTCCACCAAAAACTGTTAGTGAATCACTTTGTTATGCATGTAAATTGAGGTGCTCTGGGTATTATTTAAAATTGATGTGGATGGAGATTATAGTAGCATTTTCATCACCAAACCTGGTAGCCTAGAATAGTGTTACAGAAAATACAACAAAAAGGGAAAATTATATTCCATGCATTTTTACCTGCTCCCTCATAAGATGCAGAGGTTCCATCATTTGGGCTTGTCCTTTTGATAGCATTTCTGTACTTATCAAGAATATCCTCTGCTGCTTGAGAATGGGGGCCTAGTCTTGAAGCTCCATCATCTGAAAGGTTTAGATTATTCATCAATAATTAGAACTCTGATAATCACAGCAAATGTTCAAACACATAAAGATATTAAATAAGCACCTGGCATGGAGAATCTATCTGGCCCCAAGTCTTCCTTCTCTTTTTCTTGTTTTTCCTTTTTTCTAAATGGTATAGGAGCTGGAAAGGGAAAATCAACATTTTAAGTATGTTAGTTGTGTTCGTGTGGACAGTAATGGCATGATAATACAAATATAAATATCAATAAAATCGTCAACAACTTGCCCCTTGTCAAAGTCAGATACTAATCAACATTATTTTAGTTTAGCTGGTCATTGTCCTCCCTAGCGCAATTCTGAGGTCCAGATTTCTTATTTTTTTATGTTGTTAGCCTGTAACTTATGTAAGTGCAAGAGTCAAGTAGACATTCTGAATATAATAAGGTTTGAAAAAAACAATTATGTAAAAAAATTACATTAAAAAAAAGAAGTTTAATGTCAAGTATCATTTGAATTATAAAATCTCAAAAATACTGATTTCGTATGATAGATTTCAGTTTGTATTTATATTTGTTTTCTGTTTATAATAAAATGTTCATTCAATTGTAAATGTGATTTTTTTAATTAGAATTGTACTGGATACAGTTATCACTGTATCCAGTACTATTCCCCTTTTAAATTTGGTGTCCCTGCCCCCAGTGTAATATCACCTGGTTCTCACACCGGAAGAGAGAGGACCAAATTCAAAAGGTACTTTGAATTTAAAATGAATACAGCTTACCAAGCAGAAAACTGAGTGTGATGTGATTACATAAGTGAGACAGGGTGAAGTGATTCGGCTTCCGTCCAGAAAGCATCAGCCAGCTGATCGGGGCCACCACGGATGTGGGGCAGCGATCAGACCTCGACAAGTCCAGCTCGTCGAATGCACTTTGAGCAGGTCAGCGCTTGATGAGCTGGACTCGTTGTGAATGCTAGGGAGGTTAATGCTTAAGCTAATCTAAACATAGCAGGGTGCAGTAGGAACCCTAAAAGAAAGATTTTGATATTTTCACCCTTTGCTCTGTTGCCCATCCCTCGACCTAGTTATGGTATATAAACATGGTACTTCTCTGGATACATGGATTATGCTCGCCAGGTTACAGTCTCCAGCTAAATTGGTTTTCATGCTTTTATTTAAAGCGGACCTACCGCCAGGAATCTATGTTTTCATTAATGGCACTAGAAGTGCCAATAATAGGGAGGAAAGCAGTGAAAAACCCCAAAAACGTACTTGTAATGAGCAATTTAGTAATATAATCAGGCATTCCTGTTCACTTCCTGGTTAATGGAGAAAGCAGGACCCGGCAGAACGTCACAGCAGCACGTGATTTTTCAGTGTAAATCCAACACATGGTGGTGCAATATCACGGGTGGCCACTGGGGGCGTTCAGTGATATTCTATGGCAAAGCAGCTAACTGAAAAATCACGTGTTGTGACGTGCTGCCGGGTCCTGCTTTCTCCATTAACCAGGAAGTGAACAGGAATGCCTGATTATATTACTAAATTGCTCATTACAGGTAAGTTTTTGGGGTTTTTCACTGCATTCCTCCCTATTATTGGCACTTCAGGTGCCATTCATGAAAACATAGATTCCTGGTGGTAGGTCCGCTTTAAGCAACTGATGGGGAATGAGATGCATTTAATTAAACATTAGAAACATTTAAAACGTCTCCATTATGATCAGGAATGAATAGATTTCTTTTGGAAAAAAAAGAAACTGACTTTTACATTTGTGCTTTAGTAAACACACGTGCGTTTAATAAAACTAATAAAACAATCTTTATAAAATGGTTGGTTTACCTTTTGGCATTGCAGAAACAAACCTTTTCCTCCACCATGGTTTGTTACGGTCTGAGCGTTCATCATCACTGTCCTTCCTTTCTTCCAGCTGAAAACATAAAACCAAATTAAGGAGTTTATACTACTTAGTCCCTATGTAGGACTTTGTATTTACTATGAAAGTTGCTTGCTTTCTCTATTAGAGACATTATCAGTATGGGGGAAAAAGGAAATAAACACAAATTGAATGATGCGAGAGACAAACCTCTCCTCTTGAGGAGTCTTTGCTTGGTGATGAGGAGGATGACTGTGAAGCATTGATGGTTGCTGATGCTCCTAAACCTATTACTCCAGGTGGCAGCTCTCGATCTTCATTTCCTATTCGTCGTGCCCAGCCAGGATCACTCATTGGCCTTCGTATGGATGTTGCAATGTCTGAGCTGCGGCTTCGCACCAACCTCTCAGGGCAAGAGTGTCTCTGTCTATAAGCATCAGAGTCCGTGGGAACAAAAACATGGGAACCAAATGTAGGCAGACGGGCCTCATTTCCTCCTGTTATTCCTTCCAGAATAGGGGGATCGGGGGGTGGATGGGAGGGGCGAGCATAGTGGACTTTGGGCCGTACCACTAAAACCGGGGGAAAAAAAACAAAAAATTGTAATTACTTCAACTGGGCTTCTATATATCCTTTACGTATACAGGTTTCTTAATAATGACTTTATATAGCATACAGATAGACATATATATAGTATTTATTGCAAAAAATATATTTTATAGTTATTTATTTATAAACATAATTTTTATGCAACATATTTTTACACTATAAGATGCGCTTTTTCCCTCTCAAACTCAGTGGTGAAAATTTTTATTTATTTTTTAAATCCTGAATTTGGAGGCTGAGATTTGTTCCACTCCCTTCAGCCAGTGCCTGGAGGCAGGTCTTCATTCTAGTACAGAGTGCAGGGCTGAAACTGAGGCATGTGTCTATTCACTAGCAGTACCTATTCTCTGAACCAACCGAGACACATTTAACCAACTGGCCTTAACAACTTACCCATGAGCCGCTATTAACATATAGGAGGCAGAATGTAAATGTTTGTAGCCACAACACATGCTATCTAAATATTTTAATGTACAGCACCTCTAATTTAATGTACAGAACTGTGTAATATGTTGCCGCTATATAAAGAAAAGATAATGGCATCAACTCACTTAGCTATTAAGGTTAAATTGGTACTACTGGTGTATAGACCCCTACTAAAAAGTTACAGCCATGCACACTCTGCAAGCCTTGCCTACTGGAACTGGCCTTTTGGAGGAAGGAAGGGTGAATTCTGAACAGTCCTGCCCTGCCCACTTTGCTGTATAGTCACTTTAATGGCGATCTAGGACTATTTTTTTGTCTAAATCTAGGGGTGCATCTTATGGTCTGGTGTGTCTTAAAGTACAAAAATAGGGTAGTGCAGGGGTCAGGAACCTATGGCTTTTTGATGTGGCTCTTTTGATGGCTGCCAATTTTCCCAGGAAAGTCATGTGGCTTTCCCAGCCAAAACCCAGATGTTTCCTAGATTCTTGAAATCGGAGCAATTAAGCAGGGAGAGAGTGTTAGTCTCCCTGCTAATGTCCCACCCCGCACATTATAAGCAATGACGACATTTCCAACTTAAACGCAGAAGAAGCTCATTTAAAATACTGGAAGTGACATCACTTTCAGCTCTTGCGGATTTAAGTATATGGCATTTATGGCTCCCAAAGCCAAAAAGGTTCCCGACCCCTGGGGTAGTGGATAGATTTGTGTAGGTACAAAAGGCCTGGCTCATCTGCTTATAAATCAAAAGGAAACTACTTGTGCAGAGTGCTAGTCATAATCAAGACATTCACTTTCTGAAGAGCTCATAATCTGGTTTCCCAACTCTAGCCAATTCAATGGGTTGAAGGTAATGAACGTTTCAGTATGATTTTAGAATATGGGTGGAAACCCACACAAACATGGAGGGAACATGCAAACTTTAGATAAATTATGTCCCCTAGTGCTAGGTCATTAAAAGTAAAGCCTTACAATGAAAAATTATGAAAGCAGCCATTGCTGATCGCAGCTTGACTTCAGTCAAACACTGAAGACACACAACAATATTTTCATAATTTTTATGAAAAAACTAAAAAATATATAAATACCTTCACTAGACGATGGAGCCAACGGATCAAACATGGCTAACAAGGATTCAGTTTGGCTTTGTGGAGAGGTAATATGATGTACGCCTGGAAATAAACAAGGCATATTACTTGTCTTTTTTTGAATGGGGCCTTCAGTCGTTCTGTGTTGAGAGGCTAAAACGCAAAATAAAATAAAAGACAATGTTTAAAAGGGAGACTAGAGAAACTTTTTACAAGGATGTGGAAATGCCACTTCTGAGAAGGGCAATCTTTTCAACACTTTTGGCCTCAAGAGTGTAATGAAACATTTACAAAATTAATATTACGATACAGGCTTTAACTAAATGAATACTGAAAAGCTGATCATTGTAAGCACCACTGACAGTAGTATATGGGTTGTCTCAGCTTGCTAGTTTCACTTTGATCAGTCTACTAAAAGAAGCCGAGATATAAGGCTAATAAAATTATATGGGGGGTGCAGAAAAAACGACTGTTTTATGGTAAAGATAGACTACATAACTTTTTTTTTGGTTGAAAGGTCCTCAATATTTTGTGTTTCTTTCCTGAACTGTCATACACAGCCCTGTATGGTCTCATGCACATTATACACATTTTGTTAATGCAACACAGCTCATATGCATTACCACATGGTAGACAGGGTTCCACATGCTGTGTTATGCATTAACGAACAACACCATGCCTTACTGCATAATGCCCTGCTGCATTCATTTTGGGGTATTGCAATGTGACCCCACGTCCCATACACTTGTATGGGGAGCATTGACGCAGCACAAGTGGTAACATGTGCCACATTTACTGCTTAAACACACAAGTGTGTTGCTGGTACACAATGCAATGTGTATAGTGAGAAAGAAATACAGTACTAGGGGATTTTAAAAGGGCAGAAAAAATGACCTTTTTCACATATACCTCTATTATAATAAAGGGGCGTCAGTTTCTAAGCCCATGACGCCAATGACATGGATAGGGGGTAGTGGAGCTTGTCCCCACTATAGCGATCTCCTGCGATTATAATCGCAGCACGGAGATCAGGCCCATGTATTTGAATAGGCTCATAGCAACAGCTGCGATTGGCCACTGTGCAGCCCGCGATCTGAAATGCGGCTAGACATGAATAGACGCGATCAGGCGGGGTTGGGCAACATGTACTTTCATAACCCCCCCCCCCACACTTTCTGCAGGTACTGGCGATCTTCCACGGTCTCCATGGCACATCGCTATAGTAGGGACATGGTCATAAGCCTGTTAACAACCGTGTGATGGAGCCAAAACTTTACATTTAATAGAATGCATTTAAAAAATGTAACCCCCAAAACCTTGACCTTGTGTTATAAAAGAACATCACACTACTCTCAAGCAGTCCAGCAACAGCATTACCTATTTATTATACAATTGAAGGTCACATCAGATGTCCTGGAAGGCAGGTTTTATAGACTAGCAGAGGTGACAATAATAATGACTGACCCAAACGTCAAATACTTTGGAAGCATTTCTATTTTAATTATGCATTTACAAATTTGTCTTAAATTCTACAAAAAAAAATGTAGAACACTTACTTTGAACACAGTCCTCTACTTCAGGACTTGTTACCGAATCCTTTCCTCCGAAGTCAGAGCTACATTCTGAACGCAGGTCTTCAATTTTGTTGGGTATGTCTTCTGATGTTGCACTGATGCCTGTAATAAGGAAAGGTAATTTGGTTTTGGAGGAATGTACAATTGAAGAAGAAAAGCAACAGAGCAGAATATAGAACAGTGGTATACCTGAAACAACGCTCAGTCCTGGGGTGCTGGGCCTTGAGCTGACCTCTCTCACTTCTGTATCATCTGATGTACTCCCCAGCCCAGAACAGCTTTCCAGCTCCTGAAGCCTCTCTTCCTGTTTCAGGTCTTGTGCTTCTAAGGAAAATTGGCTTAAGTCATTAAAGGGGCAGATAATCTTAAATGCTGTAGATCCCAGGTGCTAACCGGCAGCCCGGGGGCCGGATTCAGCTATTTGGGAATTCTTCAGTGGCCCCCAAAACAGTTAATGCATAGGGAATAGGAACTCACCTGTCCACCGATCCCAAGCTGACTTGTCTTTGCCCGGATGCTGACTGGCTTTATGTGCATTACCATACTACAGTGTTACCTAATGCTTGAAGTATAATCTTACACACATTTTGTTATTTAAACATTAAAAAAACAATGTCTTCTAGCTATGCATGCTGCTAATACAAGTTAGTATAGATTGAAAATGTTATGTGCGGCCCTTTAGTGATGCAGAGGGCCGCACTTGTGGCTCCCCATATCAACTCAGCTGCCCACCATTGCTGTAGATAGATAGTTTTACCATTCCTAACAGGAACAACTTAGCATTGCAACTCACCAGAATCACTGGGAAGCACCTCAACACTCCATGCTTCGCTAGTAGTTTCCGAAATAGTGGATCCTGTGCATGCATCAAGCAGTAAAGAGCCAGAGCCTGGGAGGCAAAGAAGACTACCAAGCATATTCTCTGCAGCTGCACCTAAAATAAGGATGAAAAAAAGGTAAGTCTAACCTAGGTTAAATATTTCTATTTTGCCCCGACCTCGGGCGACAACACCTGCTACCTTACAGCTCTGTACACACAATAAATAGTATTAAATGGCTGAACATGTGTGTACAGCTGAGGTGTCTAGTGGAGTGGTTTGTTGATCGGTTAGGATGAATCTCTGAACAAGTGTTCTGCCTGACACCCATCATCTTCTATGTGGAAGGACACAGTGGGGGGTCACTAACTGGCCAAACTCATCACCCCAGGACACATGGGCTAATCTGTGCCAGGACAAAAAATTTGGATGGGGAGAGCTTGGCAGAGTTTGTTTTACATTTTAAGTGATGAAAGATTGCTCTTACACAACAGTAACAAAATGTTATATAGAAAACATCTCCAAATTGCCTTAAAAAACGAATGCAAACTTGATTATACAGTCCCACAGATCTATCCAAAACGAACATTCCTGGTCTGTGTTGCAAATCAAAGCCATTCATTTAAGTTGTAAGATATGAACTCAAACTAGAAAAATAAAAATATCACTACAATGAGTGCACATGTACAAAAAGCTTTACACAGCATGAACATCCAGAACAAAAGCGGACTCATTCCTATAGAATGCAGTACTTCCTTCAAAAACCATAACTGTTCATTGTGTCATACCTGAGGACATTGGTAACACGTCATTGTGCAATCAAAAAATACTTTGCCTGGGTCAAAGGCCAAAGACTTAACACTTTCTAATTTAAGCAGGGTTTAACCCCCTGGGAGTTACAAGCTTTTCGTGCCACTGTACTCCGCCGCGATTGCCGGCTCTCTCTTCAGCCCTCTATAAATAGACTCTAGGTGTGTGGGGAGGAAAGCGGTGGGTCTACCAACAACTATGTAGTGCCGGGTCCACCCTGATAGAATACATAGTGATTGGAAGGTTTAGAAAGGTCTTCATATTACATGGTTTTGGTAGAACAAAAGTTGAACAGAAATTGTATGGTAAGATTTTTAGGTGTATGGGGGACTTTACAGTTTGCACACCACATCGTTGTGATCTTTGGTAACTAGCTCCTACAAAGCTGAAAACCGTGAGCAACTGATTTGAGAATGGGGGGGGGGGGGGTTAAATTTTAGAAAGATTGTTGAAAACCAGGAAGCACGAACACAGAAACAGAGTGGATTCTTTTTAAGCTGAACACCCCACAAAGCTATTTAAGCTCATTTGCACCTTAACCCTCTGGGCGTTCTGCACGTAGCACGGTTTTTTTATAGCCATGGGCAATCACGGCTGAGCACAACATGGAGGTTCAGTGCCTTAAATTTACATGGAGGTCTATGGCGCCGCCTACTCCCACCCCCCTTTGCATCACCGGTGACTTGATCGGGGGTAGACCCGGAAGCATACATGCCAATATTCCCGACCGGGGGAATCCGGGGGACAGGTGAGTAGCTCTCTAGTTAACTTGGGCTGAGTTTCATGATGCATGAAACTCAGCCCGAGTTAACTTCCTGCGTGTTTGGCCCAAGTTAAGGACCAGAGAGGAGAACAAATCTTTCAACAAAAACCAAATCCTAAAAATCCACAGAAAATGATGCACTGCAATGAAAAAGAACATTCATACATACACAGTTTATCACTTTTATTTATTTTTTTACTTCCCTCACCTGCCATCTCTTGAAGTCGGTCTTCATCAATGTTAGGGTCAAAGTCACTACCAAGAACATCTGTGCTCCATGTCTCACTGACAGTCTCAGAAATATCTCTGTCATCAGTTAACCCCATCATATCACGAATTTCAAACTTGCGTAGCTTATCATCAAGATTGTCTTGAGTTGTAGCTAAATAGACAAATTAATGTTTTAACATGTTGTCAGCAATGCATGTGCAGGATAACTATGACTTAAGATGTTCATCTTACCTTGTTCATGTTCCAGCAGCTGCAGAGCTTCTACACCATTACTACCCGATGGCCCAGCTCCTAGTTCTGACACAGACTCTCCAGTTTCTTCCAGATCCAAAGAAGACACAGAGTTGGATCTGTTAGAGGGACCTGTTGAACACGGATTTTCCTCTTCTGCTTTAGTGACATTTTCAATCAAATCACAAAACATTTAATAATGTTCTCGCTCAGTGGACAACAAAACACTGCAAAGTCAACTAAGCATCAACTGTTTCCTAGAACCATGCATGATAAAAGACACAGAAAACACTTCACCGCTCACAGGGTATTTAATGGAAGCAATGGAAAGTAAAGATGTTGCCCAAGAAAGCAGGTTTCCATTTTCTTCCAAAATCTAGAAAACATACAAAATGAACAATACCTAAGCTGCTTGCTGTGTGCAGCACCCTAATTTCATCTTGGCTAGAAATAAAAATCAGTTGTAAAATATAAAAAAAAAAAATTTGAATGAATGGTTATGGTTAGTACTCTTTACAGCAAAGTACTTCACAGATTCCTACATATGAAACCTGGCAGTATCTCTACTGCAGTTTGCCACTTTCATTCTATGTACCAATAAATTACAAGTTTCATAGACTTGTTTAGAGCCAGATTAGATAGCAGTCTATTCTAGCTTAAACACATGACACCTTTATGACCAGTTTTATAATAACCACAGGTGTAAAAACTTTAAATAAAAGTAGGCACTACTTACTCATTGAGCAAGTACAATTTAGCAGAGAAGGCGTTTTGACCTTGTTTGTTATTACATTGTTCCGTGTCAGTGACTCCTTTTACTTAGAATCCTGCTCACTTTGAAGATCCTCAGCATCCTCCCTTTATAATGAAGAGTCATAGGCTCTGTACTTTGAGGGATGATATCTCTGCCTCATAGTGGCAGAAAGAGGCTCTGACTGTCCACCAGGCACTAGTCTAAATGAGTATAAACTCACAGGGTAGCAGGTAACCAGTTGTTCCTTGGGGTAATATTACTGCTTCACATACAAGGCCCAAATAAGGGTCTTGGTAAACCTAAAATATGCTTTATGGCTTGGTTTCACAAATACTGGATGCACTAAATGTTAAACTATTTCTTTTGACATAGGCCATTTAGTTTAAAACCCAGTCATTCACCTTCAGAAATACCCTCAAGGTTGTCACTGCAGAGAGAGAAGCGTAGGGTCTTATCAGGCTTCCCATGAAGCTTGGTGTCATCCACGGGCACATCTGCTTGTCCACCATCCACAAGTTGCATGTTTAGAACCTGCACACAAAAAGCATTGTGCTCAGTACAGAACAAAAGATCTATGGATTCAGAACGATTAAAAATACTTAATACAGGCAAGCTGCGCCAAAACAACATAAAAATCACTAAATAAACCTGTGACACTTGTAAATCAAGATGCCAATGACAAAGTCCAATCCCCATGGGGTGTCCAAATATTATTTACAGCTTATTAGAGAACAATGGAAAAAAAGTTCTGATATCTGAGTAGTACTCAATTTCACCACACAGTATAAATCCATAATGCATATAAAACAATGGTAGCAATACTACTTATTTAATTTAAAGTGTTTTTAACCCTATTTCTAATATCTGGTGATATAGGTGGTCATTGATACCCCAGCTACCACCTTTAGATTTTTGTTTTATTGTACCTCATTCTCAGACATCATTCCAGGTGTAAGCTGGGGCCCTGTTCCAAGCGATATTACCAGGACCTCCTCTGGTTGTTCTGGAGGTGCAACATCCTGTGGAGAACTCTCATGCTCAGCCTCCAACAGGCTGGTTTTGCTCCTGCTGCGGGTAACTATATTAAAAAAAATAAAATAAACATAGCTCAGCCTAAACAAAATAGAATGAAATGTGTACCAACAGGGATACAAAACAGAGGGGGCACCCCCGGTGTGACTGGGCAGGCTAGGCGGATTGGCGACCTACTTCAGTTTGTTTCTATATTTTTACTCCAGATTAAAAAGAGTCCGTAAACTCTATATACAGTGCATCTGGAAAACATCCCAGCGCATCACTTTTTGCACATTTTATTATGTTACAGCTTTATTCAGAAATGGATTAAAATTAATTTTCTCAGAATTCTACACACAACACCCCATAATGACAATATAAAAAAAAGTTAACCTGGCATTTTGGAAAATTAAAAAAAAAAAAAACTGAGAAATCACATGTACACAAGTGCTCACAGCTTTTGCTCAATACTTTGTCTATACACCTTTGGCAGCAATAACAGCCTCAAGTCTTTTTGAAAATGCCACAACCTTGGCACACCTATCCTTGGCCAGTTTTGCACATTCCTCTTTGCAGCACCTCTCAAGCTCCAACAGGTTGGATGGGAAGTGTCTGAGAACAACCATTTAAAAGATCTCTCCAGAGATGATCAATTGGATTTAAGTCTGGGCTCTGACTGGACCACTCAAGGACATTCACATCTTTGCTGTGTGCTTAGGGTCGTTGTCCTGCTGAAAGATGAACCCCAGTCTTAGTTTAAGAGCGCTCTGGAGCAGGTTTTGTTTATCCAGGATACCTCAGTACACTGCTGCAGATATCTTTCCCTTTATTCTGACTTTTCTCCCAGCCCCTGCTGCTAAAAAACATCCCTTTATCATGATGCTGCCACCATCATTTTCACTGTAAGGATGCCATGGTGGGTGGTTTCCTACAAATGTGATGCCCGGTTCAATCTTTTTCTCATCAAACCAGAGAACTTTGTTTCTCATGATCTGAGTCCTTCAGGTGCCTCCATGTGGGCTGCCATTTTACCTTTTACTAAAGAGTAGCTTTTGTTTGGCCACTCTACCATACAGGCCTGATTGGTGGATTGCTGCAAAGATGGTTGTCCTTCTGGAAGATTCTTCTCTCTCCACAGAAGACCTCTGGA
Organism: Ptychadena robeensis; assembly: GCA_036250615.1. Lineage (NCBI taxonomy): Eukaryota > Metazoa > Chordata > Amphibia > Anura > Ptychadenidae > Ptychadena > Ptychadena robeensis. The sequence goes on from CM070040.1 coordinate 27,123,302, forward strand.
GCTTTGACAGAGTGACCATCTGGATCTTGTCCCCTATGAAGGCCATACTCCCTGAGAGTTTAGATGGCGGGCAAGCTCTAGGAAGAGTGGTTTTAAACTTATTGCACTTACGGATGATGGAGGCCACTGGGCTCATTGGGACCTCAAAGCAGCAGAATTTTTTCTGTGACATTCCCAATATTTGTGCATCGAGACAAATGTCTACAGACAGACAGACAATTCCTTTGACTACATTCTTGGTTTGTGCTCCGACATGAACTGTCAACTGTTGGACCTTATATGGACAGATGTGTGCCTTTTACAAATCATGTCCAATCAACTGAATTTACCACAAGTGGACTCCAAATAAGCTGTAAAAATCGCTCAAGGGTGATCAAGGGAAACAGAATGCAACTGAGCCCAACTGTGAGCTTCATTGCAAAGGCTGTGAATACTTATATGCATGTGCTTTTTATTTTTTTTCATTTTTATTACATTTGCTAAAATCTCACATAAATGTTTTTCATGTTGTCATTATGGGGTGCTGTGTGTAGAAATTCTGAGGAAGAAATAAACTCACTCCATTCTGGAATAAGGCTGTAACAAAATGTGAAAAAGGTGATGTGCTGTGAATACTTTTCCGATGCACTGTATATTGTGTTATTACAAGCTTTTAAAAACACACTGCGAATGCTCTAGTTACCCTGCCAGTTGCATGGTTTTCCATAGCCCTAGCTAGAGTAATAGTTTCAAAACATTGATGCCACTAGTCTGAAAATTCTCAAAACTTCCATTTTGCATTTGCTTATAGTAGTGATATCACACGTCTAATTTTTAGGTTCTTTTACAAGCCAGGAGCCTGCATCTATAAATTAATATGGGTCACAAGACCATAATATAATTACCGTTCTTAAACAGTTGTAACACTAGAAGCTTTGTATTCGACATCTTGACATTAATTTGTTAAAAGGGAGGCAGATGGATTTACTGATACTTGAAAGGTCTAGTATTAACAGTGTAAGAATGGACAGAACATGACATTTATTCAAGCCCAGTACATATTACTACAAGAAAGCCAGGTTCGTGAATGAAGCTTAATGAAATCACACAATTCTACAATGGTAAAGCATTTTTGTTTTAATTTTTAAACACTGTATACATACATCAAACAGATATAAAGACATGCAAGCAATGGGTAGAAAGCTTCTGTGACTGCTGCGATGATGGTTGCTGGAGGAAGACAGAAACTGGATGTGAGCTAAGCTCGTCTTATAGAAAAATAATTAAGTTCAATAGGAAATTTACATAACCCTGGGAAATTCGAATGAAGAATAAAACGTGTGACACGTATATCTGGGACAAGGTCCTCTGGCATCACAGGTAGAAATGCTCAGCAGTGGATACCCAGTTAAGCAGTGGCTCACAACCTGTGGGTCGGGACCCCCTTGAGGGTGAAACAACCAATTTACAGGGGTCGCCAAGTTCACTCAAAGCATCAGAGCTGTTGCTATCAAGCGGGGTGGGAAGTTAGGAGGGAGAGTAATTTCCCACCCTGCTTGCTCAATCAATGTGTAACAGAGGGGACATGCACTTACCTGATCGTGCCAGTAGTGACATAGTGGAGTGTCGCTTCCGGTGATTGGAAGGCAGAAGTGACATTCCGCATCGACACGTACGCCTTTCAAATACAGGAAGTGACACTTTCCAACATCACTTCTGAAGTCATGGATATAAAAAGGTTGAGAACCACTGCCTTAAAGAGTTCTTAAGCAAGCTTAGTCACATCACAGAGTGTGTCTCTGTATGAGAGAAAAACATTAATTACACACCAAAAGGGGTCACCAGGTTTATATGAGCAGAGAGATTTGACGCAGACGTTTCCCACACTGTCATGGCTGCAAGCTGCTGCCCTGGGGAGTTAGTGAGTCAGTGATTACAGAGACAAATGCAGTTAAATATACAAGTCAGGTACTTATACTTTTCAAGGACAATAAAATCACTAATATTCGCTTATAATCACAATATCACTTTTTTAAAGTTGACCTGAAATAAAAATTTTGCAGTCCTATAGAGAATACCTAGAAATTGTGTTAAACTTCCTGGGCATTATGCACAAACCCAGTATGTTCACAGTCACGTTTTTGGTGACGCCAAAAAGGAAGGCGGAGTCATCAACCTCCTGGGGGCATTGCATTTTCTGGCCCACATCGCCAGCATCTCGATGACACTTAGGAAAAGCTTGGATGCCACTATTGTGCTGCTTTGCAGTAAAGAATAAATCTGGACTGCATGCATATCCATACTTCTGCTTTTTTCATTCTTTAGATCTGTACTTAAATCTCCATGTTTCTTCAGTATTCCACCACCAGTTAATAGATCAGTAGCAATTAGGTGGCACTCATCGCAAAAGCAAGGTAAACTGTTATCAGAAGACCAGTTTTAGCAAGAATGTTTAGTTATGGATACAGCAACTTCCATAGGTCAGCAGCAATGAGGAGTGAAATACAGGGGAAGGCTGCCTAAACCATGCTGTTATTTGCAGCAGTTAGCCCTAGGCGCCAGTATCCATTAAAACCACTGCGTTGAACGCAGGAATTTTAACGGAGTGCATGAGCCGCCCATTGACAGCAATAGGGCTATGACAGGGCTGTCTCCACAGCCTGTCAGAGCCCCTGTCACGTTGATGTTGGCGCAGCCATCTGCATCTATAGGAACGCAACGAAGGCTTAACAGAACAGAACCCAGGGGATACAGTAGCGGATGTGGAGCCTTTGCATTACACATCTGACAACCACCAGGCGAACGCAACATATCACGATTAATGGGAGGTCAGATGTGATGAACGAGGCACTTCCAACTGCCAAGCTGAACTAATTTGCTAAACAAAATGGCAAATTATTTTCACACACTGTGCTCTAATTACATTAATGTCATACTGCTAGATTTAACACTCACTGTTAAACTGAAAACAAAAATGTTGCTTTTATAGACTAAAAATTTTTTAATCATTTTACAAAAATACATGTCTTACTCACCTATAGGCAATCTATTCTTCCTGCAGGCTGGTGTGGTAGCTGGGGACAGCTGAGGAGTGCTGTAAGGCGTACCATCATTATTATTCTTCCCCGGCTTGGTTTGAGGCACTGTAGCCAAAAGGTTTTCCAGAGCCATTCGGTCTTCCTCACGCAAATGATCACTAGATATCACAGTGCGCAAAAATCCCAACTGCAATAAAAACAGGATCAATATTAATACTGCACAAACACTTTCTGATTAACCTGATAAGCAAAGCAAGATCATTAATTTACTAATTTTAAGAAAAATTTCACCATAAGGTAACTTCACGATGACCAGTCCATTTAAAGAGGTGCATTTAAGAACCGATTACTGCTCTATAACTCTGCTAAACCAAACAATAGAGACCAATCAGGTTTTTGCATCTGACCATAAACATATATAGTACCTTCAAGCTGAAGTATACTCAAAATGTTAAAGTATATATATATATATATATATATATATATATAATTATATATTTAGTGCCATTCATGCAAACATGGTAGGCCCGCTTTAAGTGATTTTGATTACCGTATTTTTCGCCATATAAGACGCACCCAGTTTTTAGGGCAGGAAAACCAGAAAAAAAAAAAGATTTAATAAGTTTTCATATCAATTGGGTTAATGCAATATTTTCAGTGAATGCAATATCCAATTCAGCCAGCAGGTGTCACTAGCAGCAGTAAACTCAGCTAAACAACGTCATCTCTACACTGTACACAGGAGGGGGAGGGGGGGGGGCCGGGCTGTCACTTCTCCTCTCACTGTGCTGTGTCCGTGGGGAGTGATTGCTGTTCCCATGGACAGGTAGATGCAAGTTCATCTATACTTCGCTATTCATTTCCTATGCCAGTTCAGGGCTGGCATAGAAAAATTATACAGTTCAGATGTGAGGGTCGGCATTAGCCGGCATCTTACATCTGACAGCTTTTCCAGCTCCCCCAGCTAATCTCCGTGCCGGGAGAGCTGGCGGGCAGCCAAGGTCTGACCACCGGGGGGTCGCGCATTCGGCATATAAGACGCAGGCATACTTCTTGTTCTTCTGTATACTGAAGATCATTCTTAATGATTTTTTCTGTATGTATAGGTTGTGTTTTCTGCTGCAGAATAAATCATACTCCTCCCTTATGGTATATGATGGATACGTTTCTGCCTGTATTTCTCAGCATTGAGAACACCATTAATCCAGACCAAATCTCCAACTCCATTTGCAGAAATGCAGCCTCAAACTAACCTCCCTGCTTCACAGTTGTCTGCAGATACTTATTGTTCAGTTCTCAAACACCCGGTGAACAAACTGCCTTCTGCTACAGCCAAATATTTCTCATTTGGCTCATCAGTCCAGAGCAGCTGCTGCCATATTTTTGCACCCCCGTTCCTATGTTTTCGTGCATACTTGAGTCAATTGAGTCGCCTTTTTTTCCCACATCACAGATACAGTTTTTTGGCTTAAACTCTTCCATGAAGACCACTTCAGACCAGAACTCTCCGAGCAGTAGATGGGTGTACCTGGGTCCCACTGGTTTCTGCCAGTTCAGAGCTGATGGCACTGCTGGACATCTTTCATTTCGAATAATCTTGGTGTCTTTCATCTGCTACACTAAGTTTCCTTGGCTGACGATTGCGTTTATGATCCTCCACATAACGTGTTTCTTGGTGCTTCTTTAAGAGAGCATAAACAGCACATCTTGCTGGACTCAATCTGGTCATGGCATGAAACTTCCACAATCTCACTTTGGTAGCAGAGTTTGGCTGCTCCTCGCCCAGATTTAAGCCTCCTACAGAGCGGTTTGTGCTTCAGTTTATGACTGTGTTACAAGCTACGTGTGACACTGATGATCATTAGGACTTGTTTGGTATCATTGGTTTATCATACACCTGACTATAATCCTACAAAACCCATGACTGTGCAAGTGTACCTAGAAAAATTGATTCTGGTTTGAAGGCAAAAAAAGGTAGTAACACCAATTGTTAATTTGATTTAGATTTTCTTTTGTTCACCTTGGATGACCCTGACTAAAACTTTTGTACAGTACAGTACCTAAAAAAAGAGAAAAGGAGTAAAAAAGCAAAAGAAGCTAGAACATTTGATTATTTCATAAATTGTGACAATCACTTTGAAATTTCATATCATTATAATCAAAATGAAGCATACTAATTTATCTAAGCAACCAAAATATCCAGGAAATGTCAACTATATTAAGTACTGTATTTTTCGGACCATAACACGCACTTTTTCACCCCCAAAATGGGGGAAAAAGTGCCTGCAACTTATGGTCTGAATGTGCGACCATCCGGCCGCCGCTGATCGCAACTTGGCTCTCACGGCAGATAAGAGATCAGTTGTGTGATCTCCTTCGGCAGACAGTTGCCTGTGTCATCTGCCGGAAGAGCTGTGGGGAGCTGAACTGTATTGGCTATATTTGCAGAGCCCCGCAGATATAGCCAATGCAGAGTGTGTGGGGAAAGCTGCACTCACTGGCAGTTTCCTCACACAGCCGCAGCAGAAGAAGATATGCTGAAGTGTGCTCTCTAGTGACATTTTTTGTGGCTAAATAGGGGTACTACATGAGATTTTATTCACATTCATTATAACACATGATTTCCTGTACAGGGTGTGTCTTATGGTCAGGTGCGTCTTCTAGTCCGAAAAATACTATAAATATTATAAAAATCAAGCATAAAAAGCATTTCTGGCAATTATCTCTTTTGTTATAGCAAGAAAAGAATACAAACCAGAGTGACCAGCTGGCTGTAAGTCATGTAGACAACAGTACGACTTAGCCCTTCAAGCAGATTTACAGAGGATAAAGGAGGGGTTTCAACGGCTCGGCCTCCAATCACCACATCCAGAAACGCAGCAACACAGCTCTGTGGAGTAAAAAAACAAGAAAAAAAAAACACATGAAACTAACCTAAAACCTCATAATGTGAATATCGTAAAATAAAAAAGCAAGATGTAAAATGTCATTTTTCCAAGGATAAAACAAAGGTGTTCTAATTTTACCAGTAAAGGAAGGCCTACTAGTCTGCTACTACCTAGAGACAGATATATTACATTGGATGGTGCTAGATGGGAAAAAAATGGCAGGCTACTTGTTTGCAACAATTTTATAGGAATGGTATTTAAAACATTTGATCTCTTTTAAAAAGGAGTTCAGGGTACCTACCGTAACTTATATTTCTTTATTATTTACAACTGAGACTTACTGCAAATGTTGGTCCAACTATTTATAATGGGGAAGAAACCAGCATCAACTATTATAGATTTGTTTGCATAGGGGACTTTTTACCGTATGGTCACCAATATCATATGAACCAAAAGTATGTTTATTTGAAGATGTTGAAGAAATATTACTTGTACAAGCTCAATTTCTTTAGGTACAAAAATTATTTCATGTTAAAACTATAATGCACTGGAATAACACCGCTCTCCCCACCCTGGATAATATGATCCCACTGTTCAAGCTGACACATCAGTATGTACATCAGATTATAAGATGTGTGGAGTGTATTCTAATACCACAGCCAAAAACCCTCCTATAAGCAAAACTAGAATCCTTATATTGGAGTATTGTCTTTTATCTTTGGGGGGGGGGGGGGG
>CM070040.1:27137872-27151667 GCA_036250615.1 Ptychadena robeensis
TCAAGCACCAGAGACACTCCATGTTCAGAACATACATACATACACACATATATATATATAGTAGCTCACAGATAAATAAAATAAGACATGTGTTCCAATTCATTCATTAATCTTTCATTCAAAATTTCACAACATTTGATACATATGTCTATAGCCCAACCTCTTGAAGTCCTGGGGTGCAGCGCCATGCAAGTCTGTGGAAATGGGTTTTGCATTTAAGGGAAACTCTGACCAAACAATTTTATTTTGGGGGCAGAAGCCTTTTGAGCGCTTCTATAGGGTTATTTCAGGCTTTGCATAAATTTGCAACCATGGGGGAAAAAACTCTCAAAAACATCAGCAGGGGGCACCCAGACAGGATAACATGTGCCTCTAGACTAGCGTTACTGTAACCTTTATAGCACAAATCAAGCCTTCTTAAAACAGAAGGTATTTACACGGCCCAATCCAGCACAAATCCCAAAACTTTAGGTGGAAGCCTTCGTTTTGGGACAGTGGGTGGAGCCATGCAAATTATTCCTTTCCACCCCATCAGCCAAATGCACATCCAGAAACCGCTGGTGTACAGTGCAAATATAGCCTTTTTGGTACAGAGCCATTTATTCCAAACTGCATACAGCTGTTTCAGGCTACTTGGCCATCATCAGTGCAGTGCATGGAAACCATGGCTCTATGGTGTGGGGCTTGGAAGCCGAACAAAGAGAAGTACCCAGAAAGGTTATGGTGAGAATTATGGGAAAATGTAACCTTTATACACACTCATGTTAGTACAATACCAGTTTTATATATTGGTATTTTTAGATTCAAAGAAATAAGGTAAAAGTTAAAAAAAATTGCACATTGCAGATTTTTCATGAGTTTTTAATATTTCAACACTAGGAAATGCTGAGCAGATTGGATTTCTGCTAAATTCTAGATATTTCCCCGTGACTCATCCACAGACAGAATGAGGAGGCCAACCAGATCAAACATTAAGAAGGACACACACATTAAATATGCTTTGTCATCACACAAATGTCTTTCCTCAGAAAAGATCTAGACCAGAGTGATGTATGGTCAGCAGCTTCCACATTCAGTCAGGTCCATAAATATTGGGACATCGACACAATGTTTACCTCTATACGACAACCACAATGAATTTGGAATGAACAAAGAAAACACAATGTGTTTTAACTGCAAACTGTCAGCTTTAATATGAAGGTGTTTACATACAAATTAGGGGAACAGTGTAGAAATTACAACAGTTTGCATATGTGCCTCCCACTTGTTAAGGGACCAAAAGTAATGGCACAAATGGCTTCTCAACAAGCGGTCACCATCAGTGAAGCAAGCCATCATTAGGCTGAAAAAACAAAAAAAAACCATCAGACATTGCAAAGACATTGGGCGCTCCTGTTTGGAACATTTTTAAAAAGAAGGAATCCACCAGAAGAGAAGACTTCACCAGAGTGAATACAGAGGGTTCACCACAAGATGTAAACCACTGGTGAGATTACAGTTTGCAAAACAACATCTAAAAAAGCCTTCACAGTTCTGGAACAACATCCAATGGACAGATTAAACCAATATCAACTTGTACCAGAGTAATGGGAAGAGAAGAGTATGGAGATGGACAGAAACTGCTCATGATCCCAAGCATAGCACCTCATCAGTGAAGCATGGTGGTGGTAGTGCCATGGCGTGAGCATGCCAACAGCTGCCAATGGAACTGGTTCTCTTGTATTTATTGATGATGTGACTGCTGACAAAAGCAGCAGAATGAATTCTGAAGTGTTTCGGCAAAATATCTGCTCATTTTCAGCCATATGCTTCAGAATTAATTGGAAAGCGCTTCACAGTGCAGATGGACAATGACCCAAAGCATTCTGCAAAAGCAACCAAAGAGGTTTTTTTTAAGGGAAAGAAGTTGAATGATATGCAACGGCCAAGTCAATCACCTGACTCAATCGCTCTGATTGAGCATGCATTTCACTTGCTGAAGACAAAACTGAAGGGAAAATGTTCCAAGAACAAGCAGGAACTGAAGACAGTTGCAGTAGAGGCCTGACAGAGCATCACCAGGGATAAAACCCAGCGTCTGGTGATGTCTATGCATTCCAGACTTTAGGCTTTAATTGACTGCATAGGATTTGCAACCAAGCATTTAAAAGGGTAAATTTAATTTATGATTATTATTCTGTCCCATTACTTTTGGTCCCTGAACAAATGGGAGGCACATATGCAAACTGTTGTAATTCCTAAAATCCATTGTGCTGGTGTACAGAGCTAAACATTTTAGAATTGTGTCAATGTCCCAATATTTATGGACCTGACTGCAATTTCAAACAGACTTAAAATATAAACAATTCAAGACCACAACCGTGACTTGGATGAGTGAACTTAATTTTTACACCAACTTGACCCCCTGTCCTCTAAAGATTCATAGTTATAAATCCACCAGCTGCAAACCAGTGGTTTGTTAACATCCAACAACACGGCTCTTCTCTTCCTAGAATTCACCTGTGAATTACACCCATGTAAACACAGAACAGGAAAAGATGACAAGCAAGTTCCAACACATGTCTCATGCAAACGAGGTTTTAAGTAACAAGCCAAGATGCGTTTGCAGCGATCGATTGTTCAAGAATCAAACGTTGTTCACCTTGAACGACTGATCCCACTTCAACAAAATATCGATCGAACATGTCAGTATTTCACTGTTCGATCACCAAAAGTATTGGGCAGGGATTGTTTCCCCAAGGTGGTGCACATCGATTCCCTTAATGATTAGTGTGCGATCGGCGATTCTTTCGCCACCCCCTTGTGATCAATATATCAACAATCGCCAGGGAATCAAGATGTGTATGGCCAGCTTTAGGCTATGGAACATGATATTGGTTTAATCTGTCCATTGGATGTTGTCCATTTAAACGATTAATCACAGCGATCGCCGTTGATCAAGTCTGTTTAGCTGAATGGGCTTGCCCCCACTTCTTATGGCATCTGCGATTGGCCCCATGATAAGAATCACGGCTCCCCGGCAGTCGCAATTTTTTTCTGATCGAACCCACGTCTTTCAATCACACGAGCAGATAAAAATCCCATCCGCCCCACAGTTGAATGCCTATGTAGGAACATAGCAGATACATGAAAATGAACAGATAGGTGGCATTCATTGTCCGATTTTTCTGTTTAACCAACTTGGATGGATGTCAGCATGTAAGGGCACCTTTAGGGCAATAAGCAAGACTTACTCCTTTTAATGGAAAGTGGATTACTAAACCCTTGTGTAAAAAAATAACTACGCCAAACTACAAGGGATACTTAATAGATAGAAACAAAAAAGATTTGTACTTATTACTTTTATTCTTTGTAAAGCCCCCCATACAATTCCATTAGATCTACCAACAACTATGTAGTGCCAGGTCCTCCCTGATACAATACATAGTGATTGGAAGGTTTAGAAAGGTCCTCATATTACATGGTTTTGGTAGAAGAAAAGTTGGTTGTACAGAAATTGTATGGTAAGATTGTAAGGTGTATGGGGGGCTTTACTCTAGGAGTGTTGCCTATACTTCCTGCTAGGAGTGAGCAACCTTTGGCAAATAAAAGAGCTCCTTCCTTGGTATTCCATGTCCTAACAGCTTTTCTATGACTTAAGCCCCCCATACACCTTTCAATCTTACAACTTTTCTTCTACCAAAACCATGTAATATGAGGAGCTTTCTAAACCTTCCAATCACTATGTATTCTATCAGGGAGGACCTGGTACTACATAGTTGTTGGTAGATTTAATGGAAATTGTATGGAGTGATCTAAAAGGTGTATGGGGGCTATACACGTTGGATTGTGCACGTAGCAGTCAGTAGTCAGTAGCAGGCCTCCATATAGCTAAGTGAGCCACTGCAAAATGGAATGAGGGTTAAATAACCCTTTATGGGGATACCAGTGACCCATTTCCAACACGTCACCCAGCATTTACACTAAGAAGGGATCCTCTGAATTTACATTATACAACAGTATTGTAGGTTATGAAAAAGCGGCCCCGGCACTGGTTTGTCAGTGTTTCTCCGTGCAGATGAGCCAGCCAGAAACATCCTCTGTTTCTAAGCTACTAGACTCACGTACAGTACACACTGCACAGATACACTAGCAAATTATCTGCAAACAACGCATGTTCAATGTTGCAGAGCGTCAGTAGACTCAGCCAGCCCAGAGCATGTTTAAACTGGTTCTGACGCCGTCATTGTTTGGAGATATGCATAATGTAGGCAAGAGGAGACACCGAAGAGTTAAAACCTCCCACATTGCCAGAAGCATTTGCTGTTTCAGGTCACACACTAGTATTGCTTACATTCCCACATACACCAATTTCCTTTAAGAGTAGGACAAGATAATGAGTGCTTTACTGAACACGGACAATATTTACTGTTCCATTTCCAGAAGTGAAAACCTCAGTCTGACGTCCACAAAGTACACAACCATGAAACAAGATCAGCTTCTTCCTTCTGCACAAGTTTCTAATAACAAAATTTGTAGGATTGCTGTATATAAGGAACCTTGGGCCCTATGAAGTTAGGGGCAGCAGTCTACCTTATGAGGATTGCCCTTGGTGACTTTTTTTTTTTATACAGCAAGATAAAAATGTCAGCAGTAAAAAAAAAGAAATAAATAAATAGAATCGCATGTGGTGATATGACAAAGTAGAGGAAAAAGGAACTGTATATACATGAGTATTAGCAGCCCTGAACACAAGTCGAGGTACTTAATGTTATCTACAAAAACTGGGAAAGATTGACTCAAGTATAAGCCTAGGGTGGGAAATGCAGCTACTTGCAAATAAATATAGTGGAGTTTTCAAAATGAAATTCCACCATCTCCAGTAAAAAATCTGAATGCCCACAAGATGGCGCTGCTACCCAAGTGTGTTTACGTCTCACAGATGAGTCCAGCTAGGGAACAGAATACTAAATACAGAAGAAAGAGAAACAGCGGGCCTTGTTGTAGCTACGGGCCCCATAGTGGTTCATACACCACCACTACACATTCATTGCCCGCTCTGGAGACTGGCAGCTGCAGCAGAAGATGATAGAGCCTGCAAGCACAGAAAAGGGCAGTTATTGGACCACCCAACAGAGGCTGCCAGCGCCTGCAGGGAGACCAGCAATCACCTGGACAGGCCATGCACAGCACCAAACAGGTAAGTGGGACCTTGACTGACTCTAGTATAAGCCGAGGTGGGATTTTTCTGCACTTTTTCTGTGCTGAAAAACTCTGCTTATACTCGAGTATATACGGTAATTAAAACCAGCTTTTTAGTAATAATTCAACCCTCTATTTAAGATATACTTTGAGAAAACAAGATTAGTTGCTTGTTGACTTTCAAAGGACTCTTGACATGCATGCCAGTTCCAGGTCAGTGCCTTGTAAAGTTATAATGTCACTGAAGGTTTTAATCATACATGTAAGGGCTCCACTACAGACATTCTAACTGGTTAACTAAATCTGAGCACTTCTTATTCCAAAATGGATCAAATCTTTTTTCCTTGCAATTCTACACACATCACACCATGGCAACTTGAAAAAAGTTTGAGGTTTGCATAAATGTATTAAGCCCCCCCATACAATTTTCGATTTAAACCCGTTATTTGTCTGATTGACCGCCATGCATGCGGTCGATCGCACAAAAAATTGGGTGGAAATTTAAAGCTTAAATGTGTAATTTGGGCTGAAATTGATCCAAGTCATTATGGACATGTCTGTAATTTCTTAGATCCGAAGTAATGGTATGTCTTCACTGCAATCCTCATAACCTGTCTACAGCAGTGGCTGTTCCCATAGCATTCTGCCAATCCGCCTGCCAGAAGGTAGTGCAGTACGTCAATCTCTGGCCAGTGGATCAGCAGAACGAGAACAGTTGCTGCTTCAGACAGGCATGTGTATCGGCTTCGCGGGGTCCCCGCCAAAGGAATGCGATTGGCGCAGGGGAGGACAATGGAGCCGAGAACACAGTGGAGACATACCTAGTGTTGGCATACAAAGGGTACCCGGCCGACTGACATGATGACTTGATGACAAAGCCGATCCACATAATGGCCAAGGATAGGTGTACCAAGCTAGGGACATATTCAAATAGACTTGAGGCTGTAATTGCTGCCAAAAGGTGCATAGACAATGTATTGAGCAACGGCTCAATAAGAACTTTTTCACATTGTCATTATTGGGTGTTGTGTGTAGAATTCTGAGGAATGACTTCAATCCATTCTGTAATAAGGCTGATAACATAAAAAGGTTGAAAATGTTCCACAATGAATACTTTCCAGATGCACTGTAGACTGGACTTGCAGAGAATAATACGGATATTAATTAAGGAGAAAACATAAAAATGCACAAACAGATAATACAAATAAGCACAGCAAACAGACAGATCCATTGTACTAAGTATCTCATCATGTCACTTATAGCTGAGAAATAAGAGGAAGAGTGATTGATAAAACAGGATTTGAATGGGAATTTTTTTTATAATGGCTCACCATATCCCTAATGGTATACACACTTCCCTCCAAGCAATATCACACCTTCTGTGTTACCTCATGTACAAATCAAAATACCTAGAACCCCCATCAGATACTTGTATGATCAACTCAAATTTACCAGTGTTCTCCCCAGAGCAGATTGGCCGGGCGACCCGCCCGGGAATTTTAGTCCCCGCCCGGCACACAAGTCCTGCCGCGAGCAGCCTGACAGGCGGCGCCTCCCATTCTTCAGGAGCGCACCACAGCCACTGAAAGACTCCGGCCCGCGGCACACTACCGGAGCCGCGGGCCGGAGTCTTTCAGTGGCTGCGGCGCGCTCCTGAAGAATGGGGAGGCGCCGCCTGTCAGAGGACTTGTGTGCTGCCGCTGGCCGGCAGCCTATCAGAGAGGCCGCCGGACCGGTGCAGGTGTCATCGCGCCGCCCGGCTGAAAAAAAATTCTGGGGAGAACACTGTTTACTAACATGTCTGATCACTGCTTGATTCATTTATCATCGATATTGGGCAGGAGTAGTTTCGAAAGGTCGATTTATTCCCCCCCCATGGAAATATCAACCCGTGTATGGCCACCTAAACATAACAAATCACCGCATTTCCCTTCCATCCGTAATGGAGCCGTTTGAGCTGCGGTATGAAAATATTGCTGCAGTGCATTTTGAATTACCATGGGGTAAAAATAAAAGAGATTGTTACAATATAATATACTTTGTCAGATGGAAAAAAGGGGAAAGGAATACACGTTAACTACAGTAAGAAGGTTCAGGAGACCAGCCAGGAACATTTTAGACACAAGGACATTAGGACAAGCATGGATCTATACACTTACATGAAGACAAAAGGATAATGGGTGACTAAAACCGATATCTATATACAGTTTTACAATGCTCATTTACAGCAACCAAAGCAAATTTGCTCACCGACGCATAGCAGAAAATGCACTATACATCCAAACTTAGTAAATAAAAAATGATCAGACAAGAGCAATTCTGAGGGAGGACAGAGAATGTCTCTTCATTTGGAAAATTGCTATGACATAACGAACATTTCTTTGAAAACAACTCCAAAGTAATGCAAAATGCTGCATCTTCATACACTTTGGATGCCCTGGGCAATAATACCCTGTTTCCCTTATGATACGCCACCCCATCAAATAAACCTACCCCGATTTTTGCCCCCCAAGCCACCCCCCGCAAATAAGACACCCACAGGGGACAATGATTGGCAGATCTGCCCCTCTTCTGGCAGAGCTGGGTCCATGCTGGCCAAGCCATTGATCCTGCTTGAAGGAACCGTGGATGGCTCAAGATGAAGAAACATATTAGAGGAACATCTGGAGCTGTGAGCGTGCATGGTGCCCAATGTTCCTCTTATCTGTTTCTTCATTTAGTGTTTCTTTAGTGTGCACAACCTAAAACTTAAGCTGAGTACACACTTGTAGATATGGGCCAGATCGATGGCGGCTTCTAGCGCCTGTTTTTGAGCGGGACCAATCAATCCCAACAGGAATATCGGAGTTCCCTGCTTTATACTTTGTTGAAGCACATTTTGATTTTATTACAGCACAAAGTCAAAGTGTGGAACGATCTGTAGAGGGCTGTGCACAGGAGATGCAATCACAATCTGACAGATTTGGAGTGTTTCTGCAAAGAAGAGTGGGCAAATCTTGCCAAGTGAAAACATGCCATGCTGATCGACTCATACCCAAAAGGACTGAGTGCTGTAATAACATAAAAAGGTGCTCCAACAAAGTATAAGTTTAAGGGTGTGTACTCTTATGCAACCATTTTATATTTATATTTTTAATTTATAAAATACTATTTTTCAATTGAGAGGTACAGTTTATAAGGTCACATTAAAAGGCAGAAAAAGTTCTGAAATTATTCATCTTTGTTTCATTTTTGTACAGCACAGGAACCTGACATTTTGCCAGGGGTTTGTAGACTTTTTATATCCACTGTATATGGCTACTATGTGGGGAAGAAATGCTTTTCTATACAGCGGATATGGACATTTACACACGTATTGAAAGTGATGACCTCTGGTCCACAATCCCCCTTACTGTTTAACTTCTTTGCTTCCAGTTTACTTATGTGGGTTATTGACTCAGCATCACGCCCTCTGTCAAGTACATTTAGAGTGTACCCTAACAAGGAAACACATGGAATGTATAAACTTACAGAAAATGACAAAATAATAAATTCTAAAATTACTATTCTTCGCTTGATAAAACGTACTTGCTTTCAATGGACTAAAACAAAGGCTGAAACTACGCCTGATTCGCGACCGACAATATGTGGTAAACCGGAGACTGACCAATTGGGGACAATGTGATCGGCTTGGGCACATCTAAAAAATGCCTCCCAGCCTCTACGAAACCACCCCAGTGGAAAAGGCTGTTGTATGTTGGATAAAAGAAAGAAAAAAAAAAAGTTTCATCTGCTAAGATCCAATGGGCCAGTAAAGCACCGGTCGAACATATGAAATCTCTCTCCATACTAAATACACTAATAAAAAACTGTTCATATAAACATCATAAAGGAACAATTGAAATGGCTTGATGCATAGCAACATGAATGCAGAAATGATTCAGATATGTTTAGCAATAATTTCAGTAGAGGCATTAAATAGTCAATCTCCAATCAAAACAAATAAACAAGTTTACAGAGAATCAGAAAAAAAACAAAATCAGAACCAAAACATACTTGTATTATTACATAACCTGTATTAAAATTTTTACCTAATGTTATAAATTACAATGTATACTACATTTACGTACCAAAATATGAGGTCAACAGGGTAGCTGGCAAGAGCGGTATGTGACACAAAAAACATTATCCATATATATGTGATAAAATCAAATAAATATTGTATCTCAATCACTTAAATCTGTCTTATGTTATCAGTTTGTTTTATTCTGCAAAGTTTACCTTTTTGGGATATAAAATAGAACATATAGAAATCTGATACATTTAGTTACATTTCATTCACCTTCCCCTAAAAAGACACAAAACAATACTTAAATGGTTATCAAACCATGTCAAAAATAACCATGAAAACCTATAATCCAAATTTAATAGGTAAAAGAAATTATTTTCCCCTCCAAAATGTAAATATTACTTTTATATCATGCTCCTTCCTCTTTCTTGCCTACGACATTCCATGCTTCCTGCAAGGGCTTCCTCTCTGCACTACATGTCCCAGATCACTTGTGGGAGTTCTTTACTGCACATCCATGCACAAAACCCCATATGGGGTTTGGACATAGCAGTGGCTACCTACGCAGGTCTACTAAGTTCTAAAAGCTACGGTAGCCACTAACACAGGAAGGGTCGGGTGCGGTGCACATACTAAACCTAGGCATACATGGCTCCATTTTTAATAGATTTGAGCACAATCAAGCGCATTACATTTTGTGACACAGACTCATATCTCCTCCCATATGTTAATAGCTATTAATGGGTAAAGTGTTCAATGCCAGCTTGTAAAATGTGTCTCTCCATAAGTTGGTCTGTGTTTAGACAATGGGTACTGCTAGTGTATAAAAACATGCTGAAGTTCAGCCCCGACACTCTGCTGGAACGAAGACCTCACTCTTGGTACTGGCCTTTTCGCTGGAGGAATATAGAGTGACTATTGCATGGTCCAGTCCTGCCTATTTACCCTGTTTCCCCAAAAATAAGGCATCCTCTGAAAAAAAGGCACCCTTACATTTTTGCCTCACACTGAAATATAAGGCATCCCCCCAAAAATAAGGCATCACCCTGAAGATACAGTACTGTAACTCTGGACAGGGGCAATCAAAATGACACAGGAGGATCAGAAGGGGTTACTAAAATAGTAATCCCCCCCCCCCTCTGAGTCTCCTGTGCCATTTTGATTCCCCCCTCTGATCCCCTATGTAATTTTAAGTGATTCCCCCACCCTGATACCCCAGTGCCATATTCTTCTTCCCAGGAAAATAAGACATAGGGCATCTTTGGGAGCAAAAATGAATATAGGGCACTGTCCTATTTTTGGGGAAACACGGTAGCGCGAACATTCTTTATATTTTACTTATAAAATATATCTCAATGGCGGTGGTATTTTTTTGTCTCTTTGGACCTGGTAATTTTAAAAGTAGCTCACAAGCCAAAATAGTGTAGGAAACCCTGTGCAGGACAATAATAGAAAAATCTGTAGTGTCTGTATACATACAGACATTTTTACCATGGCCTAAAGAGGAATGCTGCTTATGCGAGAAACCAAGTGCCCATGTTGGCAGACAAGAGTATAATACACCCCCTGCATAAGTGATGTTACAAAGAATAAGAATATCAACCCTTTAATCTTTTTATGGTTGTTGTTATTCATAGTCAGTTTAAGCCTATTCTTACAAACAGTAATGCAAAAACTAAATTTTATTAAGCTACAATGCTCACATCTGTATTGGCATTGATCCTGATGTTTGTTTGCAAGTTAGTTAGTACTGCTTCATTTATCCCATTTGTGGTGAGCCCAGGTTCTTATTGACACATCAGGGAGAAGTCATTATTTTATTATTATCATCATCTATCTGCCCAGAAGTTATGACAAAAAGGGAAAGACTCATAATATTATCAAACAAGGTGTGACATGTCAGCCTTGTGAGATACCCAATAAGCCAGAAGAAACCACATGTATCTGGGGCTACACCTTCAGGTAGACAAATGCAAGATTCCGGAAGAGATGTGTGAAGTGGAAGGGTGCAGCAACTATCAGAAGAGGACCATGTGTGATTAGACGAGCATCACATTGAAGTTACCATACCATTAGTTCTATATAACTTGGTGGAAGGGGTCTCCTTGAAGCCACCTCACAGTATCTCATGTCTTGGAGACAGATTGTCCTATTACATTCTGATGCACCACACAAGGGTCTTCTACTGCTCCTGCGGGTCTTCTGTTTATTTAAGTAGCAGAGACCCCCCACAAAGCTCCCAGAAGACTGTTTTGTTTGGGGGCAGAATGACCTTGCTTTTTGGTGTACCCAAGGCTCATCTCATTCTCCAACCATACCCAGCCCATATAGAGGTCATAGCTAAACATTGGGGTGTTGGTACATGTTCAGGTGTTTGATGCAGTCATCATTTCTGGAAGACAACATAATAATACAGCTTTGATCCCTACAAGACATATATCTTATGGATTAATATGGGATAAGACATGGTCCGTCTGCACCAGATCATCATAAAACTGGAAGCAGGAACAATCTCACTGTTTGGTGGAAAGCAAAGAGGAAAAAAACGTCACCCTAATGCAATCTAAAATGATCCCAATTATGAGCTATTGCTACAGATACTATGTACAGTATATACTCTGCAAGTATATAGACTCATCACAGTCCTATACTAACACCACTATATGAGCAGTGCCCCACAGTACACATGACCTAAGTGTACAAGACACAACACCACAATGACAAGGCAAATACATGTATTCCAACCAATAAACGCCTCCATAATATGGGGACCAGCACACTATATGTGATCCCCGTTTCCCTCACCTCCCCGTTTCCCTCTGCTCACACGGATCTCACGGGCCCGATATCCGCCCTCTGGTTCCGCCGAACTCCTTGTCAGCCGCAGCCTCCCAGACGCGACAGAGCGCGCATGCGCGTGAGCAATAGGCAGAGAACACATCGCGCATGCGTCAGACGAGAACGGCGTCTGACCACCAGGCACGTGACATATGCAACCAGCTGCTCCGACCA
Organism: Ptychadena robeensis; assembly: GCA_036250615.1. Taxonomy (NCBI): domain Eukaryota; kingdom Metazoa; phylum Chordata; class Amphibia; order Anura; family Ptychadenidae; genus Ptychadena; species Ptychadena robeensis. Next base: position 27,150,114 of record CM070040.1, read on the forward strand.
TGCGCACTATGATGTGGTTGCAAGGCACTACACACCCTGGATAGAACGGAAATCCTGTCAGGTGGTGACCCGGAAGAACTCGGGGGGGGGGTCATTAATTTCGTGCCTCTTAAAAGGAAAACAGTGACAGGCTTTCTTTATCTTTTTAGTTTTTTATGTTTAAGTTTGACTATTATGTTTTGCAATATTTCGTTTCATAAATATTTGATAAACTAAAGTGAAGTCAAATAAAACGCATGTAAGGTTATGTTTCCACTAGAGCAATCGGCTGCGATCACCCGCATTTTTAATTGTGGCGCGGTGACCAAGGCCGATCGCTCTCATTAAATTCAATGGGCATGCCACCATTGGGTCGTGACTTGGGCGCGATTACCCGCGTCCATGGCCAATCGTGGATGTGGAGCTGACCCTATTCAAATCATGTGTGACCACGGACAATCGCTTAAGTGAAAACAAGCCCTCATTCTCTATGGGGACGATCAGGAGAGATTTTAAGGAATTTTTGCAGCTTCATTATCGGGATCCAGGAATATGACAATGAACATGCAGGAACTTCCTCAAACCCAGAATTCCCTGCTTAACAGGAACCTGAAAAATTGTCATTCACGATTGCGTTAAAGAATCGCCTGCGTTTTCTGCTAGGCGATCAAAATTGATTAAGAACGCACAAGTGTAAACATAGCCTAATGGTACACACATTTAGGTCTAGAGATTACTATAAAGGCCCTTTCAGGCTAAGGGCTATGTGTCTGCAGTTGTGGTTTTTGAAGATAACGGATACGCCTGTTACACGACAAAAAAAAATTCACGTTTCATGTTGTAGGGAGACGCTTGCACTGCGCCAACAAAGGCTGTTTGCGCGCGCATCTTTACATGGCATTCAAGCTAATGTTTTCCAAACGCAAATTGTCAGTAGCTTGAAGCTATTTGCACAGCCTGAATACTGTAGATATTAAACATGTTCTGTGTTAAAATCACTTTCTGATTAAATATAACACAATCTAGACCATGGGTTTATGCTGTAAAATCCTTTACAGGTTATAATTTTAAAGTTAGCAGAAAGTCCTGGCCCTGAAATTACTGCTCAAACTCTCAAATATGTGGGCAAAATCATTCAAAGTGATCATAGAAGTGTTTAGACCAAAGCTCTTTCAGGTTCATTGCCCACAGGGTTGATAAGGGAAAGGAATGTTTAATTTTAACAACTACCATGGACATCTTGAGCATCTTTGGGGGGAAGGGTACGCTTATTGTTTTATTGTACCTGGAATTTATTACCTTTTTCAACCTAATAGAGCAGGGGTCCTACGGCATGCGGGCGGGATCCGGCCCTCCAAAGAGTTCTAACCGGCCTGTGGGTACCCACCATGCCCCCCCATGGCCCCATGGGTGCCCTGTGTGTGTGTTTTAGAGAGTTGTGTGTATGCTATTGATGTGTATTAAAAGGGGTTTGTGTGTGTGTCAAATATATTTTGGCTGCGCTGTGGGGGAAAAATACAATACAGTGGAGGAAATAATTATTTGACCCCTCACTGATTTTGTAAGTTTGTCCAA
>CM070040.1:27151767-27172603 GCA_036250615.1 Ptychadena robeensis
TGTTTTGGGGGTCATAGGCAGCATTTTTCTTCCTCCAAACACAGCGAGTTGAGTTAATAAGCTTTTTTAATAAGCTTAAGTTTTAAGCTGGCCATACACCTTTAGCTCTCTCTGTTAAGCCCCCCATACACCCGACTTTTCAGGTGCCGATCTAAAGCTTAAACGGCCAAAATCGGCCACCAAATCAATCTAAGCTATTACGGACATAACCATAATCCTTAGATCGGTCTAATACTTTAGACGGGGACAAGTTTCCCCGTCTAAAGTACAGGTATGTCTCCTCAGCTCAGAGATCTGTCTGCAGCTGCCTGCTTTCTCCCTCAGAAGCTGTGAGGGGGGAGGTGCTAGCAGCTCCTCCCTCTCCCTTCGTGCTAGGCTGCCAGCTAACTGACAGTCTGTGACCTCGCAGACTGCAGTTCTCACTGTCAGGTCCCTAGATGTTGTCTGCTGGGTCTCCCTAGCTGTTGGCCACCTGACGGCCTGAGCAGGTAGGTGGACCTGATGGACATCGCTGGCACACAAAGGGTGCCTGGGCCGATTGTGACCCGATGTTTTGGCCGATCGACCGTGCGTGATGATGTCAAAACATCGGGTCTTGATCTATACGTGTATGGGAGGCTTTAGATATCCTTTAGATCTACGAACAACTATATAGTATAGGGACCTCTGCAATTGAACACACGTAGACTTGATTGTTTACAAAGTCCCTCATATTACATGGTTTTGGTAAAACAAGAGGAGGTCTAAAGGGAATCTGAATCTAAAGGTGTATGGGGGCCCTTATTAAAAAAGAAAGACTGAAATATTACATGGTCCTTAGTATTCAGACCCTTTGCTGTGACACTCATATATTTAACTCGATCCATTTCTTCAGATCATCCTTGAGATGGTTCTACACCTTTATTTGGGTCCAGCTGTGTTTCATTATACTGAACGCCACACACCTGTCTATATAAGACCTTACACCTCACAGTGCATTTCAGAGCAAATGAGATAACAGGACAATAAAAAGGAGAGGGGCATATTCCAAGCTGGGTCCCTAGGAGCATCCAAATTCCCTAGCAATCTCTCATTACTTGGGGGATATATGTACTGGCTCTTTGAGCTTTCAACATTTTGGCTAACATTTTACTTGGTTTATTACTGAATTCGCATATCATTCTATGACCTCTTAATAATTTATATTTGATTCTTATTAAAGAGCAGGGTGTTTAACTGTGTCCGTAGTACTTTTACTTTATTACCATGTTCTATTGCTAATTACTTTCTATGTACTGTTTCCAGGCTGTTTATCTCTGAAACCAGGTTTTCCCATTTGGTTATTGCTTTCCTCCCTATTCCTCCTTGCACCCAGTTTAATTACGGTAACTCTCCTCTAATTACACATTTATGGACCTCCCAGTTGTTTATTGGGGAAGTGTCTGAAATGTTTAATGTGGTCTGTTAATTCTTTAATTATGTTTAGCTCTTTAATAATTGATTCATTTAAGCGCCATGACTTGAAGCCCTGCAGTTGTTTTCTAAATTCTAATAGAAGGCGTACTGCTGCATAATCCGACAGCACAATGTTTAAATTTTACGTATGAAAAACCCATCTAGTTGGGCAAGGACTTGTTGCATGAAGCCTATCTGATCCAGGTTTGGAAAATATAGATTTGCTAAAGTAACTTTCTGTGCTTCTATCAAATATACAAATATATAACGCCCCAATTGATCCACTTTTTTATTTGATAATGTCCATTTAACATTCTTGGCTATTAGTATACTAACCCCTTTAGCTTTGGTTATTGGGGATGTACAATGATATACCGTAGGAAAAATATATTTCAAAGTTTTGACGTTATAGGTTCACTGAAAAAGCCCGGAGCATTTCTCTGGGGTGGAGAGTCTCTTACATTAAAAGTAATTATCTTAAAAAATTCCATACTTGTCTTTGTCCTATCTTACAAGGAGGAGAAAGCGAGAAAGAGAAAAAAAAAGGGATATTTGTTGTTACACTTTCTCAGATTTACTTAGTTTGCCTAGACATTGCTTGCTTTTACTGTATTGACATCATGATAGATAATGACAAACTTTTTAGTAGACTAGAAAATATTGTTTATTTAATTCAGGGAGTTTCTAATCGAGGGCTCTCTTTTACATATTGTATTCTATAGCAGAGAGATTAAACCTAGTTAGTAAAAAAAAAAACGTTTTAGTACATTTTAATTATGATACCTATACTAGTAAATTTCTGGCATGTATCGCAAAACAACAAGCATCATCCTTGATCCTTAAAAAACAACATGTTTCAGAAGAAGCATTCAGAATATACTACAAACGGTTTGTAAATTTATTTTTTCGTTTCAATAGATTTTTATTAAAGTTTTCAAACAATTTTACAGTAATACAGTAAATACATAAGCGGAAGTAATGTGCATATTAGTCGGGTCGTCAGACTCCCTAATCCCAGAGCAACGAGGACAAGGCCTTGGGAGGGCGAACCCACTATACATTCAAGATACATAACACACACCGTTCAGTTCAGTACAATACGTGCCAGGCACGCCTGAACGATGCTAAATTAAATAAACAAAACAAAAACCCACAAACAACATTCAAATAAGAGAACGAGAAAAGAGAGAGCAAGAGAGAGAAAGGGCGAGAGATGAAAGAGCGGGAGGGGGGGGAGAGAGTAGGTAATCGGGGGGGTGGGTCTGGGGGTGGGGCAGTTACCAGGCCCTTGCGGAGGGGGTTCCCAGGGGGCTAGATAGTCAGAAGACGGGCATCTAGACTCTGGTCATGGTAGGATTTCACCCATGGGTCCCAAACTTTTTCAAACTTGGCCATGGTGTCGTGAAGCTGTGCGTTCATTTTCTCATTGGTAAAGATCAAGCTACCTTAGCCTTAACGTGGGCCACCGTCGGAGTGCCGGACCACCATGCCTTGGCCAAAACCAGCTTAGCGGCCGTGAAAATGAAGGTGAGTAGTTTAAGTTGGGTGTATGTGCAGTCCCTGGGTTTGAGTGTTAAGAGGGCTTCAAAGGGATCTTTACGTATGCTATGGCCTAAAACCGTGTATATTAGCTGATACACCCCCGTCCAAAAGCGTCTGATTTTCGGGCAGTCCCACCAGATGTGGCGCAATGTGCCATCAACCGAACAGCCGCGGAAACATAGTGGGGACGTTCCTGGGTTAATTTTGGCTAATCAGGAGGGCACCAGGTACCAGCGCATCAGCATAGCTTCATTCAAGGAAACATTAACCGATCCCTTGCTCGTCGTTTTCCAAATCTGCTGCCAATTGGGTAGCTCCAGGGAGCGACCCAAGTCCGATTCTCATCTGGAGACATATGACAAGGGATGACAGGAGTCCGAGCCGACCATAGTTTTATACACCAGAGATACTCCGCCTTTCCCCAGGGGTGTCGAGAGACAATAGCGCTCAAATTGCGTGAGGGTTTTGGGAGAATCAGTATGTTTAAGCTGGGAAGCGACAAAATTTTTAATCTGAAGATAGCGGAACACTTCACCTGCTGGGGCCTTATGATTGGAGCGGAGTACCTCAAAAGGCAGAACCCCGTCCAAGGAGGAGAGGTGGTAGACCCTCCTGAGGCCCTTATCTGACCACCAGCGGAAACCTCCAGGGGAGTCCCACCCCGGGAGAAAGGATGGGTTGTTGAAAATCGTTGCCAATGGGGCATGAGGGGACATGAGGTGAGACGAGTACTTGACATTGTCCCACACCTTCAGTGAATGTCTCAAAATGGGGTTATCAAATTTGCGGAGTTGTGGAACTACCCAGAGGAGAGTGTCAATGGCCATCGGCGCCACGATAAAAGCTTCCAGGCTCACCCACAGGGGGGGGGGGGCGGACCATAGCATGGTAAGCTGTCAAGGGGGCAATTTGCGCCGCCCTGTAATAATACTGCAGTCGTGGTACACCTAGACCCCCCCCCCCCTCACCTTTGGTTGGAAGAGCGGTTTGTAAATAAATTGTTATCCACTTGTATGATTCTACAATTACTATATCAAAATTATATATGTCATTGTTTCTTTAAACATGTAATATTTTAAATTTTTATAGCCAGATCATGTACAAATGTTGGACAGGCGAATTACAAAATATTAAATCAATATTGTATATAAACCTTTGCCTGGTGTAGAGCATTGGGTTCAGATCCCCTTTATAGAAGACATTCAAGTCATTCATTTTCAAATGTTATGAAGAGAAACAGAAGGGAAGGGTCAACTGTCATTATCCATTGTGGGGGTTCAACCTCAAGGATGGTCCTCACAAAAGTTTTTCCAGTCCGTATTTATTCAAACCTGATCAGGAGCCCTGACTGAGTAGTCCCAGTTCCTTTTGTGGAGAAACAAACAGCTACATCGCTGATGTTCAACAGGTGTAAATTCTGAAGTGTACATGGATGGAATGGACCTATGGAAGATTGGCTCCCTGGTGGTCATAACATTGGCACTTAATGTGGCTCCTGTTTTCCTGCTTTCTCTGCTGGGTGGTTCTGGTATCTTTTCTATTAATCAACTACTCATTCCTGTCTGATGATCAAAGAGGCCTTCTAGCCTCTGCTAACCAGGCTCTGATTGTCTCTGTTTGCTGTATCCTTTCCAACTTTGCTGTTACTGCCTGCCTGTTTGACTTTGCCTCTGTTGATTTTGTTCCTTGTTTTAGACTTTCCTACTGTCAACTATTTTGAGGGATTGTAGCTAACGGAGCAACCTGGGAGTCACCCACAACAAAGCCCATCACTCCTTTTGTGGTGCTGTGGTGAATACTCTACGCCTGAGTCTTTGTTTCCATTATATGTTGTGTCCCGATGTAGCACATTGATATTGCCTGCCGGCGGATGATCTACATACACATATACCTGTGCAGAGGCTCAACGTATTCGACTATGTTGAGCCTTACATCGGCAGAGTGGCTTGGCGCAGTGAAGACAGATCCACCGCCGATCAGGTTAGGCTATCTGCTACGTTGGGACCTGCAGCTATGCATACACGCTTAGTGGAGGGGTACCGACAAAATGGAAACAAGCCCTTAGTCTACGCTTGCCTGGTGGCACGGTGGGTCGACTGCTCCTATGGGTCCCCCATAATATTAAACCTCTGTGCTTATCAGTTTAAATTTCCAATCTTGAACATGTGTACACCATTAACCTCCCTCTACAATCCTCCATAGAACTAATAATAATTTCCTTGCTCATAACCTACAGGGAGTGCAGAATTATTAGGCAAGTGGTATTTTTGAGGAATAATTTTATTATTGAACAACAACCATGTTCTCAATGAACCCAAAATACTCATTATTCTCATATCATATTCTTATATCATATTCTCATTGTTCTCATATCAAAGCTGAATATTTTTGGAAGTAGTTTTTAGTTTGTTTTTAGTTTTAGCTATTTTAGGGATAGCTGTGTGTGCAGGTGATATTACTGTGAATAATTTTAGGCAACTTACAAAAAACTTTAATTTATACCCATTTTCAATTATGTATTTTACCAGTGAATGAAACCAATTTTATAACATCCTCAACATTCACAAATAACTTTCTGACCGGAAAAAAACAAAACAAAAACAAGATCATCACTCAAAAGCCTGCCATCCATGGAGTTATGTCAGTCAGTGGTTTTGATCTGTTCACCTAAACATTTGCGTTGCAGCAGCAACCCAAGCCTCCCAGACACTGTTCAGAGAGGTGTACTGTTTTCCCTCTTCCTTGTAAAATCCACATTTGACGATGGACCCAAAGGTTCTCATGGGGTTAAGATTCAGGTGAACAGGAGAGGCCACATGTCATTAGGTTTTTCGTATTTTATACCCTTTCTTGCCAGCACGCGGGGGAGTACTTGGACGCGTGTGATGGGGCATTGTCCTGCGTGAAAATCATGTTCGTTCTTGAAGATGCAGACTTCTTGCTGTGTACCACGCTATGAAGAAGAAGTGTCTTCCAGAAACTTTTTTGTTTTCAGGTATGGACTGTGAGTTGAGCTTGACTCCTCCTCAACCGAAAAAGGCCCCACAAGACTCATCTTGAGGTTTATACCAGCCCATAACCAGTAACCCACCTCCCACCTGCTGGCATCTGAGTCGGACGGAGCTCTCTGCCCTTTACCAATCCAGCCACGTACCCACCGATCTGGCCCATCAAGACTCACTCTATTTCATCAGTCCATAAAACCTTAGAAAAATCTAGCTTGAGATATTTCTGGCCAAGTCTTGACGTTTCAGCTGTGTGTCTTGTCAGTGGGTGGTCGTCTTCAGCCTTTCTGTTCTCTGAGTGATTGCACACCTGTGCTTTTGGGCACTCAGTGATGTTGCAGAAATATGGCCAAACTGGTGGACAAAGTGCATCTTGGCAGCGCCCACGCTTGACTTTTCTCAGTTTCGATGGGCAGTTATTTGCGCCTAGGTTGTTCCCCACGCTTCTTGCCGACCCTGTTGACTATTGAATGAAACGCTTGATGGTTGCTGATCACGCTTCAGAAGAGTCGCAAGTCAAATTTTAAGAGTCGGCTGCATCCCTCTGCAAGATATCTCACTATTGTTTGACTTTTTAAGCTGTGTGAACGGCTTCTTTTGACTGATTTTGCCAAAGGAAAGGAAGTTGTCCTACTAATTTGCACAGCATTAATATCGGGTGTTTGATTGTATTAGACCACCACCCTTCTCATTACAGGCATGCAAATCATTATGCTTAATTGGTAGTAGGCTTTCGAGCCTATACAGCTTGGAGTAAGACAACATGCACTCCCTGTATTATCATGCATGAGTTTAAAACCTTTCTAAAGCTCACTATTCACCTTTCAATCCCTCTGTACAATTAGATCTACCAACACCAATGTAGTAAAGTGGCCTCCTTGATAGAATACATAGTGATTGGAAGGTTTAAAATGGTCCTCCTATTACATGGTTCACTCATGAGTTGAGTAATGTACCCGCAGGGGGCATGATTTTCAAATGGCACTGAGTACAGCTTTCTGCTTAGAAAGCTGTATTCAGTTCGTTTAAGGTAAAATACTGACTTTTTGAAATTGGTCTCTTCCTGTGTGATGGACCCAGTGACCAATAGGACCAAATTTAAAAGGGAAATGTACCAGATAGATTGATAACTTTATCCAGTACAATTCAAATTAAAAAAAAACACATTTACAATTAAATTTTTTTCTTATATAAACAAAAAACAAATATCATATCATATTTTAGAGGGGTTTTTTTTCATTTAAATTATACCATTTATTAAATGTATTATTTTTTTATGTCTTTTTTTTACTTTATTGTGTGTTTCAAACATTATTATAGTCAGGATGTCTACTATACCCTTGTACATGCATATTTTGGTAAGTTACAGGCCTACAACATAAAAAAGAAAATTCCATTGAAGTCTATGGTTCGGTTTTGGTACAGAAATCTGGACCTCATCAGTGCCCTAGGGAGGTTAAAAAAGTTTGAATCCTCTTACCTTTTTAAAACAAAAAATATTTACCATCACAAATTGCAAGATTGTAAAGATGTGATTTTCAAAACTGTCTCTAGGTGTCATGCGTGTGTTTCATAAGGCTCCAAACTACTGGAAATTGGTCTAGGAAATCCTTAGCTTGAAACACAAAGTGAAAAAAACTGCAATTCCTTTTAAAGAAGAGCAGCATGAAAATCTTCATGTAATTTATTTTTGAGAAATAACAGTTATTCTATTAGAAAAACATAATGTATGATGGGGAGATAGTAGAGAAATTTAATCTCATAATACTCTGTAAATTGTAAAATTATAGATAAGCACAATATTTATGTTTTACTTAAATTGAAACCTAATTTAAACAAAGACAACATGTGCTAGGCCAACCATTTTTATAAAATAAAATATTCCTACAACCCTTACCTACATCTCCAACATTTTAGTGATTATACAGTTTTCAGGACTTTTGCAAGGAACTCATAGTGAGCTACACTAAAATATTTGCTCACCTCCAGTCAAAATATCAGCGCATACATTTTCAGAATCCAAAAATCCTTACCTACTATTCTAGTTATTCAACCATTAACATAACAGTGGGTACGGAAAGTATTCAGACCCCCTTAAAACTTTCACTCTTTTTTATATTGCAGCCATTTGCTAAAGTTCTTTTTTTTACACACAGCACCCCATAATGACAGAAAAACACAAAATTTTTGATTTTTTTGCAGATTTATTAAAAAAAAACTTTGATCTTTGATAGAGCCATAAGTTTTTTTGGGAAAGAAGCAACAAGTTTTTCACCCCTGGATTTGGGGATCCTCTGCCCTTCCTCCTTGCAGATCCTCTCCAGTTCTGGTTGAAAGGCAAACGTTGGTGGACACCCTTTTTTAGGTCTCTCCAGAGATACTTAATTGGGTTTAAGTCAGGGCTCTGGTGAGTTAAGCTATTATTTTAGCTGGGTGTTTAGGGTCATTGTCTTGTTAAAGGTAAACCTTTTGCCCAGTCTGAGGCACTGAGCACTCTGGAAAAGGGTTTTGTCCAGGATATCACTGGACTTGACTGCATTCATCTTTCCCTCGATTGAAACCAGTCATCCTGTCCCTGCAGCTGAAAAACACCCCCACAACATGATGCTGCTACCACCATGCTTCTCTGTTGGGACTGTATCGGTGATGAGCAGTGCCTGGTTTTCTCCACACATACCACTTAGAATTATTAGCCAAAAAGTTCTATCTTGGTCTCATGAGACCAGAGAATCTTATTTCTCTTCATCTTGGAGTCCTTCAGGTGTTTGTTAGCAAACTCCATGCAGGCTTTCTTTTGCCTGTTCAATGTGTCTTGAAATGAAGACAGGCTTTCTTAGGACCACTCTATCATAAAGCCCCAACTAGTGGAGGTCTGCAGTGATGGTTGACTTTCTAAAATTCTCTCCCATCTCCCGACTGCATCTCTGGAGCTCAGCCACAGTGATCTTTGGGTTCTTCTTTACCCCTGTCACCAAGGTTCTTCTCCCCTGATAGCTCAGGTTGGCCGGATGGACAGCTCTAGGAAGGGTTCTGGTTGTCCCAAACATCTTCCATTTAAGGATTATGGAGGCTAGTGTGCATTTAGGAACCTTAAGCGCCACAGAATTTTTTTGTAACCTTCGCCAGATCTGTGCCTTGCCACAATTCTCTGACATGTACTGTGAGCTGTAAGTCCAAACACAGCTGGACCCAAATGAAGGCGTAGAACCATCTCAAGGATTTTCTGAAGAAATGGAGTGTCACAGCAAAGGGTCTGAATACTTAGGACCATGTGATATATTTTAGTTTTTCTGTCAATGCTGTGTGTACATGAGGAGAAAAAAAAGAATTTAAAATATTTTAGCAAATGGCTGCAATACTGTATAACAAAAAGTGAAGAATTTACACGGGTCTGAATACTTTCCATACCCTCTTTAACACTCCACTTACCCACTTATTAAACAATTGTAATAAAGACCTGCAGTGACTCATTGACTTGTGTTAAAATGAAAAAAGATGAGCGATCCAGCTTTTGAAATTCAACCGAATATTATTCTTATTCATTCCAGTACATAGTCTACAACTGTCCTGATTTAGCCTGTACAGTAATTTTTTAAACAAATGCTTGCAGGTTTTCAGTCACCCTGGCAGAAAGACAAAAAATGTTTTTGGGCCATTACACACTAGCCACGGCTGCAGTGCTTTGCTGGTAACTGGCACGTCAGCGGTAATGCTAGCGTGTCGGCTACCTGTAAAATAATGCTGCGTTTTTGTATTGTGCTGTGTTCTGGGAGATGCACTGGTCCCCATTCAAAACACTGATGATTGACCAGAGGAAAACGTTCGTTCTCTGGCTGATCAAAGATCTGTGCAACCACAAGTGGTCGCTCCAGGTGGGCGTGTGTGTTTTGCGATTAATCATAAAGCGATCACCCCACAGATTAAAGGCCACAGATTAAAGCGTCTATGGCCGGCTTAAGAGGTACGTGACAATTTTTTTCTTCTTAGAATTTTTTTTAATTAGTTTACATTTCTTTTCTTTTGATTTGGATTGGATAAAAACATTTATTTTTTTAATTGGATAAAAAAAAAAAAAAATGTAAACGAATAAAAAAAATTCTAAGAAAAATAAATTGTAAAGTACGTTGAACTTTTAAAACTCCAGCCAAACTTCCAGCGCTAATCCCGGAAATAGCTGGAGAACTGGCATCGGGCATAGCGCTACGGAGGTTAATACAAATGTTGTGTTTTATGAAGTTTTACATGCAAAAGAATGGCCATCTTCATGTGTATGATACTGTATATGATATGTTGTTTATGTTAATCGATTTGGTGAATCCTCTATTTTAACAAGTCACATTTCACTGTATACTGCTTTCTGATATATTTTCTCTCTATGTCCTCCTGTAACCTTTTTTGTCTCTGTAACCTTATGTCTCACATGATAGAAACAGGGAAGGCCGGATGTGTGTATATTAATTGTTTTTTAATAACTGTGGAAGGAAGAGTGCAATGGAAGTCACAACATTTTCCAAATGTTTTCCTGAAACTTTAACAATAATGTGGAAAAGATTGTTAAAACAAACTCAGCTAAAAGAAACTTCATCAAAGTTTCAAAAACGTTGGCCATTTGATATGTTATTTTTTTCCAATAAAGATTTTTATTCATTTAAAAAAATAACAATACAATAGAAATGACAGTGTTGTGAGAGATGGCAATCATACATTCAAATTACAATAAAGAAGTAAGACATTGAACTGCGCATCATACTTTGTTTGTCATATTGTCTCATTTACCATGCAATCACCAACAAATCAATAAAAAGGAAAATTACCAAAACAGGGGGAGGGGGGTCTCTAAGCCTAAGCCTCACATAGTAATACATTACCCACACTAAGGGGGAAACAGTGAGGGTAAGAAAAAAGGTGCGAAATAGGATGGGGGGAATTGTGGGGCTAGCTGCCAAGTAGGTTTGGTTCTCCATAATTCCATTGAGAGTCAATTAACTCTGCATTTCAAGGCTCTTATAAAAAGGGGTTATTCATCTAAAGGTCTGCACCGACTCCAGCAGGGTCCTACCTTTGGCAAAGCATATAAAGTGGTCCCAGTAGTAACATAGGTCAGAGAATTGTCTAAGGCGGTCATGTTAGGTATGGAAAAACTGTATAATCTCCCTCACATGATGCACCTGTTGCAGCCACTTCCCTACGGTGGGCAGTGTCGCACTGCACCAATGTCTAGGTACTAGTATCTTTGCCCCATTCAGTAAGTAGTGTTCCAATGTTTTATTTTCATTCTCGGGGGGTCATAGTTAAGGGAAATCAGCAGGAACAGCATGTGTGGGGGAAACTCTGACTCTGACATGTAGGATGCATTCCAGTAACATGTGGATTTGGCATATTACTTAAGGCATTTGAGTGCCCATTCTCCTCTAAGCAGCACCAGCATGTCCAGTTTACCTCAGGAAATATAGTATGTAACAGTACCGGGGTGCATGATTTAGTCCTTGATTCATACATGATCCACAGTCAACAACAATAACTACAAATATATGCACTTTCTTTATTCTTAAGATGTACACATCTATTTCAACCATACTGCAAAGTATCACTTAACACCTTGGGAAGTCCCCAATCTATAAGCTAGGTTCCTAGGTTCCTCAAAAGGGGTGGCTTTTATATATGTAGGAAGAGAATAGGGAAAACTAAAACAATACAGGTAAAGAACCATTCTATAACCATTTAATTTAAGCTTGTTGAGTTGAGGACTGTGGTACTGCTACTCAGAGTTAAGTGAAGCCATAACAGCTACAGAAAGTATATTTGTAAAGTTAACATGGATGGTTACCTTATAACACACCCACTTTATCTTTTATAAAAACCCATTAGCTGCAATATACAGGGAGTGCAGAATTATTAGGCAAGTGGTATTTTTGAGGAATGGTATCCGTCTTGGAGGAAGGACAAACATGCACCTTTCCCCTGTATTATCATGCATGAGTTTTTTTAAAAACTTTCTAAAGCTCACTATTCACCTTTCAATCCCTCTGATACCAAGTTAGATTCTACAACACCAATGTAGTAAAGTGGTCCTCCTTGATAGGAAACATAGTGATTGGCGGTTTAAATGGTCCTCCTATTACATGGTTCCATCATGAGTGTTGAGTAATGTACCCGCAGTGGGCATGATTTTCAAAATGGCCACTGAGTACAGCTTTCTGCTTAGAAAGCTGTATTCAGTTCGTTTACGGTAAAAATACTGGACTTTTTGAATTGGTCTCTTCCTGTTGTGATGGACCCAGTGAACAATAGGACCCCAAATTAAAAGGAAATGTACCAGATAGATGATAACTATCCAGTACAATTCAAATTAAAAAAAAACAACATGTACAATTAAATTTTGGTTCTTATATAAACAAAAAACAAAATATTCATATCATTATTTTAGAGGGGTTTTTTTCATTTAAATTATACATTTATTAAATGTATATTTTTTTATGTATTTTTTTTACTTATTGTGTGTTTCAAACTTATATAGTCAGGGAGTCTACTAGACCATTGTACATGCATTTTTGGTAAGGTACAGGCCTTACAACATAAAAAGAAAGAAAAATTCCATTGAGTCTTATGGTTCGGTTTTGGTTACAGAAATCTGGGAACCGATCAGTGACATAGGGCGGGTTTAAAAAAGTTTGAATCCCCTTACCTTTTTAAAACAAACAATATTACATCACAGAATTGCAAGATTGTGAAGAAGGAGGTTGATTTTCAAAACTGTCTCTAGGTGTCATGCGTGTGTTTATAAGTCTCCAAACTACTGGAAATTGGTCTAGGAAGGAAAAAAAATCTTAGCTTGAAACACAAAGTGAAAAAAAATGCAAATTCCTTTTAAAGAAGAGCAGCATGAAAATTCTTCATGTAATTTATTTTGAGAAATAACATGTATTTATTAGAAAAAAACATAATGTATGAGGGGAGATAGTATGGAAATGTAAATCTCATAATACTCTGTAAATTGTAAAATTATAGATAAGCAACAATATTTATGTTTTACTTAAATGAAACCTAATTTAAACAAAGACAACATGTGCTTAGCAACCATTTTTATTAAAATAAATATTCCTACAACCCGTACCTACATGCTCACAGGACATTTAGTGATTAGACAGGTGTCAGGACTTTGAAGGAACTTCAGTGAGCTACACTAAAATTGTCACCTGCCAGTCAAAATATGCGCGCATACATTTTCAGAATCCAAAAATCCTTACCTACTATTCTGTTATTCAACCATTAAAACATAACAGGGGTACGGAAAAGTTAGTCAGACACCCTTAAACTTTTCACTCTTTTTTATATTGCAGCCATTGCTAAAGTTCTTTTTTTTACACAAGCACCCCATATGACAGAAAAACACAAAGTTTTAGATTTTTTGCAGATTTATTAAAGAAAAATTGATCTTTGATTTAGAGCCATAAGTTGTTTGGGGAAAGAAGCACAAGTTTTTCACCCCTGGATTTGGGGATCCTTGCCCTTCTCCTTGCAGATCCTCTCCAGTTCTGGTGTTGAAAGGAAAACGTTGGTGGACAGCCTTTTTTAGGTCTCTTCCAGAGATACTTTAATTGGGTTTAAGTCAGGGATATGGTGAGTTATGAAGCTATTATTTTAGCTGTTGTTTAGGGTCATGGTCTTGTTAAAGGTAAAACCTTTTGCCAGTGCTGAGGCACTGAAGCACTCGGAAAAAGGGTTTTGTCCAGGATTATCACTGGATTGACTGCATTCATCTTTCCTCGAGTGGAAAACCAGTCATCTGTCCGCAGCTGAAAAAAAATCACCCCCACAACATGATGCTGACTACCACACAATGCTTAGGTAGGTTGGGACTGTATTCGGTTGATGAGCAGTGCCTGGTTTTCTCCACACATACCCAATTAGAATATTTAGCCAAAAAGTTCTATCTTGGTTCTCATGGACCAGAGAAATTATTTCTCTTCATCGTGGAGGCCTTTAAGGTGTTGTAGCAACTTCCATGCAGGCTTTCTTTGCCGTTCAATGTGTCTTGAATGATAGACAGGCCTTTCTTAGGACCACCAGTCATAAAGAAGGAAGCAACTAGTGGAGGTCGTGCATGATGGTTGGACTTTCTAAATCTATCCCATCTCCGACTGCGATCTCTGGAGCTCAGCACAAGTGATGCTTTGATGGTTCTTCTTTAACCCGTCACCAAGGTTTTTCCCCTGATAGCTAAGGTTGGCCGGAGGGACAGCTCTAGGAAGGGTTCTGGTTGTCCCAAACATCTTCCATTTAAGGATTAGTGGAGGTAGTGGGTGCATTTAGGAACACTTTAGCGCCACAGAATTTTTGGTAACCTTCGCCAGATCTGTGCCTTGCTCACAATTCTCTGACATGTACTGGAGCTGTAAGTCCAAACACACTGGACCCAAAATGAAGGCGTTAGTTAGAAACCATCTCAAGGATTTTTCTGAAGAAATGGAGGTAGTGTCACAGGAAAAGGGTCTGAATATTAGGACCATGGTGATATATTTTAGTTTTTCTGTCAATGACTGTGTGTACAGTGAGGAGAAAAAAAAAAAGATTTATAAAATTTTATTTTAGCAAATGTGCTGCAATACGTAGTAACAAAAAAGTGAAGAATTACACGGGTCTGAATTACTTTCCATACACTCTTTAAACACCCAAAGGAAAGGAAGTTGCCTAATAATTATGCACACCTAATATAGGGTGTTGATGTCCACGACCCTTCTCATTAAAGAGATGCACATCACCTAATATGCTTAATTGGTAGTAGGCTTTCGAGCCTATACAGCTTGGAGTAAGACAACATGCATAAAGAGGATGATGTGGTCAAAATACTCATTTGCCTAATAATTCTGCACTCCCTGTAATATGTTTCATATTGTTTGCTAAGGATGCTGTGGGTGGTGCAAATAAAAATATATATATACTGTATAAACATGCAGTGGTCACAAGGACAGATAAAGAAGGAAAATCTTTTTAAAGCGGACCTACCACCTGGGAGGTCACCCAGCATTATCAGCTGCAGCTCAGCCGATATTGCTGACATCATAAATCCTTAAAAAAAATCTTATTCTGACAGCTGGAGGGGAGCTGGTTACGAGTTCTCCCCTCCCACTGCATTATGTCGCGCCTAGGCACCCGAAGTGGTGTCTGGGACATCTCTCCCAGGCAGGTGATCGTCACAGCAGCTGATCCCCCTCTTCACACACCCCAAACCCCCCCCCCCCGGCAGGTCTCTGTAGCTCTAATAGAGAAGAGACAGGAGGAGGAGGTGCAGAGGAGAGGGGGGGGGGCAGTGTGGGCAGAAGTCTGCAGATCTCCAGTAGCTAAGATGCAGGCATGAGAACTGCAAGCAAGTAAAGTGAGTATAGTGTGGGATTTTTTGTGCAGCAGTTTGCCAGTATCTGAACTGCTGACAGGTGAGTATTGTGTCTGTATTAATTTGAGTTTAAAACCGCTTTATCACATATCATATCATGCTCCTATTATTCTGTAATGCTTTAGAGGCACTTTAAAGACAAATGCTGTATTAGTGCTTATTAGTTTGCTGTTCTGAAACATAAAGTTTAAATTTTAGTTCTCCTACAAACATTTTAGAAAACAAAACACCAATATTTAATTAACAAACATGAACAAGAAATAACTAGTTCTACATGCCATAATGCAAGATGCTTTAGGGTTCTTTGCCAAAAAGGATGGTGAAATGCTTCACAATGTGAATGTTCCAAGCAAAATGAGCATTTTCCAGATGATATCTAATCTATGCACCATACTACTCGTCTAGCGTTGTCCAAGAGTATTATTAAGAGATTATAACAGTAATTTCTGCCTGAGGCAAAACAGGAGCATTAACTGGAATTATGATGTACTGGAAGCTTATCAAGAATAATAAAGGTGGGAAAGAGGAAATACCATTAAATACACAATGGTATACACGATATCAAGTTGAATTCCACAGCAAAGACAACATGTTTTTATATCAAATTTGCATGAAGTGTATAAAGTGCACCTGTGCCTACTGAGGTTACAATAATTACATATTTGAAGATACTGTAATTGTTTTTAAGCAAACCTGACACAAAAAGGGGCTATTATTGTAAATTTAGGGCAGTCACCTGTAACAGCAATGGCAATGCTTAGCAGAGCAGTTGTCAAGGCTTATGTTTTAGTATAATAAAATGGTTGTGCTGCTTATTCCCCCCCCAAAATTTTTTTTTTTTTACTGATTTGGGATAATAAGCAAACCTTTCCACTAGAAGGCCAAAGAAATTCAGATTCCTGTTACATTGTTATCAGAAAAACAGAACCAAACTGCCAGGTAGGTGCAATTGCATGCTAGGGGATCCTTTTTCTAGAAAGTTACATTTCCGGTAACCATCAATATTCTACTAATATATCATATTAATATATCAATATTAATATGTTACACCTCAAAGAAAGTACATTTGTTTTCCAATCAAAACTTACAAGAATCTATTTTCTTGGAGTTGAGCTTTAATATAGTCTTCATAACCGCTTCTCTAAGAGTAGGAAGTTGCCAAATCATTGTGATTTGTTTCTACCCCTTGATGCATTTCCTGATTCCTAGTTCCTGTAGGAGCTCCAAAATGATAGTATTGCTTCATTATGACCTTGCACTGCCTTTTGTATTTATTTCTGTCTTGTGATTTGTTGTCTTGCTCTTAGAATGTTATCTGACTTCAGACGGTGTCTTACTAAGCTTTATTTGCTGCTTTGGCGCTTTGATTCAGTAATCCTATCTACTCAAACACACTTCCTGCTTACAGTTACAATATAATAGTCAATTGAAAAAAGACAAATTTCCATACAAATAAGCCAAAGACATTGAACCCCAGAGCTGACACTTACCTGGTTCTTGAAACCATGGTGACAATGTGCAAATAAATATAGTTGAGGCCAAAATGATTAGCCCCCCCCCACCCCCTTATGAAATTAGACAACACTTTTAAAAATGACCATTAAGATCAATTGTTTGTTATTTTGTAAACAAATATACTATAAAAATAACGTCCACCTAGGCTACTAGTGGACGCAGGGATTTTAACAGAGTGCACAAGCTGCCCATCGAAGGCAATGGGGCTTTGACAGGGCTGTCTCCACAAATTCACCATTAGCAGACTACACGCATACTGTCCTTAGCCCATACCTCTTTTCTAAGCACTAGGATCCAAGAGTCCAATTATAAACTGCTATCCAGGTGGTATAGGGTACCTTCTCTGCTAGCTAGACTCTATCCGGTGGTACCAGATGACTGTTGGAGAGGGTGTGAAAAAAGGGGCACTCCATATATGGTGGCTGTGCCCTTTAGATAGCACTGTTCGAGATGGCAGTACATGTGGTGATTGGTGACCATACAGAATTGACAGTCTCCAAGACCCCTTTGGCTATGCTCTGTTCCACACCTCTTTAATGCTGTTTAAGCACTCATCCATAGTCTGTGGAAGTCAGACAAGATACCCTCAGTCAGGGACTGGCTTCAGGAGCGAATTAGAGAATTAGAGGAGCTGTAAATTGTTCTAGCTGGTCCAAATTGCACAGTTTCCTAGCATGAACATTCACTTCGAGCACCCGCCACAGATTCTCAATAGGTCTGGGTTCTGTGCGGGCCACTCCAGGATCTTTGTTTTGGTGTCCTGGAGGAACTGTTGGACTAATTTTTATATATGCTAAGGGTCGTTGACTTGTTGAAAGAACCAGCGATGACCTAAGCCTAGACTACTAATAGATTTCTACATATTCTGTCTCAAAACGTCAACATAGTTTGTTTTTTTTTATGCCATGCAGGTTCTCCTTTTTCCACACAGGACCTCTGGAGCTCCAACATAGTGACCATCGGGTTCTTGGTCACCTCAATGTCACAGCCCTTCTCCCCTAATCACTCAGTTTAGATGGCCGACCAGCTCTAAGGGTCCAGGGGGTTTTGAACTTCTTCCACTTATGGATAATGGATGCCACTGTGTTCATTGAGACAACGTACTTAAGCAGACAGCCAAGATATCAAAGGGGTGGCTTCAGGACAACTCTGTGAAGTCCTTGAATTTCCTAGCCAGAGACCAGACTTAAATGTAATATGTAATATAATATAATATGTAATATAATATGATTGAACATCTCTGGAGAAATCGTAACATGGCTGTGAACTGACGAATCTCATCCAACCTGATGGAGCTGGAGAGGTGCCACAAAGAATAATGGACAAAACAGGCAATGGATAGGTGTACCAAGTTTGTGGCATCATTCAATTCATTCATCATGTGTTTTCCAACCACATGTCACAAATACTTTAGGTTTGTATCCAAATTTCACAATTCTGGTTGGTCATGTTTAAAGAATAGGCCACATATACTACCCTTGCTTTAGCACTTGTATCCATGTAATTGGCTGTATTTTTTTGGGAAAAAGACGATTTCATTCAACAAGTGTGTTTGGCATTACAATAGTCATATTCCAGCCACCAGTTGTGTTTTAAAGGATTCATCATATATGAGATGAAAAGGAAATCTCCAAATAGGTTTTGTGATGTAAGAGAGACCTAAATACAAGGAGACTGGGGCATGGTCTGATATAACTAAAGGAGTTATGGATGCTTGAGAAAGGTATTTGCTCATTTATTTGGTCCATATCCACAACAAAAGGTAATGAAACAAGGAGTAGCTTTGAAAAAGCGATGCATGAGCTCATATTCCATAGGTCTGAAATGTGATTCTTGTAGCAGGGCAATGTCTGTTCTCAGCTTCTTCACGTGGTGTAACACCTGAGTATGTTTATTGGGGAATGAAAACCTTTGACATTTCAAGTTACCACCTTAAGGTTTCCACAACGAGTAGCAGATGTCATAATGCAACATCAAAAAGAAAGAGATGAATAGCAGATATGCATTGCATAACAGGAAGGGGGGGGGGGGCTCCACCCAACTCCTAATTCATCAAGGATATTAGAATAATACACTAATGACCCATGGGTAGTGTGCAAAACAAAATGAAAAACAAAACTATAACAGCAGAGAAAGCCAATATATAAACATCATATCATTATGTGCGTTAATTCTCACTATTTGTCTTCTTTTTACATTTAAAGGTATAAGTTTCAGTATAAGTTAACACATGGGAACTGTCAGCAGGCAACATTAGCTGTTAAAAAATGCACATTGCCTCTGCAGGATACGAACATAATACATGTTTCCATTGATCAAGCGTTGCAGCATGAATTTATTCTAGGACACATTTCTGCACTCTTCAGCAAAAGAGTGACCTCAGCTGAGTATTCTACGAAGATAAGGAGGTTGTTGCCATCAACAGCCAGATGTTTCCTGGGTTTTGGAGGTCCTGTAATGGCAACTTTGTCATTAAAGTCTAAATAGTGGATAATATCCAGCCTCCACAAATTAAATTTTGAATAAGGGGTCACAAACAATGAGATCGCAAAACTCAGAAGGATCCATTTAGCCCCAGCGAGGTATGTGTGACTACTTGACAAAACTGCATCAGATCAGCTGGTTTGTATGTTTCTTACCACCCCAGCCAGGGCACCTAGGCACAGGGTGCATGACTGGGCGCGGGATGCAGGAAGATGGACGGCCGGCTGGAAGTGATGTGGTGCATTCACCGGAAATGATGTGGAAGAAGAGGCAGAGCCGCGCGGGCATACAACCCGGCGGCGGAAAAGGAGGAGCCCTCTTCGTGATTAAGAATCTGAAGACTGCAGACTGGATGATGGCGTCTCCTGGGACCGGGCCTGAGCGCGTGGCGGACCGGGCGGCGGATCGCTAGGACGACCGGGCGGCTGTGGACCTTGTTCTGGAACAGGTGAGGGAGCAGGCCAGGACTTGGGCTGGAGCGGTCTGTTAGGGCCGAGTCCTCCTGGCCTGGGGGGGTGGCTGCTGTCTCTTTGCCATTTCAGTTGCTGGCTGGATGTGATGCTTCACCGGGGTCGCGTCCTGGTACTCCTGCTTTGCTGTCGGGGGAGCGCGGATCTGGAGTGGCTGCTGGCTGTGGTGTGGTCCCGCTGGTGTCCAATGCGTTCCCTGTGGCCACCTCCGCTGGTGAGCTTAATGCACGTTTCATTACATCTCCTTCTGGCATTCCAGCTATTTTTCGGTCTGGGGGGTCTCCTTCTGTGTCTAGTCAGGATGCGGTTGGGGGGTCCGGGGACTCAGAGGCTAGCTTAATGGTGAGCACATTGAAGGTCTTGCTGGGGCAGTGGGAGGCCAGGGCAGGTATGTCATCGGTGGGCCCTGGGGCGGTTTGGTGCGGGGCTGGGGGGTCTTCCACTTCGGGTCCCCCGATTCCGTCGGTTCCCGCTTCATCGGCATCTTCCGCTGTGGTGGTGTTGCTGACTTTGTCGGGAGCTTCTTCCTCGTCGGCTCCTTTGTCAGCGGTAGCTACGGCTACTCTCCGGGACGTTGATCGTCCTTTGCCCATGTCGGACGGGGCGAGGGGGAGTTCTTAAGTTTGTTTTGCGGCCCTGGCGGGGGCGCATCTTAAGCCGGAGGTCAAGGAAAAAATCTGGAAAGGGGAGCTTGTGGACATCTTTACCCCTCTCCCGTTGGACCGCTTGGCGGGTACTTTTCCGGTCAATTGGCGTCCTGCTGGCGGAGGACAAGACGGAGGGTCCCTCGTCCATTAATCTGTTCCTGGGGATTGAAATTGATTCGGTAGCCCGGCAATGTCGTCTTCCTGCCGACAAGATGGAGGATCTGCGAGTGGTTTCCGCTCGGAAGGTTACCCTCGTTCAGTTGCAGTCTGTCCTGGGTAAACTGAATTTCGCTTCTAGGATTATACCTGTGGGGCGGATTTTTTGCAGGCGCTTGATTGAGCTTA
>CM070040.1:27186147-27198179 GCA_036250615.1 Ptychadena robeensis
GGGGGGGGGGTCTTATGGAAAAATGTTCGAAGGGAGGGGGTGGTGTTGTTTGTGGGTATTAACTTTTCAAAGACTGATCAAATGGGCAAAGGTTTCGTGGTTCAGTTGTTCGGGATTGGGGATGAATTGTGTCCAGTGCATTGTTTCGAGGATTTTGTACAGATCCGCCCTGCTCAATCAGTCCGTTGCTGCTTCATATGGATCTTTCCTTTTTGTCTTATTTTCAATTTCTTGTGGTTTTTCGCAGGGCTTTGGGGGCAGTTGGAATTGGATTGTTGCTGCTCTTGTCTTGTATTGTTTGGATACTTGGCCATTCCTAAATATTTTGGGCAGAGCAGAGAGCTGAGGTTCAGCCAAGAGGGAAACAATTCGGCTTTTCAGAGGCTGTTTTACTAGCTCGGCATGCAAGGGCTTAATTGGTCCCAACTAGTTTCCCACTTTGCTGACCTGGTCCAGTTTTGGGCCCCCCGGACATACTTGTGATTCATGCATGATGTGGTTGCTTTACCTATGCACATATTGATAGGGGACATACAAATCTTTTTCATCTGTGTCACTGAGAATGTCCCTCATTTGGTGTGCCTGTGGTCCGAAATTGTTCCTTGCTTTTTTACTTGTGCTGGCGTTCGGTGATCCCTTTTAAGGTGATTGACCATTCTTGAATAAAGATAAACATGGGGGTGACAAAACTTGTGAGAACTGTGTGGGGGCATTGCAGTGCAGCAAAAACTTTTGGAGAATGTTCGGGGGGTGTCTTGATGCGTCTTGATGTGTTTAATTGTGGCCTTCGGGAGGGTTTAAGGGCTGGGTTTTCTTAGTGGTGGGCACTCCGTGTTGCGGGCAATCACTGAGTGCGGAGGTGGGTCCCTGGCCTAGGAATGTTTACAGTTTAATGTACTTGGGTGATGTGCTGGTAGAGAGGAGGCAGTCACTGGTAAGGTAACGTTGCGCTCTTTTGAGGGTCAATGACCCGAGGAGTTGGTGGTGGTGGGAGGAGGCAACGTTTTCTAGAGTACCCACCGGTGTGGGTGAGGACGGTGGCTGGTACATGTGGTTATAGGTTATGTGTTGTTTATGCTGTGGCCAAAAATATATTTATCCACATTTTCTTCAAATCCTGGTGTTGTGTCATTTACTTATAGTTAGTTTAAGTTTAGTATTCTCTTAGTGATTTTAAGGTAGCATGGGCAGGTCAACACTCTCCTAGTCCTGCAAATCCAGCATTTCAAATATAACCTGCAATAAATTTGGCAATAGGAGATGACTCAAAGTGCTAATAATATGTTCAGTGCTATATATTAACACATGTAATTAGTTATAATGTGTACCCTGGTGACAACAAGGAATGTCTTCTTAAGAAGTGTTACTTAATTCCTCTCCAGTTTTCTAGGTATGTAAAAGGTACGTCTAATTTTAGCTGTGTCTCTAAATGCCTCCATAACATGAGCAAGCAATAAGCTTTTTTCGGTTTTTGGGAACAGACCACTCTGGGAATATATTCATCTCAGACTAGGTCAGAAATGATAGGTAGAGGTGGGGCCAATACTGTAAATGCACACAATGATTTCTGTAACTCTGTGGGGCTTTTTTTTCATGGCTGCCTATAGAGTAGACACAACTGTTCACTCTATTTAAGGTAAAAGTTTTGTGTACTTAATGCTGTTCCTGCATTCTACTAGCAATTCATAAAATGCAGGATATAGACCAAAGTAGAAAAGTGCTGAGTTCACTTTTAAAGCACAAGGCTGTGCTTTATAAATGTGTTTCTCTTTTTTAAAAATGTGATATATCGTATGTTTCGGACCATTAGACGTTCTGTTGTAAAGGTGCACCCTATACAGTGGAGCATCTGATCCCCCAAAAATACCTCTGGTTAATCCTGCTCTGCAGAGCTCCATGCTATGATCACCAGAGCGAGAGTTAAAGGAAGCCCACCTCCAGGTCCTCATCAGCAGACATTAATTATGTATGCTGGGCAGCATGAGGCCAGCTTACATACACTACAGTGCCAGTGCCTGCAGGTGAATCTTTCCTCTGGCTGTCTGTGTATGTGAGCTGGTAGCGTGAGACCAGCTCACATACACAGGCCGACACAGATGGAAGAACCTCCCACAAGCTCTTTCCTCTGGTTCTGCTGCTGTTTATGCCAGATTATACAGATGATACATAATATTGCCATAGATCAGGGCTGTCCAACTCCATTTCTCAAGAGCCAAATCTGGTTTCAAACAATTACACAAACTGTTAAACTGCATACATCAATATTCCCTACCAGGACACAAGTATCCAAAAGATACTAAATGGGGTTTAAAATGGCACAATTGTATCACACCAAATCCATGCCAGGTTGGCTGTAGGACCATACGTTTTATAACATATATCAATATAGAAAAATTACATAATATTCCTCCAACATATAAAAAAACATCATAATATACATCACATCCATTTGGCCAACATGATCCACAATGAGTTGTCACGGCCTCCATTATTTCAGTCCTACATGTTTCGCCCACATGGACTTCCTCAGGGTAGGGCGCTCTCTAGTAGATGAGACATATTACATAAGTATACCAGTATATATACATATACAATCAATTAGATTCACACTTTACAGTCACCATTTTGGTTACACCATATAACATCACATCTCTACTATCAATTATGTTTTCATGATTCCACACATACTCCAACATTATTACATACAATGTAGAGGACTACTGTTCTACCTACATGGATCTTGTATCGTTTGTCTAAGAGCCGGATGTGCAGCCCAAGGATCCGGTAGGGCGATGTGGTTTTATAACATGTGGTTAGGACCAAAGGTATGTGCAGGGGGTGCAGAAAGACGGCTCCCTCCCAGAATGCACCCCACATACCTCACCTAGAGGAAGGACATACACCAGGAGGGAACAGCAAGTGAGGAAAGGGCAAGAGCAGTATTAACATGGAGGCAACCCCACCCATGTCTGCTAAGGTAAAAGGATTTCCATACCCACTACTACCTACATAATGAACTTGATAAAAATATAAGAGAGAGGGAGCCAAAAAAGACAACACTACCAGGACCAAAGCTCTAAATGAAAAGAAAACTAATAAGATTATGGGTGTAACTCCATACATAAACCAACACACTTAAATGAGGGAGGAGAATACACAGCCCTTAGCTCTCTTGCAGATGCACTTACCAAACAAAGAGACCAATCACCTCTCGCCCAGCCAACAGAGGGTCCTCCATGCTACTCTCACCCTTCCTCCAGAAGCACTCCCTTCAGCTATATACCCCCACCCTATATACCCCCACCCGCTGTCAGTGGCTGGATGTGTGCCGAGGTCAGAGACTGACAATCTGCATAGTTTGTGTGGGGGTACTTACTTTATATTTGTCCTTAACCAAGCCTGAAGGCTTACAATCCCAGTGTAATGCAATATTTCAATCAAAGTGCTTGGAAGAAGCCTCTCCTCAGTTCAAGAAACATGAAGGCCTGCATGAAGGACTCCATGATGGTGAGGAGTAAGATTCTCTGGTCTGATAAGACCAAGATAGAACTTTTTGGCCTGAATTCTAAGCGGTATGAAGCTTAAGCAAAAGATTTTAATAAACGGCTGTGGAGGTATTCCAAGGGGACACAGCTTGGGGCACCACCAAGCGGGCACTGGGAGCTCTCTTTGTGAGAATTGCGCTGTCAGCTAGAGAGAGGGGAAGAGCGAGAACTGCAAAACTGAGCTGCCTAATAGCTCTCCCCAGTGTCAGTTCTCTTTTCCATCTGTGGATTGGACACAGTCGACCCTCCCCTCCCTTCCCACCGTTAGCCTGTATGATTGGTGTGTGTGAAAAAGAGTTGCATTTCTTTTACTGGTAATGGACGTGCTTGTGGTAATGCTACTGCATAATAAAACACTGTGTTTCCACATTGCGCAAATACAAGTGTATGAGAGACTCTTTTACTGCAGCCCCAACGATGCATACTGCAGGGCAGTGTGCGGTAACATGCTCGTTACAGAAAAACACAACCGCAGGGACAGTGAGAAAGGTACAAGCAAGGTCCTTTGGGAACTGAGTACCTCACTATACCCAATATGCGTTGCAGTACTGAAGGGCAGACATGGCTTGTGTGAAATGGCCATTCATCTGTACATGTGGCCTTGCCTGGGCCTGGGAACCACTGCCTTATACTATGGGTACAAGTCTTTAGCTGCCATCTGGCACTAGTAAATAACCAGGTGACTGACCATACCCTGTAATATGGTTGCTGTTACTTTCCACTGTAGTATGATCACCTTAACCTCCTGAGCGTTCGCCGAGGTCCGATTTCTGTACCAAATGTCGTTACGCTGTTTATCATTGAAAAAGACGTGTTGTATGCTTTGTAACGACCAAAATCTCTTCCAAAAAACAGGTCTAGTAGACATCCTGAATATATAACAGTTTCAAACGCTTAAGTATGTATTAAAATCACATTTAATGATCAAATTTAATAGAAAACACAAAATATCTGCTCAACTCGTAATTCATTGTTTTTATAAAACCAAGACTGACAGGCGGTTCTGATATGCCGCGCCAGGAACATTCGCACGCTGGCACATTTGCCGCGATTACCTAAAAGCTTGCCCATGGCTAGGGCTCGCTCCAGCCGCATTGGAGGAGTGCACCCTGTTGAGCCAAAATGCAGAAAAACTGCGTCTGTACTGCATTCATACATGTGAACGAGCGCTGTTTTTCCGCGTCTTGGTGTCTCTGCAGGCAGTGCAGCGCTGCAATGAGACCGCATTGGCAGCATCGCGCAGCTTCATATTATCACAGCTGCGACGCACCTCAATTGGCGCAGTGTTCTAATCTGCGCTATCTTTGAATGGGAAGTGTACTCTCTCTTGCGTCTTTTCCCCGCTGCAGACATACTCCACCGCAGGGAAAAAAATGCTGTGACGCGTGCCCGTACAAAGTATTTACTTTGTATGCTTTTTCCTTATTTTGAACTGCATGGATACAGAAAATCATCCAATCAATCCCACATGAAAGGAAACTCATAAAATAAGAAATCCATGTTTTTATTTTTTATGTGTTTTTTTCATTTTGATTGAATGGAGCGAAAAGACTCGCTACAATCAATGTCGAATGAAAGGAGAACCATACAGGCCAAAAAAAAAATTTTGAATCTTCGCCCCTCCCCCCCCCCCCTCCGATGACGTCATCGCGCTCCCCGCCGCGTGATTTACGGACACCAGGAAATGATGTTCGACTCGGACACAGGAGAGCTCAGCAAGTCTCCTGGGCTGCCTGCAAGCCATCTCAATGCAGGTAGCATCAGCCCGAGTTAATTCGGGCTAAACCATTTAAGCAACTTTATTTAGCCCGAAATAACTCGGGCTAAACACCCAGAAGGTTAACTGGCTGATAAACTCCTGCAATAAAAATGTAGGGACTCCATATCTTCTGTACTGTGTCCAAATCATATAACTCTCCACTGTAGCTTAATTCATACAGGGCTCATCATCATTTTTTAAGGCCCTCTCATTGTCAGTAATATTTCACCACACTATGGGGTTACAGAATGGATTCCTGGCACCAACTGGAACAAAACCTGGTAACGCCATTGATGCTTGGACATTTCTGTAGAATTGACTATTGTAACGCAAACCATATAGCAGGAAAATACACTAAATACCAGAATTTCTACAGAAATACAGCAGGAAGATAAGTATAACCTTCCTAACATGGACGCTTATCCTGTTAACAATCAAATAAAAATAAACCCTGACATCTTACATGACCTTTTTTATTACGTCATTTACACACTTGAATCCTCCAGAGCTTGCAACATGTTCATCACCCCTGAACAAATGGATTTACAACAGTTACATGAGATCTGTGATTCTGGCTTTCTGCATGACTGAATAAATGCCTAATTATGTTAATAAATAAAAGGTACAAAAGCAGTAACATGCCAAGATGCAATCATGTATTTTACTTCAATCACACAGAAGAGTCCAGCTATTGATATCAGCTTTAATAATGTGTACATTGATTGTTAATTGTTAAATCCATAATTGCCAAATTTATTAGTTAATCTATCTGTATAATTCAGTCTGACCTTGTTTTTTCACAGTCCTTTAAGTACATACAGGTACTTACATTATGACTTTTTGATTAAACTCTGGAAATTAATTACTGTATTTTTTGGACTAAAAATGCACCTGACCATAAGACGCACCCAGTTTTTAGAGCAGGAAATCAGAAAAAAAGATCATGTGTTAAAATGAAATAGGGAAAAAAATCACCTGCAGTACCAAATTTCAGCCACAAAAAGGGTATCACTAGAGAGCACACTTCAGCATCTCTTCTTTCTCATGCATGGGGAAGGGCAAGGGGGGTAGGGGGCGAGGCTGCAGGAGGAATCTGCACTCTGGTCTCCATGTCTCCTCTACGCTGTGTGTTGGCAAACTGCCAACTGCAGCTCCCCCCCCCCACACACACTCTGCATTGGCTATATCTGTGGGGCTCAGCAAATATAACCAATACAGTTCAGATGAGAGATGCAGCTGTGTGCAGATCTGCTGGGAGAGCTGACGGGGAGTCAAGTTGCGATCATGCAATAGGACGCAGGCACTTTTTAACCCCAATTTTGGGGGTGAAAAGGTGCCTCTTATAGTCCGAAAAATATGGCATCTTAGTATTTTTTTAGCCATTTATTTTTACTTTGAATACAACAGAAAACTTAAAGACATTATGTGCAAAAAACACAGACTTAAAATGTACTTGCTTTAGGTCATGTTATATGTTGCCATTTTGTGAAATTTAATTTGGCACAGCTCCAGCTAGCTAGTGATTAAATGAAAGCAATTTACAATATTGTCATTTGGGAACCTAAACCTAACAAAACCTAACACATCCATTAATTCTGGAGTGGATTTTTTGGGGGGGAGTACCCAAAAAGTCTCAGAGAGAGACGCCCAAGGTCAAATTTATACATGCTTTATTATTATCAACTTTATTATTGATCAACCTCCCTTAATAGCACATGTAACCCTTTCCTCACTTGTGGGAAGCCACAATTTCTGAGCTGCTAGCAGCTCGGAAACCGCCAGTGCGCTCCCGCAGCAGCGGGATAAACAACGTCCTGTAGTTGTCTGCAAAACAGTGCAGGCGATTACAGGGCGTCTAATTAAGGACCCCATAGAGGTCCTTTGGCACAGAAGCCGGTAAACTTACCCTTACTGTTTTTCACCTGTTGAGTGGAGTTCCCAATTAATTAGGATAATTAGGATACTTTAGAACAGTTTGGACTATTTGGAATGGTATAGAGCTTTGAATTGTTCCAGAGACTGTGACAGTTTGTGAAGAGTATGAATAATTTTGGACAGGATACTTTTTCTGAAATGTAAATAAAAGCTAAGAATTTAATTTTTTTACACAATAATGCCCCTTGTACATTGTCTATTATATTTTGAGAGACACCTATGTAATTTGCTGTCAAAAAATAACTTGCTGGTTGCATAAAAGTAACTTTAACCTCCCTAGCGGTTGAGACGAACCCTGTTCGTTCGGTGAACAGGGTCCTCTCAACCGCACGGGAAGCTGGCGGCGGGGAGACCCTATGCCTCCCCGGAAAGCTGCAGCGATTGTCTACATCGCTGCAGCATTTCCGGTCCATGTTAATGGAGGAGCGCCGGCTTTCTCTCTCACGCAGCTGTTGTCAGTAATGACAACAGCTGCGTGTAGAGCTCCGGCGAGATGCCGGAAACGACAGGCAGTGTACTCTGTACACTGCCTTGATCGCCCGTATCGCGCTGTTGTAAACGGGCTGTGCGCTAGGAAGGTTAAGTTAAAATTTGCCAGGGGTATGAATAATTATGGGCTCGACTGTATATATACCTGAAGGTGTCACTGTTGTTGCTTTTCTTGATGGAAAGAAAATAGTGAGTATGAAGACATGTTATACACATAGCAGAAAAAGGAATGTTGTTTTACATGTCACAAATATTTTTAGCTATTTATTGCACATTTACAAACGTTTTACAAATATTCAAGATGTAAGGTAAAGTACAGTATATTCCATAGTGCAAAGATTTGTTTTTGTTACTTAACTCTTGGCAGTTATACAATTCTTGTCCTAGAGTAGCAACACTCAGTCAAGGTGCTGTAGCAATGGAGAAGCTGCTTTGAAGTATGGTGAATCTACAGTACACCTCCCCTCTCTGTCCCTATAACAAATGGGTGATGTCCTATCAGCTACATATTTATTTGACAAAATTAGAGAAATAAAACAGTAAATTGTTAGGGTTTACATACCCTATGTGCTGCTATGTTATCACCAATTCATTTGTATATAAGTGTTTAATCAAATATTATTTAGCTGCTGAGGATGATTAATGTCATTTATCCCACAGTGCAATCAATAACCAGTAAAATGATGTTCCAGCCTTAAGGGAGAGCAGTCTGAATTGAGTTCACTTCCTGCTGTGGAGCTTGTACACTACTCGCCTTACAGGATGCGTGACTAACTACTGGACATATTCTTATATTTAGCAGCCCAGGAGCCATAAATCAGCACATGAAATTCCAGTAAAGCTAGAAAGCCAACACCATGTTTCCCTTGTGTCTCCCTAATAATAATTACCCCTTTCAGTTATCCAAACCCAACTGATAACTATGTTGCTAATTGCTCAATATTTATTTTTGTATTTAATTGTTACCAAACCCAACAAATATATATACTGTATATATATATATATATATATATATATTAAATCTTCAAATATGATGGCTACATTTGATTTGTTTTCTAGTAAGACATGTTATAGGGTGGGTCAACACTCTTCATTCTAGCTATGGAAGAAGAACATAGCCACCCTGGGACAGCAGCAAAACCCTTCTGTGCAGAGGCTAGTGTTATAGAAACCAATAAACTTAGATAGGCTTTAAGGCAGTAAAATCCAAAGTAAACAGCAGTAAACAGGCTAGGTAGCTAAACACATAGAGTAGGATTAAACAGGTTTAGGATGCCCCCCAGTCTGTCACACACAGTACTGGTTCCAGGGTGGAGCATCTCACTGAGCAGGTGAGGAGGTTATATAGAGCTGAAACAAGCTCTAATGAGCAAACAGGACACAGCTGTAATGCCCAGTAATTATTCACTCAACACGTCTTCCCAAAAAATAATGATGCGGAGGCCCGGCATCCTGTGCCTGTTCTGGAGGCCCTGCAGTCCAAGCCTGCTCCTGAGGTGATCCTGCACCCCGAGTCCGCTTCTGAGGTGATCCTGCACCCCAAGTCCGCTCCTGAGGTAATTGTGCACCCCAAGCCCGCTCCGGTGATCCTGCACCCCAAGTCTGCTCCAGTGTTCCAGCACCCCGAGTCTGCTCCGGTGATCCTGCACCCAGAGTCCACTCCGGTGATCCTGCACTTCGAGTCTGCTCCGGTAATCCTGCACCCCAAGTCTGCTCCAGTGATCCCCCTGCATCCTGTGTCTGCGCTGCTGGACGCTTTTGTGTTTGACCCTGGGGGTGTTGCTCCTTAGGAGGGGGGTACTGTGAGGACCCGGCTGTACTGGTCACCGCCTGCTGGTGGCATTGTGATTGCCCATCCATGGGTTGGTCCCACAGTCACCAGCAGGTGGCTCCCTGCAAGTGTGGGCTGGGTGGAGCTCACACCTGCCTCGTTAGCTTTAGGGCTATTTAGGTGTGCTTTATCCAGACCACACTTGTTGTTCATTGTTTGCTTGTCTTGATTTCATGCTTTTCCTGGCTTCATGCTTCTTGAATCTGAACCTGAACTCTAAACCCTGGACTTTTGCACCTGTTTTGTTTCTGTCTGTGAGTGCTTTATTAAATCCATTTTTGACACCACCCCACCTCTGGATGTCAGTGTGTGTTGCCTGTCGTGTCGCCCCCTCTCTACCTGATCTGGACACCAAGACTTTTAAAGCTTCAACGAGAAATAGTGGAGTCTTACATAGAATTTCTATTAAATTGTCACTTGTACATAATACACAGCCTGAAACATGGAAACATGGAAAGACCACTCTGGTGGTCTATGGGTTGGATGTTGTTGCTTTTTCTCTCCTTGGTTGATGCTGATGTAGGATTCCTGTTTCTCCTTCACACACTATGGTGTGTTGGCCACAATCTTCCAATCATTTTTGTCATATTGTTTTAACATATAAAGTGGACCAACAAAATGCAAAATGAGTTGTTTCTTGGTAGAGTGCAATTTTGTATATTGCGGTTTACC
This sequence comes from Ptychadena robeensis, assembly GCA_036250615.1. Taxonomy (NCBI): domain Eukaryota; kingdom Metazoa; phylum Chordata; class Amphibia; order Anura; family Ptychadenidae; genus Ptychadena; species Ptychadena robeensis. Next base: position 27,196,379 of record CM070040.1, read on the forward strand.
AGCTCCTTCAGTAGATTTGGTGGCTCCATATTTTTTTTATATTGTTTATTTGCAGAACATAGCACATCTAATGGTATGTCTCCACTTACTGTTGTTAGCTCTGTCGGGTACCCACTGTGCTAAGTGCATTCCTTTGTGGGGGGCGGATACACATTACCTGTCTCCAGGACCAGCTGTTGTCACATCCTTATGCAGATCCACTGGTTGGAAGGTCACCGTAGTGCAGTACATCAACCTTCAGCTGGGAAATCTGCAGAAGAAAATGAGAACAGCTGATGCCCAAGACATGTAATGTGTATCGGTTCCGCCAAGGAATGCGCTTAGTGCAGGGGGACACGACAGAGCTGAGAACGAAGTGGAGACATACCCTTAGATGTGCTATGTTCTGCAAATAAACAATAAAAAAATATGGAGGTAATGTGTATCTACTCCGGGGTTTTCCGCCATGGAAGGCGCTTAGGACAGGGGGCACCGACGGAGCCAATAAGGCAGTGGAGACATACACTACGTCAATAAAAACAGTGATCCTACTTCTGTTGGTTTCCCTATTCAGTTATGCGCCTTAATCACCAAGTGTAGTGGGTGTAAAAACTTTCAATCTCTTTGTAAAATTTCCTTCACCTTTACCAACTAGGTAGTTCAATGGCCTCCTAATAATAGTGCAAAATTATATAAATAATCACATGCTTCTCTTGCAGTAGAATCCCCATCCATACCTACCACCAGAAGGAAGCAGGAAAATGAAAAGGTATATGAGGGCCCATCAAACTATGTTAAACTGGAAAAGTATTACTAAGGCTGAGGGTGCTTTGTGTGCGGTCTAAAAAACGTGCCCTGAACCACTCCCATTGTGCCCAATGGAGCAGATTCCATGGTTTACAGCATTTTCAAAACCGTACTGCGCTGCAACCGCATCTGAAACTGGATCGGATGTGGTTATAGTTCGGCAGCAGTGGAGCCTAAGCCTTAGTATTATGCCATGTAAATATGTACTTTTATCATCTCTACTATTGAGATTGGAGCACTTTACTAAAGGACACAGCACACAAGTGAGTTCATCCAGATTATACAGAGTAACCAAGTTGAAAGCCAAAGATTGGCCTTGGCAAACTGTTTGTTTATGTAATTTCCTTTTTAATTAGGGAAATTAAATTGCATACCAGATGAGCAAGGTTTGGATATATTCCCATACATAGAACTTGAATATGGATCTAACCACAAAGATGAAAACAATCAGCATCTCAGACACATCAGCCACAAGGTAAAATTGAGACAATAAACAAATACCGTATTTTCCGGCATATCAGACGACTTTTAAACCCATGAAAATCTTTTCAAATGACGGGAGTCGTCTTATACGCCGGGTGCTTTTACTTCTCCATCGGCGGCCGTTTTTGAGCTCCTCCCACCAAATGCAGGGTGGCAGATTGTTCCAGTCCGTCAAGACAGCAGCCGTTGGAGAAGTCTTCCTGTCAGAGATCCTTCCTGTCAAAAATATTGTGAATTCAAATATTGCATATGCCGCTCATCACTATTCACATTATGAAATAGATCTAGAATGTTTTGGAAAAATTATGGTCGATTTTTTTGCTTTTTCTTGCAATATATTCTCTCCTGTTGGTACCACATATCACAAGAGAAAAAATAACACCACTTCCTTTTTTTGGAATGTGTTTGACAGGGCAAAGCAAAGATCTACTTAAAGTAGTCAGATTGTTCATGCACATCTTATTATGACCAATAGTCTGTGAGTATTTTTTTTTTTTTATTGATTTTCATAAGTTTTTAACAAACAAAAAAT
>CM070040.1:27207658-27243054 GCA_036250615.1 Ptychadena robeensis
GGGGGGGGCAAGTCATTCATTAGCCTTCCCTAAAAGGCCTCCCAGGCCCTATACCAAATAGGGGGTCTGGTTCTGAAAAATAGAGGGACCCTACATTATTTTATTTTCACTCAGTGAACATTTTAACTCCTTGTATAGTAATTTTTCAGGCATTTGCAAGTGCCTACAAATCAACACAACATCACAGCTTGAAAAACGCATTCTTGAGCCACGTAGGCACAGGGGGCACCTGAAGGGTGGAAAATTCAGTGGATAAAATACAACTGTAAAACCTAGCCTAGAAATGTTCATGGGGTATTACAGGAACTATAGTGATTGCATAATAGCAGCATGAAAATTGTATGGGACTGAACATTGAAGTGTCCAGCTGAGAACGGAAAATGGTATCCACTCACTGCTATAAATAGCATTTTCCATATGTTTTATGTGTTGACCAATGCTAAAAAGTGATTAAAGTATCTAAAGATTTTCCTAGATGTCCCTTGTGTAGTTCCTCATTTCCATAGATAAGAACTTGTGTTTCCCTGAATATATGGTTGGCTTATAATAGTAGTGTGGGAGCAACCTTGGTTTGTTTGTGTACTTTAAACCCTTGTACATAAATCTGCTATTTTCCTTAATTTTTTTACACATCAGAGAGAAAAACTTGAATCCTTTTGTGGGAAAATAATTCTGTTAAATCTTCTCCATGGGGTTCCATGTTACTTACAGATTGGTTGTCCTCCATTTGTTGGTGACTTTGACACATAAACTAGTGGTCTCCCTGATATGCTTGGGAAGCATCCTCCAATTTATTAATTAAATACTTATCTGGCTGACAAAGATGGCTTTAGAATGTCCTAGTGCATAATTCTATGTGAATAGTGTATCAACATCTTTACATGTACTATCCTATTTATTCCATTCCCATTTGTGACATGTGTGGCAGCAATTAATAGGATACAGTTGCCAGGCTTGGTACAAAAAAACTGTTATAAAGATTTCATGTCTTGTGCTTGTAGTGGTGCTTGTAGAACCTCATAAATTGTATCTTGTGGTTAGTTGCATGAGAAATATTGCATGTCCATGTTTTTGGTCTATTCATTTACAGCGGTTGCTGCAATGAATGGGCTGTGTTACCCAACACAATGCAAAGGAATGGAGAATGGAACCATCCACAGACCTTTTGCCTAGGAAAAATGCAATGTCTTAATGCAGCACACATTAGCATAACATGCAGCATGCATATATATATAGAATACTGTGACAGAGTGAGCTTCTGTCACTTCAGATAGGTAGGGGTTAAAGCAGCCCTGGCTTGTTTTGGTAGCCTCTGGCTGCAGTTTTGTTAGGTTGAAAGGGCTCAGATTGTGGAATGGGTTGGAAGGATGAGAGGGCCTCCCATTCCAAACCCAGTACCATCCTGGATCTGGTGTTGGCAGAGACAAGCAGTTCCGCTGCTCTCATCAGAAAGAGAGAGATCACTGAGAGAGAGAAGCAGGGAGGAAAAGATCCACAGCTGATGAAGTATTGTTTTTCCTGTTGGAGGCTGTCTTTCCTGGGCTGGTGTTATGGGCTTTTCACTGCATCTTTTATGGCGCCAAAAGCTGCTACCTAGGCAATCACGGCAGAGTACACTCCAAAGCTCTCTACACACCACTGTTGTCAATTAGACAATGGAGAGGCCCCCTCCATTAACATGGAGGTCTATGGCGCCCCCCCCTCCAACCCCTTTGGTGTCACTGATGATTCAGAAGACTTGTGGCCGGAAGAACTGAAATGCTACAGGCTCACGGAGAGCCAGCAATTCTGCCTGATCCCGGCACAGGGATCCAAGAGCAAAATGCGCCCGTATTGGCTTTGGGGGTAACGCCCAAGAGGTTAAGCAACTTTATTGTCATTTTACACTGTGAGACTGCCTGTGTGTTTTGGGGCTGTATTGTAAATAAAATGTACTGTTTGCTGGAACTTTTTAAGTGCTGGGTCCTCTTCACCCCCTTAATCCATGACCTTTGGTGAATGTGCGGGGGCCTAGCTGAAGAAAGTTTGATTTTGCATGGCCTGGGTTAAAGCTGCTACTGCAATGACTTCCCTAACCAGTGAAATGGAGGAAGTGTTAAAAGAGCTAATAACTGCTCAGGCCCTAACACTATTGCAGCAGCAGTAGGCGGCCATGGCACAAATAAAACAACAGCGGGAGCAGCAGTATTTCAGGCTGTTTTAGGGCAGCAAATGGTGTCCTCAGATAATGTGGAAGCATACTTGACTCTCTTTGACAGAGTAGCGGTCAGAAAAGGGTTAACAGAAGCAAAATGGGCAGACACTTTAACACCCTTTCTGACTGCTGAGCCACAGGAAGTTTAATTTTTGGATGTTGTACAGACTTGGAGCTACCAAATGGTGAAAAATGGTGGGATTCTGGACAGATTAGAGGTTACCTTTGCCATACAAGTCCAAAAAGTTAGGAACTGGACTTGTGAGTAAGCAAAACCAGCCTGTGCTCAATTACACACACTACATAGTTCGCTGAGGGAGTGGCTATAGCCAGAGGTTCTATTCGCAACCCAGGTAAGGGAATGGTTAACTCTGGAACACCTAATGTGCAGTTTATCCAAGAAATCTATCCATGGGTTACACAGGCAAAAGGAAATTATGCCTTCGCGTAGCTACCTACCTGGGAGTGTCAAGTAGCGTGAGAGGGGTACCTTTGAAACCCAAAAGCCGGTGCAAGAACCGCAAAAATTGGTGACTCCCAGGATCACCCTCTGGAACAGACCACAGATGCCCAATGGACGGAGAGAGGACCCAGAAAGGTCAGCTGCTGGACCATTGAGTGCAGCTGGTTTCGATGACGCTACCTGTATGCTGTTCGATGAACCTGCGTGGCTTCCTTAGCTACACTGACAAAACCCCATGTGTTGTGACTCATGTGTTGTGTATTTATGGGGATGTAAATGACTAGCCTGTGTCATGGGTGACTATTGTGCATCCTGATTGGCAAAGACTACACATTATTTTGTAAAAGGGTCTTGAAAGATTTTTTTCTGACTGGGGGTGGGCCCATCAAGGGGACACCAGTATATTTTAGTATATTTTTTGCAACCAGGTATGCAGAGGTAGTCCCTTTAGGTATTGTGTCCTCAAAAGTATTAACCTGGAAACTGCTCCAGATGTTTTCCAGAACAGGCCTTCCATCTAGAATCCTAAGGGATCAAGGGACCCCCTTCATGTAAAAGGTAATGAAACAATTGTGCAAGTTGTTTAAAATCAAACAACTATGGACCTCAGTGTATCACACCCAAACAGATGGTTTGGTTAAAAAAAAAAAACCTGGGAGGGGGAAAGTACTCCCCATAGAACTTTGGTAAACCATGTGGCACAGATGCAGGAGCAGATGACCAACATGAGGCCCATAGCTAAAACATAACTGTCAACAGAAACGGGGGACCTACAGAAAGTGACGTCAGTGACAGTGAGGGTGTAACTCTCCCTGCTAATGTTCTACCCCGCTTCTGTTGATAATGTGGGGTGGGACATTAGCAGGAAGTCCCTCTCCCTACTAAATTAGCGCAATTTCAAGTACCTAGGAAAAATCAGGGGTTTCTTGAAATCGGGATTTGGCCGGGAGAGGGGGGGTTGACAGGTATGAGCTAAACTCTGAGAGTTTCAACCAGGTGACCAAGTAATGTTGGTACCCACTGTACAAAGCCTATTTCTAGCCAAAAACTATTTAAAATAGTAGAAAAGTTAACTATAAGGTATACCAGCCTTTTAAAAAGAAAGACCGACCAGATCTACCATGTGAATTTGATAAAAAGAAAGGGAAGTATTAGCTGGGATTCAGAGGGTTAGAGAACAGCCAGATGCCCGGTCAACACATTTGGCAGACCTTATAAAGGGGAAACCTTCTGCCATAGTTTGGTGGAATGACACAATGATGCAGCATTGTTGTACTGTCACAGGAGGTGGACAACCCATAATCTGCAGATGCCCACACAGTAAGGTCCTTCCCAGTCAGATTGCCCCCCGGCGCTGCCATCTTTCTCATATTCCACCGTGGTACTACCCTCCACTCGTTACCCCCTGATGAAGTCTAAACTGACGAAACATACGTTGGGGTGGCCCGACGACGAGCCTGACATCATTCGCCACCTCCAACTCCACCATCTTCCTGGATGCACAGGTGGCCCACATAATCTGCTGTGTCTCCTGTATTTCAAAAGCAAACTTAAACTGCTGATAATAGAGGCTATGGGGCAGATTTATTAAAGGTTTTAGTTGGATTATTTACCAAAATAAATGATTAGTGTTGAGCGGCATATGGTATATTCGAGTTTGCGTAATTCCGCGAATATATTAAGCAACATTCAAAATCCCTAAAATTCTATTAGAGTGTATTCTCCTACCTTACATCGCGTAGCTGTTCGCAATTATTCGCAAAGATTCGTGAACCAGCTTTACAGCTTCTCTTCTTCATTCTGTGATCTTAGCCAGTACGAGCACTGTGCATATTGCGCGTATCCATTCGCAATGGCATTTAGTAATTATGGACATGTCTCTGTCACACTAAAGCTAGCCACAAATGGTTACATTTTAGCATTTAGCGTTTTTAGTTGAAGTACTCGATCGATTGAAAGAAAATCGTTTTTCTGCCCACATAGTACAATCGACAATTATTGATCGATTTTTGTCAAATCGACGATTGAAACGTGATCGGACAGGTTGGAAAATTTTGCTTGATTGTACAATCATCGAACTACATTCTTTGCAGCTTTTTTTTTGGTCGAGTCAATGATACTCGATATGTGTGGCTACTTCCCCTTTAACAAATGACTTCCGAATGAAATTCCATTGACAATTTTTGATTACTTCGAGTCAAAATTGAACAATAATCGTACTCCCCATCGAAATAAAATCGATTTTCGATTTTTTCATCAAACTACAAAATCTAATATTAATTGAACGCTAAAATTTAACCATGTGTGGCTAGTTTAAGTGTGTTGTGTTAACGTTTAAACATACCGTGCATTAACATTAATTCACAACGTGTTTTGCTTGTTTGCTTTCAAGCAGATCTAATTTGAAAACATCTGTAAAAGTTACAATACAAATTGTATGCGTTTATATGTGTTTTGTAAAGGCAAGCATCTACCCATGCAATGTAAAAGGCATAAAAAATGTATGCAGCAGGGCGTCATTAAAAACGCACGCTGAAACTATGCGTTTCTTAAAATGCAACACATGGTGTGCACGGTAACATTGGTTACGCAGTAGACGCAGTACTGTAAAAAATGTGCACGTAGAAAAAATTTGCATGTTTATAAAAACACATCAAGTAAAGTGTGAAATGGCCCTAAGTCTTTCTTGTAGCATGTATATTTTACATGATTATTGCGACAGGATCATTTGTGAGTTCATTGCAAAGCCCCTGAATAGGATATCATCACCAAAATTGCTAGAGATGAAGGGAAGGGTGGTAGTAGCACTTGTAAAAAAAATGATTGCTCTTGCTCATGTTGTGTTTGCATAAATCAGATTCAAAATCAAGTTAACTTAAAACCTTTGACTTATTTTGAACCAAAATGTATGCAAAAACTAAATGTGCTATTTTTTATGTACCTACAACCATTCCACATCCACATCTTCTGCAAGCTAGGTGATGATTTCATGTTCAGAGGACTTACAATAACTGTTTGGACTATACAATGCACCAAAGACGTAGCTAGGTTTTGGAGAAGAAAAAAAAATTTGAATATATATATACCTAAATACCGTACTAAAGGGATATAAAATATGCAAAAGCAATATTAGGACACACAACACACATGCAGACAGACACACAAAGATACATATAGACACATGCACATGTAGATAGACACAGACACATGAATGCTGCAACAAATGCTCTATTTTAACTGATTAATCCTCCTTATGCCATGTTCCCACTCATGATTTTCGCCAGCAGAAGCGCCTACACTACTTTCAATGGGCTTGTCCCTATTGATAGGATTGTGTGCGATTGGGGCCACGATCAAATCGCAGCTCCTCACGGTCTGGCGGCCGGCGGCTGTGATTATTTTCCTCTAATTGGGCCCATAGACATGAATGGAGTTGATTGCGATCGCACATGCAGGCGTTCACAAATCGCGGCCATTTATTCTCTATGGAGACGATTTTTTTTTTTTTATGGTGTGTTTTTATTTTTTATCGCCTGGTGATCGCCTGCTGCTGATTCTTGAGTGGGAACATAGCCTTAAACCTTAAGAGAAAACTTCAGAGGGAAGCTGGGTGAATTGTGTCCTCCTGCCAGCACTTGTCAAAGATTAAATAGCAACACTAGGTAGGTAACCCATTTAATAATGGCCAGGAAGACATGCTGGCAGAAACTTCTGTCCTCTCTCTTAGAATCAGTGGAATAAATGCATGTCCAATGGTGCAATATTATGATAAATCACAAAGTTTGTGCCGGAAATTTTGCAATTTCCATCTCTTGCCTCGAGTATATATGATAAGCTGACAACTCCAGTTCATGGTAATGATAAAGTCACTAACATTATTGATCCCTACAACAAGCAGCAATACATATACTGAAAACACCTCTTCTCTGTGATTAGCCATTCCCAGAAACTATTTAAGAATCTCACTGAACTTTAGCTAAAAAAACAAAATAACAGCAGTGTTTTTGATTAGGATATATAGAACAGCAGGACATAAAATTGAGGATTTTGTAACTACATAGCTCTGGTGAGCAGATCATTTTACTTCCAGTTTTTTATGTAAACTTTGGAATATATAAAATGTATATCATTTAGAACACTTCAGTCCTGTAGATTAGTATCACAATTGATTAGATTAAATGATTGCTTTACAGTTAGCAGAATACATTTAGAAGAATTACTGACCTGGTGTGTTGAATGTTTTTTGAAAAGTGGACAATGGATATCATTCATCATGTTGCCAGATGTTGTACTGCAGCCAAACAGAGGCAAACTATTGCTTATCATAACCACAAGCAGGGTTAAATAGCATGGTCACTGGTTAGATTTATTATCCTGTTGATCTAAGGAATCCTATATTTTACAATGTGTTTTTTCTAAAATAATGGAAGAACGTGTTTTTTTCTTGCTTCTGACTAAGAAGTCTTTGATCTTATTTCCTGTAAAGAACATTCCTAGACATTGCGGATAACTATTAATGCAAATCTGAAGCCCAGATAAGTCTTTGAAATCAGTAACCCTATTTTGGTAAAGAAGACAAAAAGTATGCCACACCTTACATAGTAACTGAAAGCTAACACCCCAAAAAAGTAACTGATACAATTTTTCACCATTGCACCAAAACACATAATTTTGGAAATATTCTAAACATATATTTTTGGTATATAGTTGTGTAAAGTGATACAAATGTACAACTTCTTTATGCAGAGCACTGTGACTGGCAGGTCCCCAAGAGAAGTTGTAATTCAGTTTATGAAGTCAGGCTGTTCCAGGCATAAGCCAATGCTTTTGGATAGGTTAGCTAGCGTTTTTTAAGCACATATTCTGTTTGGAGTTCAAGTGATACAGTTTATTGGCTAATTGAAGTTATTATAGATCCCTTCTTTAGGCTAATACAATTCTGGTTGTAGAAGCTCACATTTATATAAAAAGTTACAAGCACATAAATATGGTAACAAAAACAACAGTTTTCTCTAGACACACATGACTGATTGAGGCGAGTGAAGGATTAGTTAGTGGAGATCAGAGTAATGCCCCCCATACATACACAGATTTTAGCGTCCGACAGACTTAAAACGATCCATTTTTTTCAATCGTACAATTGGAGATTGATTGATGGAAAATAGAATATACTCCACATGGAATAACCAATTTTTGATCGATTTTTCAATTTTTATTTTTTTGATCGATTTTTATTATCTTAATTTGTACGTAATTTGTACTCAACCGATCAAAATTTTCCGTCATGTCCGATCATGTTTTGATCGATTTTTTTTCACAATTACGATCAAATTTAATTGATTGGACCATGTGGGCATGCACCAATTTTCAGTCGACCGATCTAAAAATTTATCGTTTTTAATCTGTCAGCCGCTAATATCTGTGCATGTATTGGGGCCATTAGGAAGAGTTATTGGCGGTAAAAGAGATAAGAGGTAGAGGTGTAATATTCACCTCCCTTAACAATTAAATCTTAAATTTTGCTGCTGGCCGATGGGCGTGCGCGCTCACCTAATCAGCTGCCGATCGGGGGTGCCCACATGGGGCGACAAATCCCTGTCGCCCCACAGCTTGGTAAGCCAGAGAACTGACATGCCCGATAATCTATGGCCGCTGCTGTTAGTTTCAATGGAGACCGGTGTCTCTTTTGAAGCTAACTGCCGGCACACAAAGGGTGCACACCGATGCTGTCAGCTCAGCTCTGGAGAGCACCTTGATGACGTCATCACGCTGCACTCCAGAGCTGATCTGGGCTGCTGGTCGGCCCCTACTTAGTACGTGTGTGGGGGCCTTTACTCTGATCACTATCCTCTACTAACTAATCCCTAGGTTCCCAACATGAGGCCCTGTGAAGTGGTCACACACTGACCCAGCTTTCCTAATCAACTTTGGCGGTCCTACATCAGTAAAATTGGCAATGTGGGTCAGGGAGGGGGGGTGGGTGCTGTCCAGTTTTTACTGCCTGTTGGGATCTGGGACCGCGTGCTGAGATATGTTGATGAGGGGAGGGTCTGGATCGATGTTATCTGCGGCCCTTTAGTGATGCCGAGGACCACATTTGTGGCCCTCCATATCAACTCAGTTGCCCACCACTGAACTAATCCTTCACTCTCACCTCAATCATATGTGTCTAGAGAAAACATTTGTTTTTGTTACAATATTTATGTCCTTATAACTTTGTGTATAAATGTGAGCTTCTAAACCGAGAATTGTATTAGCCTGAAGAAGGGCTCTGTGACATCTGGAAAAAGCTTGCTTCTCTAATAACTTCTATTAGCCAATAAACGGTATCACTAGAGATGGGCGAACATCGCCATTTACTGTCCGCGAACGGGCGGGTCGGACTTTTAAATAAGTCCGCCGTCCGCCCTGTTCGCGGACACATTCAAAGGGGAATTTGAATCGGAAAAACCGGATGTGACGTCAGTGACGTCACATCCGGTCCTTGGACCGCAACCTGGAACGCATAGTTCCTGGTTACGGGCGCAGGATGTGACATCACTGACGTCACTTCCTGCTCCAAGCCGCTGCTGCATGCCCGGTCTTGTAGTGAAAAGATTCTTCCTCCGGCACGATCTTGCAGGTTCTGATCCTGCCGGAGGAAGAATTTAGATCTTCTTCTCGTCGGCGAACGGGGCGGGTCGACAACCCATACTGTCCGCCGGCGAGAGGATGGGCGAACATGCTCGTTCGCCGCCGAACTGTTCTCCGGCGAACAGTTCGGTCCATCCCTAGGTATCACTTGAACTCCAAACTTGCTGTATTCATCAATAGCTAACACGGTACAACATTCTACTATGGCATTTAAGTCTCTGTAAATGGAAGAGGAGACCAACTATGATGTGTTGTTGATTTCAGAGTGTTGTCTCAGTGTTAACTAAAAAAAATAACTGCTTCCCCTGCTAAACTGCTGCAATTTAACCTCCCTAGCGCACTGCTGAGGCCCAAGTGCCCCCCCCCCCCCCGTCCTCATCCTCCATGTACCATGATCTGGATGAATGAGAACCTTCCCAGACATGGAAGTGTCATTGTGAGTGATTGTGGGGGAAGTGTGAGAGACATTGCTGGGACTTGGCAGCAGAGAGGTAATAAGATATATATCTTATATTACAACCCCAGTAACCACCCCACCCCCCCCGCCCCGTCCTCCATATCCCATAATCTGGATGAATAAGACCTTCCAGACATAAAGTGACTTGCTGGGAACTGGCAGCAGAGAGGTAAAGACATTATCTTATATTACCACCCAAGTAACCCAGTCCATGTCTGTCCTCATCCTCCATGTACCATCTGGATGAATGAGAAACCTTCCAGACAGTTAATGTCATCTGTGAGGTGTTGTGGAGGAAGTGTAGATGAGACATTGCTGGGACTGCCGCTAGAGGAGTATAAAGACATTATCTTATATTACACACCAGTAACCCAGTCATGTCTGTCCTCATCCCGCCATGTACCATGATCGGATGAATGAGAACCTTCCCAGACATGGAAGTGTCATCTGTGAGGTGATTGTGGAGGAAGTGTGGAGACATTGCTGGGCTCTGGCAGCAGGAGATAATAACATATTATAATAGATAGATATATAGAGCCATCTCCATACCTGTCAGAAAGACGGGAGGGGGGGGGGGTGGAGAGAGCACGGGGACGGGGAGCCCGCCAGCATACAGATCTACGATATCAGTGGGATGCCGTCCTGGGGGGCGCGCCCCGCCCAAAAGCCGCCAAGCCCCGCCCCCACTAACGCAGCGTTGGCTCACTGGTGGGAGGGGGAGAGAGACGAGGACCAGCACAGAGCCATCCCCTACCCACCCCACCCACCCATGGTGGGCGAGACACTCCTCACCGATGAGACATGCAGGCTGACAGTATCAGTAGCACCAGCCAGACTTGAACAGCCTCCCAGAGGCTCATGAGCCTGTCCTGCCTTCTGTGTCGGCGCTCCAGGCCCTGCCAAACGTGCCACTCATAAGACTTTAATTGAAATTGTATATTTGTATTGCCTGTAACTTACCAAAATATGTCCTCGCGCTGAGCGTTCCTGATAGTGGGAGCATCTTCGGCTGCACACGAGCCGTTCCGGAAATAGCCGAGGTCTCCGGCTATCTCCGTGAACAGCTCTCGTCTGCCGATGACGTCATCCGGCGGCGGGAGATTTAAAGGTACAGAAACTTTTTTTTTTTCTTAGATTTTAGAGCAAGTACTGGCGCAGTCTGATCGTAAATCAAACTGCGCCCGTGCCGGAATCAGGCGCAACCGCTGGCTCTCTGTGTGCCTGCAGCATTTCTACAAAGCTGCAGGCACACAAAGCCTTTCCGCCCCCATCGGCGTCACCGGTGACGCCGATGGGGTCGGAAAGGCAAAACACTGTATCACTTTTGGTACAGAAATCTGCACCTCAGTGAACCGCCAGGGAGGTTAAAGATATATGTGTTGAATGTAGGCAAGTTAAATGTTGCATATAGGAGTATATCACTCTGGCGATGAAGGAGCATTATCTGATAGCTGGACTTTAGCTGAAATGTAACTTATAAGTGTTGTAGCTAGAGGGGTACTGACCCTGAAAGTTTCATGATTATACTATTAATAGTTTTCGTGCTATGAATGTTCAAAATTACAGTTTCACACAGGTTTTGGTTTTGTTTCTACAGCAGTGGAGAGGGGGAGAGGGTGTGTTCTCTCTGGAGAAGCATCCTGTAGCCATGGTACCACTGCTCTTTTGTTCCCCGATGTCTCTCTGCTTCTGCTTCTGTCAGCCAGCACGCAGCTCAGGGAGCACAGATCCAGGGAGCAGACCTACGAGCTCCCCTAGATGGTCCCCTGCACCCCCCTGCCAGCCACACCCGGCGTATAAGACTACCCCCGACTTTTGCACACATGTTCCTGTGTTCAAAAGTCGTCTTATACGCCGGAAAATATGACCTATGAAGTAAACAGGGGGCTCTGCAGGATAAGAGCATAGGGTACAGTTTGGTATCTGTCACGGGCCAGCGGGTGTGGACCCACTGTGCACTGAGTCCTACCTCTTCTAAGGGTGTTGTCTAAGTGAACCCACTCGTTCTTCGTGACCATGATATATATGATCATTCGACATATAACTAATTTTTTATGTTTGTTTCTGTTTATGCTGTAAAAAGTTATTCAAATTTTGAATTAAAGAAAAAACATTTGTTTGCTAACAATATCTAGGGTGTAGTCTAAGCTGCTCACAGCACAATGTAATAAGTTTAAAACTGGGTTACATATTGGATAAGTAAATAAAGTCACGCAGCAATAACAGACAAGCCCCCCAAACACAAAAAGAATAGGAATAGAAAATAGAGAAAGACAAGGAGAGAAGGAAGCAAGACAAGTGAGAGAAGGGGGAGTAACCACAACCAGGGTTGTGCAGGCGAATGTATGGTCCCCTCGTGAGGCCAAAAGTTTGCCACCATATTTGTAGAGAGATTTGGATGGGAGAATTCCATCCACAGGGCCCAAATATGTAAAAATTGCGAGTGGGTATAAGCATGGGTGCTGGAAAGCTGCTTGTTAAGAAAAACTCTAAAGGCCCCCATACACAGGTCGGATTCCCACCGGATTCCGGCACGATCGATTCCGGGCGCGTGCACGCGAAACGATCGTGCCGGAATCGCGTGCAGCCCACCTTGTCCGATCGATCAGGTCCGATCGTTCGGGGGCCCAGAATCGGATCCGACAGAGAACCAACATGTTGGTCTTTTTGATCCGATTCTGCACACATCAGGGGGAGTTGCCATTTGTGAGGTGGACAATCGGACACGGAATCGTCCCGGAATCCGTTGGACAAGGTGGTATGCAGCGATCGGATACTCTTAATTGGCCGATTGATCGGAGCTCCGATTCCCGCTGAGATCGCCGGAAGCGATCGGATCAGTGATCAATCGGCCATGGAATCCGACACGTGTATGGCTAGCTTAAGATAGTGTGGTGATTGGAGATGCCCTTACCCCAAGTAAGAGATTGAAACCAAAGGTGAATTTGCAATGGAAGAACTCCAAACAGGGTGGGTGGTGTTTATCCTAGATGGATGCCCATATAAGTCTAGAGGTTCATTGTACAAAAGAAAAATACAGTGGCTTGCAAAAGTATTTTTTTCACATTTTGTCACAATTTTATTGGAATTCCGCGTGAAAGACCAATTATAAAGTGGTTTACACGTGAGAAGTGGAACGAAAATCATACATGATTCTAAACATTTTTTACAAATAAATAACTGCAAAGTGGGGTGTGCATAATTATTCAGCCCCCTGTGGTGTGAGTGCAGTCAGTTGCTCATAGACATTGCCAGATGAGTGTTAATGACTAAATAGAGTGCACCTGTGTGTAATCGAATGTCAGTACAAATACAGCTGCTCTGTGACGGCCTCAGAGGTTGTCCAAGAGAATATTGGGAGCAACAACACCATGAAGTCCAAAGAACACACCAGACAGGTCAGGGATAAAGTTATTGAGAAATGTAAAGCAGGCTTAGGCTACAAAAAGATTTCCAAAGCCTTGAACATCCCACGGAGCACTGTTCAAGCAATCATTCAGAAATGGAAGGAGTATGGCACAACTGTTAACCTGTCTTGTTAAGACAAGGCTGTCCACCTAAACTCACAGGCCGAACAAGGAGAGCGCTGATCAGAAATGCAGTCAAGAGGCCCATGGTGACTCTGGACTAGTGATGAGCAACTAGGCAATAGTCGAATTCACGTAATTTTGCGAATATCACAATTGCGATCAAATATGCGCAATACAATGCAAGTCAATGGAGCTCGAATATCGACTGGGAGAATATCCGTCATTTCCACTTAAAAAATCGCATCGCGATTATATAATTGTGATCCATTGCAATGAATGGGGTCGCGATAATCGAGCAAAATCGCGCAAAATCGCGATTGTGACTGATATCCGATTATATATTCGCTAAATGGCGATATTCAAGCTAATTATTCGAAAATCGAATATTCGAGCTCAACACTACTCTGGACGAGCTGCAGAGATCTACAGCTCAGGTGGGGGAATCTGTCCATAGGACAACTATTAGTCGTGCACTGAACAAAGTTGGCCTTTATGGAAGAGTGGCAAGAAGAAAGCCATTGTTACCAGAAAAGCATAAAAAGTCCTGTTTGCAGTTTGCCACAAGCCATGTGGGGGATACAGGTGGAACATGTGGAACATGTGGAAGAAGGTGCTCTGGTCAGATGAGACCAAAATGCAAAATGCTATGTGTGGTGGAAAACTAACACTGCACATCACTCTGAACACACCATCTTCACTGTTACATATGGTGGTGGCAGCATCATGCTCTGGGGGTGCTTCTCTTCAGCAGGGACAGGGAAGCTAGTCAGAGTTGATGGGAAGATGGATGGAGCCAAATACAGGGCAATCTTGTAAGAAAACCTCTTGTAGTCTGCAAAAGACTTGAGACTGGGGCGGAGGTTCACCTTCCAGCAGGACAACGACCATAAACATAAAGCCAGCAATGGAATGGTTTAAAACAAAACATATCCATGTGTTAGAATGGTCCAGTCAAAGTCCAGTTCTAAATCCAATCGAGAATCTGTGGCAAGATCTGAGAACAGCTGTTCACAAATGCTGTCCATCTAATCTAACTGAGCTGGAGCTGTTTTGAAAGAAGAATGAGCAAGGATTTCAGTCTCTAGATGTGCAAAGCTGGTGGAGACATTCCCTAAAAGACTGGCAGCTGTAATTGCAGCAAAAGGTGCTTCTACAAAGTATTGACTCAGGGGGCTGAATAATTACGCACACCCCACTTTGCAGTTATTTATTTGTAAAAAATGTTTGGAATCATTTATGATTTTCGTTCCACTTCTCACGTGTACACCACTTTGTATTGGTCTTTCACGTGGAGTTTCAATAAAACTGATTCATGTTGGTGGCTGTAATGTGACAAAATGTGGAAAAGTTCAAAGGGGCCGAAAACTATTTCAAGCCACTGTATATAGGTGTATTTATGGGTTTGCCATCAGTGAATGGCTTTTGGGTACTGTAGACCTGGGGGAAAGAGAGTTATGAAGAATAGGCAGTAGAGTGAGAAGAGGGGGTGCTAAAGAAGAGGGGAATTCTACTAGATCCCAGACACCTAGGGTGTGGTGCAAAGGGGGGCCGAGTTTGGGGAGGGAGCCAGAATAGTACCTGTATATCCGTTTGGGTGCACAGTTGAGCTTCCAATTGTACCCACAGAGAGGCCTGTGGACCAGAGAACAAAGTCAGGGAAGCAATCTGTGTAGCTCTGTGGTAATTTAAAAGGTGTGGTACTCCCTGGCCCCCTAGTCTCTTATGAACATCTCTTAGGCCCTGGTGATGCGCAGCTTCTTAGTGCCCCATATAAACGAGAAGACTCCTTTTGTCCCAATAAATGATGTTATTTTCATTGTTATAGTAATTAATGAATAAAATCCATAAAATGTACATACCAAAATTTACACAGTCAAATAACTAACAAAAGTTACATAGAAATTAAAAAAATAAAACGTAAGATATCCAAAATACATATCGGCTAACTAGAGCAAGATATAGCGCACATCAAAAGTCAAGGCCACACAGTGAGTTACAAACTAAAGTAATTGAGCAATACAGTAAATTCATACACTGAATTCAGATAATCAACTGGAATATAATATAACAAAAGCCTCCATCTATGCCCAAAGCAATAAATAGGGGGGGGGGGGGGGGGGGGGGGGGACTTGGGAACCCTACCCAGTGGAAAGTTCAAAGCTGTATACATTCCAAGATAGCCAGGTGGAGGAAAGCCAGTTAACCTTCCCATTTATCTTTAAAATGGGTAGAAGGACAGTTCTCGAGAGCTAAGCAAAGTGTTGTACAACTATGATAATAAGTGTCTAGACAGGCCTAGGAACAAAGAAACCCACTTGGTGTGGGGAAGTGTTTTAACTGCAGGTACGACCACCATTGTGGGGACAATATTAGATAAAGTCAGTTATCAGTCGTGGGGGGAAGGCTGCATTGTGAAGAAGAGGGGTGAGCGGAATTGTATATGTGGTCATAGTTCCAATTTTACCTCCTTATCAGGGGTTATGATGGGTAGCGTAGGAGTAACTGGACTGCAGCAACCATGGAAGGACATGTAGGGGTGCCCGACTAAATTAGTACTCCAATAACATCCAGTATGATTATGAGTATGAGTATGCCAATATATGACCCTCATGAGGTGGGTAGCAATATAATACATGTGCACATCAGGAACTACCAACCCCCTTAACTTGGGGGCTACTAACAGTTTAAATTTAAAATTTTACGGCATCTCATCTTCCTCGCACACAAGAAAGGGTGGGGAAACTGCATTCATGTCTCCCCTCTATGGCTGTGTACGCAGGGAAGCTGCCAGCGTGAGTGAAGCTTTCCCCACACACATTCTGCATTGGTTATATCAGCAGTTCTCTGCTGGTTCAACTAATACAGTTCAGATGGGATGCTGGTGTTTACACATTCGGACCATAAGACGCAGACATCCCCCCCTCCCCCGATTCTGGGGGTTAAAAGGGCATCTTATAGTCCGAAAAATATGGTAAGTATTTGAAGTGGCTTTAAACCCAGGTGAATGGGAATTGGCATTTCATATATGTTTCAGTCTCTGTTCCGGTTGCTGTGGGAGAATCATGGATTTCTGGAAGTTGATTTTCAGGTGAGAAAGTTCCCTGAGCTGAGCTTGGGGCAGTAGCTACTGCATTGTTGTGGACACCTCCCCCCCTTCCCCTTTTGGAATGGAGTTTGGGCTGGTAGTTCAGGCGAGCCAGCATTATGGTTGAAAGCAGACAGAAAGTGGCTCGTCAACACTGATTGAAATGTTTTATAATATTGGGCCATAAGGTCGTTGTGGGCCTGGGGTTTTCCTCTGTTTCATAGTCTTAAGGGCAAATCTGAATTGATTGTCCATCAAAGAGTAGTCTAGGGATTCACACATGGAAGTGTCTTGTGTTGGCAGCTTGGAGTCACGTTAGAAGCGTCTAATGCTGTGTATTCCTGTGTTTGTAGTAGTGTGTTGTAGTAGTGGGTACAACATTCCCTAAAGAATTTAGCAATTTCAGAAGTGAAGGAGGTTTTTGTTTTTTATGGAAGTGATATTGGAATGAGCCTTCTAGATCTTGAGCTCTGTAGCCAACAATCTGCCAGTTTAGTTACTGTCTTCGCAATATGAGCCAATTCTCAGAGGCTCTACACACTTGTTGTTGTTGATGCAATCAAGTAACGCCTGGCAAGCTTAGTTTAGTTCTTGAGTTCTCGTGGTCTAGCGTTTGTGTCTCAGTTCAAGTTTTTTAATTCTTTCGTGCAATATTTTGCTATATGTGCTCGGTCTCTATAATTTTGTGCTATATGTGCTCGGTCTCTATAATTTTGTGCTATATGTGCTCGGTCTCCTTTTTAACTGCTGAGGCCTTCCATACTGTTGCAGGGGATACCTCCAGAATGACATGGAGCAATTTGGTAGTGGAGTATAGTTGCTAAGACACTAAACCACCATCCTTCAATCAATTTCAATAACAACAAACACCAGATCCAGTGCTAGCTAGATAAGGTAAGGGGTGTCTAGCCCCATATAATTTAGGTGGTAGGAAGGGACAAAACCCAAATAAATAGGTTAAAAGGCGAATCATTGAAGGGCGGGGTATTAAGGGATGGGCTGCGACAACCCACCTGGTTGAGCCAGAAGCTTGGGATATGGGGCTTGGTTTGATGGTGGCGGAGGTGCACCTTGTAATAGGTGCATGGCGCCCACCTAGAATAAGGCCAGCCAAGACATCCAGGTGATGTCAATTGGCCCTTTAACAGGTATGCCTGGGAGCACTTAAAACCCTGCACTCCCCCCACCTTGCCTGACACGGATATCTACTCTACTACTATGCAAGAGGACACTGTATTGCTGTTCTCAACATTTGGGAACAGGACCTTGAACAATGAGACTACTTACAATGCAGGTGAGACGGACCTGCCTTTGACTTTTGGGGGGGGGGGGGCTCTGTACTCTCAACTGGATGTTTGATTTGACAATTTTCTTTGTACTTTTGACTAGGTGGCACAGGAATTTTCCTTTCCTTGGAATCGGAGGGATTGGGGGGATTCTGTGCATTAACCCCTTCCATGCTGAACCTCTTTGTTCAGTGGGGAATGTAGACTTTGTACCCTAATAGACCCAGCCATCATGGGAAGTTTCTTGTATACAACAGATCTGTACATCCTGCGACTGTGGTATTCTGGTTTTAAAGTGAGTGACCCTTATTAATATTGTATTTTTTTAATTTTTGTGTGTGGCATGACGCCCTGGCCTCTGACTGCCTATCTGTGGGTAGGGGGGAGTAGACATCATCCTGGCGCCAGTGGAGATCGGATCCGGCGTCCGGTTGCTTGGCAATACGGCACTGCCGGCAAAAACTCTGCATCACAATCTTTGACGCGGAGGGGGGTAGGGTTAGAGCCTCAATAGTGGCTCTGGGCACCCTCCCAGGGTTGGGGAAAAACCCTGGGGGTTTCCCGCCCCCTCCCCGACCAACTGATGGTATAGAGAGGCCGAGCAGGAGGGATGGTGGAGATTGCCAGAGGCTTGTTAGTCTCGGTGATGGTAGGACTGATGTTTAGTCGATTTCTAGATACATCATTATAAACCTTAATACCTTACCCACACATCTTGTGAGATTTACAATTTGCTTGTCTTTAAACCTTTAAACTTTGGAGTCCTAACCACCCTCACTCCTAGCACGTCTCTCCCTCTCTACCCTTGGGAGGGGGTGGTTTGCCATCAGTAAGTGACTGGTTGGGGTGTTCCCATCTATTCCCATTTGTACTAATACTGGTGTTCTTTTGCACATATATATAGGTAGACACACTGACCATTTTGGAGTCTGTAAACTGTTTGAAACCCACATACCCCCTACTGGTGGCCACTGGGGGACGGGAAAGGACTAGTAGCCTACATCAGCTATGTGATGTTCAACTTGGGGTACTTGCCAAGGTACTGGGAAAGGGAGTTAAGTGTTTTTTGAGAAGATGTTCCTTTGGCCTCTCCACCCTTCTCATCTATACACTGGGAGGAGTAAGAGGGATTACCATCATGTGCGTTTAATGCGATGTGTTAATTTTCATAACGTATATATTCAAATTTTATATGTTTTATACCTACCACTATTTTTACTTTGTTTTCATTGTAGATATTACTTAAGCACATACTTGGTCCCAACCCAGATTGGTGTAAATTCCTCCTGATGAGGCCCTGTGCAAAGAGGATAAAAACACATGTCTTTTGCTATCTACCAATCAGCATATATGCCATATTTTAATTTATTAATGCAGTCGATGTTGCACATGGTGGGAATTCATGTATTTACCCATGTGGGTGATGCAAAGATTATAACTGTGCCAATAAACCAAACTTTTAACCTATTTATGCGGGTTTTGGCCTTCCTTCCACCTAAATCCTATGGGGCTAGCCACCTCTTACCTTATGTAGCTAGCGCTGGATCTGGTGTTTGTTGTTGTTGATAATGTTGAGCTTGAATATTCGAATTGCAAATATATTTGGCGAATATCAGCTATTCGATAATTCGCGAACATGTTGGTGTATATTTGCGTTATTCGCCATTGGGATGCTTATGGGCATGGATTGCGAATATATATTCGCAATGTGGAAAAAAATAGCACATGTGACCATTCAAGGTAATTGTGAGGCGATTATAATTGCGAATCTAGTTTTGCAATTGCGCGCAATCTTGAATATAGAATGGAATATTAGTAGAATTATTCACGAAATACCGCAAATTTGAATATTGCCTATGCCGCTCATCACTACTTGTTGAAACCACATTTGAGCGTGGTCAGAAATGGTGATGGTGTTTATGGCAACTCTCCTAATCTTAGGGATGTCTCTCTGCTTAATCAGCAAGTAATCCAATCTAGAATATATATCATGCACAGAGGAGAAAAATGTAAAGTCCCTGTCTCTTGGATGGGAGATTTACCTAGCATCTAGAAGACTAAGGTAAGCAGCTTCCTCTTAATGTATTTTAGAGGAGCGGTTGTTCGAGTTGTTCAAGTTGTCTTAAAGTAGATCCAGGGTGGCATTAAAGTGACCGTCTACCACCCTTCGGTGAAATCCACCAGACGAAGCTGCGTGTTGCTTGTTTGGATGTATAGTCACTAGTTTATTTAGCCCCCTTGGGGTGATTGAGGACCTCCTTTAGGAGGAAATCAACATTCTTATAGATAAGAATAGTATCATCTTTCATCTTAAACTAAGCAGATGTTGCATGAAATGCTCATGTAAAGACCATTGCACTTACCATGGTTACTCCAAAAAAGAGAAGCAAAAAAAAGAAGAAGAGGGGACTACAACCATAAAAAGGGGGAGAATGAAAAAGGGTAGGGGCAGGGGGGACCTAAAACAAAGAAGTAAAAACTCCAGTTACCAAAACCAAACTAGTGGATCTATAGGAGGCAGATCAGAATTACCAACAAGAATCCTCAAAAACACCAACAAGAATCCATAAATCATGCCTCATTTTGGGGTCAGGAGATGGCCAATGCAGGTATCAAAAACTGTATTAAAATCTAGAAGCTATGGATCCACTGGCCGGATGTATACATTCCTAATTAAAATGGTAGGTTTTTGTGATATAAAGAAATTAGAAGAATATCATAAATCATTTTAAAACCATTCTGTCCATGTGGCATAAAACCTCTGCAATTCAACTGAAAAACAAACATATATGTTATATGAAAAATGTTCAATGAAATATATCATATAGGAGACACACACAGTGACATTTGAGAAGTAAAACAAAGTTTATAGGATTTACAGAAAGTATGTGATAATTGTTTAAAATTAGGCTGGTACATACGTTTGGGCACCACAAAAAAGAAATGAACTCAATATTTAGTAGATCCTTCTTTTGCAGAAATGACACCTCTAAACACTTCCTATAGCTTCCAATGAGAGCCTGGATTCTGGTTGAAGGTATTTTGGACCATTCCTCTTTACAAAACTGTTGTTCATTCAGGTTTGATGGCTTCTGAGCATGGACGCACACCACAGATTTTCAATGATATTCAGGTCTGGGGACTGAGATGGCCATTCCAGAATGTTGTACTCATTCCTCTGCAGGAATGTCTCAGTAGATTTTGAGTAGTGTTTATGGTCGTTGTCTTGTTAAAAGATCCAGCCCTGGCACAGTTTCAGCTTTGTCACTGAATCCTGGACATTGGTCTCCAAAATCTGCTGATATTGAGTAAAATCCACAGCCCCACAACCATATTTTACTGCAGGTAGCAGGTGTTTTTCTTCGAATGCTGTGTTCTTTTTCTTCCATGCATAACACCCCTTGTTATACACAAATAACTCTATTATAGTTTCATCAGTCCACAGCACTTTATTCCAAAATGAAGCTGGCTTGTCCAAATGTAGCATACCTCAAGCGGCTCGGTTTGTGCTGTGGGCGGAGAAAAGGCTTCCTCTGCATACAGCATATGATACTAGATATGTGGGGAGGTACCTAGGCTGATGGAGGACCTGTTGTGCAGGAGGAGCGCCGGCTTTCCCGCCCACGCAGCTGGTGTCAATAATGACACCGGCTGTGTGAAGAGCAGCGGCGAGAGGGAGGAAGTGAGAGGCAGTGTACTTTGTACACTGCCTCGATTGCCCGTCCCGCGCCGTTGTAAACTAGGGAGGTTAAGGCTTAGGATGTATTTGTTTATCCTAAGTGAGAAGAGCACCACATAAATGAAGAATTGCATTTGTTATTGTTGTATCAGTGTCCCCACAAGGCATGGAGACAGGAAGTGTCTGGAAGAGGTACAGTAGTCTGCGCAGAACATTTATTTTGAGGATGTTACATCTGCTAAAGCAGGAGAAAGCAATTTGATGCCAGTGTTGATAGCCCTAACAGATGTTGTCTAGCAAAAGGAGAAAATATATAGATCTTTGACAATGTCCACAGGGTGGGCCATTTATATGGATACACCTTAATAAAATGGGAATGGTTGGTGATATTAAATTCCTGTTTGTGGCACATTAGTAAATGTGAGGGGGGAAACTTTTCAAGATGGGTGGTGACCATGGCAGCCATTTTGAAGTCGGCCATTTGTTTTTTCAATAGGAAGAGGGTCATGTGACACATCAAACTTATTAGGAAGTTCACAAGAAAAACAATGGTGTGCTTGGTTTTACGTAACTTTATTCTTTCATGAGTTATTTACAAGTTTCTGTTCACTTATAAAATGTGTTCAATGTGCTGCCCATTGTGTTGGATTGTCAATGCAACCCTCTTCTCCCACTCTTCACACACTGATAGCAACTAGTGTTGAGCTCGAATATTCGAATTTCGAATATATTCGGCGAATATCAGCTATTCGAGAATTCGCAAATTTCGCAAATATGGCGGTGGATATTCGCAATTTCGAATATTCGCATTGGGATGCTTATGTGCATGGATTCTGAATATAGATTCGCAATGCGAAAATAAATAGCACCATGACCATTCATTTTAAATGTAATTATAATTGCGAATAGCGCGAATTCGAATATTGCCTATGCCGCTCATCACTAATAGCAACACCGCAGGAGAAATGCTAGCACAGGCTTCCAGTATCATAGACGATTGCCTTCAGACGACCCCAAAGATAAAAGTCTAAGGGGGTCAGATTGGGAGACCTTGAAATTGCTTGATGTGTTTCCCTCTTTATGCACTGAAGCTGGCACGTTCCCTGAGTTTTTCCAGCAAGATGGTGCACCACCACATTATGGGTGTCAGGTCCGAGCATTCCTAGATGAACAGTTTACTGGAAAATGGATTGGTCGTCGTTTCTCCTGCGGTGTTGCTATCAGTGTGTGAAGAGTGGGAGAAGAGGGTTGCATTGACAATCCAACACAATGGGCAGCACATTGAACACATTTTATAAGTGAACAGAAACTTGTAAATAACTCATGAAAGAATAAAGTAATGTTAAAACCAAGCACACCATTGTTTTTCTTGTGAAATTTCCAATAAGTTTGATGTGTCATATGACTCTCTTCTTATTGAAAAAACAAAAGTTGGATTCAATATGTCTGACTTCAAAATGGCCTCCATGGTCACCACTCATCTCGAAAAGTTTCCCCCCTCACATATACTAATGTGCCACAAACAGGAAGTTAATATCACCAACCATTCCCATTTTATTAAGGTGTATCCATATAAATGGCCCACCCTGTAGTTCAATAGACACAGGGGGTCATTGACAGCAGCTAGTGGGCAGAATAAACTACTTGGCTAAAAAAAACAATCAGGTAGAGCAAAGGGAGCTTTTAAATTATTGGGTCTTACACAATGTTTCACTTTTTCCTTAACCATAGAGACCCTACCCTAACCCTCACCATTAAGCCTTGAGCTCTTGTGAAAGTGTCAGAAAGAGATCAAGAAATCTAGCACACCACTGAGTGGTATTAATGACCTGGACAGGCTTTAGAGATGGACATGCACAGCTAGATTGCCCGGTCATCATTGTGCGGTCGATCGCAATGTGATGAAGCAAGAATCAATGGGCACCATCCTGGGGAATAAATCCCTGGCCAATACTTTGGATGGGAATCCTGGGTCATTTACAGAGTGGATGTTAATTTACTTTCCTCTCATTTCCTGATGTACAGTGAGACAGGAACTTGAAATGACTTCCTTTTTGTGCACCTTTTATTTCCTGATAGTTTGAGAGTCTAGGTGGCTGAAAACCTCACAACCTTTTGGAAACCTCACAATCTTTTTCACTATGGTCAGATACTTTATCCGAATACTAAGGGCCTCCATACACCTTTAGATTTCTCTGTCAGATTTTCTTTTAGATCTCCTTTTGTTTTACCAAAACCATGTAATATGAGGGACTTTCTTTGGAAAACTGTATAAAGCTTTTTATAATTACCTGCAGATTAGACATAGATTTGTTACTATGGATTTGGCAGGTTCTTCAGCCAAAGGACTTTCTCAAATTTATAAGATATTGGGGGCCGGTTTCCAAAAGATCTGGGCATCCTTTTGGGGAGACCATTGACTATGGAAAGTTGGTGAACAACAGAACAAGCAGATCGTAGCTCAATATGTGCTCAGTACAAGAATAATGTATTTAAGATACTGATGCATTGGTATGCCACCCCAGAGGTGCTGCATTTGATTAACCCTAAGCTTTCTCCACCCTGCACCCATTCTTATTCCATGTATTCTGGTCTTGCCATGTAAACAAACCATTATTGAAGAAGGCTCAGCAGCTAAAAAAAAATCTTCCATTAACACCAGAAATGTATTTGCTGGTTCTTTTACCTTTAGGTCTCCCAAAAGCAATGGGAAAGATATGCTTATACGTCTTAACAGCAGTAACGTGTCTCATTGCAACTAAATGGAAGTCTCCATATTCTCTTTAACCCTCCTAGTGGTTGAGATGAACCAGGATCGTAAAAACTGTCCTGAACTAGGAAAGCTGCGGCGAATCTCTAACCAGCCGCAGCTTTTATGGGGGGGGGGGGGGGGGGGGGGGGGGGGGGGGGGTGTGCCATAAATCTCCAATATAATGAAGGGGAGTCAGTTTCCCAGCCCACATATTGTGAAAAGGGGCTGGCAGGAAATTCAAGCATAGTATAGCGTATTGCCCGTAATGCCATTTTTAACAGCTGACCCCTTGGGAGGTTAATATACTGGAATATTTACCAGAATGTGGAACTCAACTGAGAACTTTTAACTTACATGGAATGGTTGGGTCAGGGGAAATATGATTAAATATATATCATATATATATTATAAGAGGTAAATTTTTGGGTTAGGTGTTTTTCACGTTTTTCACAAAAAGCTTATTCATCATTCTTCTTATCTTGAAGAATGTTCTTTAGAGTAAATATTGTTGTATACATTTAATCCTGTGACCCTCCAAGAAGCATGAATGGTCAATATTTAAAGTACTGCCTTTGCTACATACCTTCATTGTTTTGTCTATATAAACTAAGCATTGAACAGTAAACCTTAAAAATTATACTATACTACCCCTTGTAGTTTGTGTCATTCTTCCCAGCGCTGAGAGGGAAACAATTAGACCAAATATATTATAACCGAGAGAAGTCTAGGACTTCATAAAGCAAATTTCATACCCACAAAATACTAACATAACAATGTGTTAAGCTGGGCATAGACGGGCAGATTCCTGCCCGATTCTTCAGCCGATCGACCACTGTGCGCGTTCCCGCGAAGGGGATGGTGGTCAGTTGGCTGAAAATCCCCGGCCAATACCATTCGTTTGGATGGGGATGGCGGACGGCAGTGCCCATCCGAAGTAATGGCCAGCACACAAAGGGTGCCTGGCCGATTCTTGCCACTAGCGGCCGTGTGTGATGACTTTATCACGGCCAGTCGGTCTGCTGAGAAGTTGACAGGAAAACTACCCGTCTATGCCCAGCTTTAATATTTTGGTTATTAGGTTAATAATCCTGAAAATTTAAATTAAATTTTTTTTAAAATTCTGCTACATAAATTCCAACTGACGATTACACTGTTATCATGCACTATATGTTATGAATTATATGTAATGAGAAAATATCAATAAAAAAACATTATTGAAAAAAAAAATTGCCTAATTTAAATCAATTCGGCAGTCACAGGCCATGATGGCTTAAATGATTGATCACAGGAAAATCAAGATGTCTATGGCCAGCTTAACATATGAAATTCTTTGGTTGAATATACACTTAAAAGGAGATTGATTACACCATTAGTGTAGCCTGAAAACACAGTAGTGGTAAAGGACTTCTACAATTTGTATATGTAGTTAGTGATTCAATCCATGTCTAGGAATTAATGCATTATTCTGATAACCTGCACAAAATGTAATGGACATTTGAGGAACATCTTCACTTGATCTGTAAAATATAATGCAGATCCACAGCTCTCCTAAAGATGATAGCACAATGATGTCAAAGCAGCTCTAAGCAAGTGGTATAGATGTCATGTAATTTATGTTTTTTTCTATTTCATAATGTTGACCCATGCCTCCCCATGTTTTCCAGATATTGGAATTTGCTCCCACTAATTATTTAAATCTGGATACCTTAGTTAGGAAAATGTAATTCCTATTAGAATTTCCTTGGAAAAACACATTCTGAACACATACTTCTGCATTTGTTCAGCACAAGGAGCAATATGCTACAAGACATCAGTAATCATCCCTGTGCTCACATAAGTAATGTCGGAAGAGGATCAGGATCAGTAGTTCTTGATGCAGAAACTACAAAGGTTAAAATCATAGTTAGTATTGTCTAGATTAGTGGTGGACAAACTAAGACCCGGGAGCAGGATCCGGCCTGTTGAGCTTCTTTTCCGGCCCTTTCTCATCGTGTTAAAAAGAGACTTTCTTAGGTTTGTTCTCTGCAATTAGTGCACATAATGCCTAGAGGTATCAAAACGTTTTTGAAAGATAAAAATGCAACATATGTTTAACTGGCAAAAGCATCTTAGGTCCTCTAAAAAGGGCTTTAAAAAATGGAACACTGACATTTTTTGCTATTACCACAACAATACCTCCAGGAGGTGAGAAACAAGTTATTGTTATACTAGGGTGATCACTGGTATTCTTTAGATATAGCATAGCAAATAAGTTTGACACCTTAGGACATCATGTTACTGGTGGTAGAACTGAATAAATATGTTTGAATTTGAATGGTGAAGTCTAGGTTTCCCTAAATAGTAAATCTCAATACCACACATTGCTAAGGTAAATACTTATTTAGATCTGCAAGATATGATAAAGATCTACAAGATATGTTTTTACTGTACTCCTCCCCCTCCCCATGCTGCTGTTTACCAACAAAGTTATTTCCCATCCAACAATAATGCCTTGAATTATGAGTGGGCCCTGCATTGTGTTGAAAGACCCACAATGGTTTTCAAAGGACTGATCTTACCAAGATGAGCTTATAGAGTAAATAATTGCCCTCTCTACAAACCACTAGACAAACAATGCAGGATGTAGCCCCAGAAAACATTTTTTTCCTGAAGTTTGATTTGTAAGTCTGTGTCCATCCAGTCGTCAAAAAGACGACAATATGTGTAGAAATTATTAAATTATTAAAGGATCTGTGTCCTATGACAGTCAAGCTCTGAGCTCTGTTGACTAGTGTTCATAAGAACAAATACCAGTACAACAATGTCACAATACTTTATAGTTTAGGCATAGGATCTTATCTAGGGGAAAATGGAAAATGTTTTATAATATACACTGTTCATCCACAGGCACTATCATCAAATTACTATTTCATGTTATATTTGGCACAAAGGCTCCAGTACACAACATAACATGCAAATTGGGCTATCTTCAAAGAGCACACCTGGAATATCACCCCCATTGTCATTTCCACATGTGCTCTTTGAAGTTTACCCTTTCAGAGGGTGCCAAATGCCATTGTATTGGATACAGTGATAACTGTATCAAATACAATTCAAAGTAAAACGAAAACAAAACACATTTCCAATTGTAATAAAAATGTTATTATAAACAAACATAAATACTGTTTTGAAATCTTTCATACCAAATTATTCAAGAGATTTTAGCATTCAAATGATACATTTTATAATTTTTTTTATGTACTTTTGTGTGTTTCTAACATTATTATATTCAGGATGTCTATTAGACCCTTATACGGACATATTTTTGGAAGTTACAGGCCTACAACACGAAAAAAAATTCCATAAGAGTCTATGGTGCGCTTTTGGTACAGAAATCTGGACCTTGCAAGAGCGCTAGTGAGGTTAAACGTGTCTCAAAGTTATTTCCAATGATGGGTCATTCCTTGGATGACCAAGTTTAGAAACTTGATTTACACACACAGACACACACATACACTCACACAAAATTCTGTTTAACTTAATGAATGCTCAACTTCTATTTGTACCGACATAAAAAAAAGACAATGTTATAGAAGCTAGATGAAATATGCAATGCTGTCCATTGTTATAGAGGTCTATAAACAGACCAAACTGAAAAACAGATGAGGAGACAGCTGGCAGAAAATGGTCAGATGGGAGCTTTGGTTATGATACAGAAAATATATAATATTGCATACGCTGTGTACATTTACACATTGTTACTGTGGAATTTGCCTTTTACAGAGGACATGGGACAATTGCTACATAAACATCATCAATCTATATATTAATAGCTAGAGAGAAATAGATACTTACACACAAAAACAGACTAGCCTGAGAACATATATTTCCCATTCAGCATGTACCATCTTCTCCCATTAGAGAGCAGATAACTAAGCCCATTTATAATTATGCTCTTGTTACAAGTATAAAAATAACATGGTGTAGGCAGCTAATAAAACATTATCTTAAGTAAATTTTGCTAAATGCAGTGGAGGTTATGGAAAATTAGGTTACCTGGCACTGTGAGCATCTATGTGCAGGAACAGGATGTTCCCCTTGGTGCACAATGATAAGATGGAAAGCCAAATCAGTGACATAAAAGCGTAAATATAAAAAAAAGTTAATTGATTACAGTTATGTATTTATTAAAAACCACTAACTGCATCTTGTTATCACTCCATATTTTAATTATTTTACCTTTGTAACACTCTAGCATTGTATTATTGAAAGTGGATATAAATATTTTCATCTATAATTTCATGTTCTTATTTGAAAGAAAATTGTTTGGGGTGTGAGGAAGACAGATGCTCTATGCATCAACCCCCTCTCTACCCCAAACGAAGACTAGGGACTTTGTGGGGACTTTAACGGCACCTGATTGTATACATGGTAATCATGCGTTTAGCGTTACACCATTTTTTTAGGCAGTGTTAAGTAATTCAGTAATATTCTCAATAACAGAAATGTTACAATGTCATCAATTTAATAGATAAACATAATGTATCAATAAGATAAAATGTTACAAACATGTATCTCACACCAAGGTTCTACACATACAGAGCAATCACATTGTGCGAGATTGGGAATACATTTTCTCGATGCATTTCACCGATTGGCTTCTTCAGGAGAATTCAATGTTTCCCATTGAGCCTTAAGGTGTGATGTAAGTATGTTGGAGGGGACTGGGAGCCCGTCCACAGTAAGACGAGAATCAGGGGGCCAGAATAGTCAACCACCCGCCCACTGCGCCATTCGGGGAGGCACGGGTCATAGAATAATGGGGGACTCTGGTGGGTGCATGATGCCGAGCACCAGCCACCTGTGTGGATAGATCGCATCCCTATTGGGAGCACACACGCCTCCTGTCTGTCTCATCCCCCTGGGATGTGGCACACATACTATAAATGGGAAGCTAGTTACTATGGAACTTCGTGTTCTTATTATTGACATTCTTATAATTAGTCCAGAATAATGTTCCTTCCATGTACTTGTATGTGCATGGGCACTCATACATTGTATAAATGATTGCAAATGGAAATGTTTTAAAAATGTAGACATGGTATGTTTGTTCTAAAATATTATTTAATTAAAAAACTTATTGCAACTTGCATAATGTTTAACTGATGGGATTTGTTTCATGGGCCTTTACACTCCTGTTCATGTTACATGTACCTGAATTGTAGAGTTTAACAACTCTAAACACTAAATATAAGCTTAACAAGGTTCAGGACAATGGGTTGTCCTGAACCTGAAATATAGGGCTGGACCATACAGTATTCACTCTATAGTTCTACAGCCAATGTAAAATGCCAGGTCCAGGAAGCAGGCCTTAGTTCAAACAGAGTGTGCAGAGCTGAAACTATAGCAGGTGTCTTATACACAAGCTGTACCCATTCTTGGAACCCACTAGGCAACTTACGGATAGACACATTTTACAATCTAGCACTCATAACTTACCAATGGGAAGCTATTTACATATAGGAGAAGAGACAAGTCTGTGTCACATAATTGTTACTGCAATGCAGAATGTTAATGTAAATTTACTCACCTTTTGCACAACCATTTACATATGGGAGGAGTCACATTATATATTCATAACAACAGACTGCGCTCACAACAGTAATAGCAGAGTGAGTTGATGATATTTTCAAGTTATGCATGTATAATAATATTCTGCATTGTGTCATTGGCTTGATTGGAGGGAATGGAACAAATTCTAGCCTGGGGTGCAGATCTACTTTTCTATGATGTTTGAAAATTTTAAAAAAAATTAGCATTTTTTTTTTTTTACATATTTGAACCATAAGACACACAGACATTTTTCCATTGATTTATATGGAAAAAAGGATGTCTTATAGTCTGAAACTATGTTATGTATAGACATCTATATTAAAAAGCCAGCCTATATGCAATTAAAAATGTACACATGAATCATATACACCAGTGCTGGGCAACTGAGTTGATATGGAGGGCCACAAGTGCAGCCCTCTGCATCACTACAGGGCCGCACATAACATTGATCCAGACCCTCCCCCCGACAACATATCTCAGCAGGCGTTGGACCAGATCCCGACAGGCAGTGGGTGCAGCGCTCATATGTAGACCTGGTTTCCCTGATCAACATAGACAATTTTACTGATGTAGGAATGCCAAAGTTGATTAGGAAAGCCAGGTCAGCGGGTGACCACTTCACAGGTGAGTAGCTATGCCCTTTGCATCAACAGTTGGGTTTTAGGGGCTGCATGTGGAGGACCAAGGGGGGCCGCCAAACAACGCCCAAAGGGCCGCATGCGGCCACTGGGCCACAGGTTGGGCACCAAGGATATACACTGACCAAAAATATATTCATCAAATGAATATAATATCTACATGTCATCCTATGTACAGTACAACATTGATAATGTTTTAATTTTAGCACATAATCCTGATCATCATGAGAAATGGAAATAATTATTGATTTAACCTTCTTGAGGACAGGAGATGTTCTATTTAAATGTATACTAAGTTGTAGGGATGTTGACATCTGATCAATGTATATAGAGGGTACCTGTCTATATGAATATTTAAAAAAAACTCAGAAGGAGGCATATTAAGAAGACAATGTAGGTGTTTTTTGCGTGCTTAAAATATTTATTTGCAATACAGATTGGGCATTTTATTAGCAATGTATTGTAGTATAGGAACATTTTAAAGTTCATATGGTTCCTTTTTTAAATGTGAGACTGAATCTTTAAATTTAAATTTTTTTTTACTAGCATATTATTGTACCATCTTATTTATCCACTTATATAGCTGTTTCAATAGCAGAAGTCATCGACGTGTTTAAATTGTCAGCTGTGCACTGGCTACCTTAACAACTTTATCACTATTTTGTTTACATGAAAGAGGTACCTTTTTTAAATTATTATAAAATTATTCATATTGACAGTGGACCACAAGATAGTCTGGAACAGTCAAAACCTTTTTTTCGTATGGGTTAGGAATCATGTTGATGTTCCTGATTGCTAGTGTAGTTTTATGGTTGTAATAGTTTTAAAGGAAAATAAGAACACTAGATTAGCAAAATTAACTTATTTGTTAAAACAGTTACGTTTCATTTTAGCTTTAAAACTAACTGTCTGGAAATAACAGCAGGAATTATACTTGTCAAGCATCCCATTTTGGCTGGGAAAGTAAATGTTTTATGTTCCAAATACCACAAGTGACGTATGCCACTTCCTCGAGAGAAAACTTGTATGGCAGGGATGTAGGGAAGTTTTCTGTTTTCTTGCTACATGCATATATGTATTTATGTAAAATAACTTTTTAAAAGATCAGAATGCATAGAAACCACAATGTGTTTGCCATCTTTGGCATTCCCTAATATCAGTAATACTCTATCAATCCATTGTTGGCACCATTTGTCATTGTTATTGAAAATAGATTTCAGATTTTGATTCATAATTGTTGCTTGCAATTGCTGGACAGGAAGTCAGATATGTGCTGGAAAATAATGATT
Organism: Ptychadena robeensis; assembly: GCA_036250615.1. NCBI lineage: Eukaryota > Metazoa > Chordata > Amphibia > Anura > Ptychadenidae > Ptychadena > Ptychadena robeensis. The sequence goes on from CM070040.1 coordinate 27,239,257, forward strand.
AAGAAAAATACTTTCTGTTGTGATAGATAACTTTTAATATTTGTACAATTAAAGCAGACCTACCATCTGGTAGGACACTTGTCATTATGCCACTGTGTCCCAAGTGCCCTAGCGGCATGTTGTGCTTGCCTAGTCCTGTGGGATTGAGAGACTTCCTGTATCTCTCTCTCCCCCCTGGATGTGCACCCCGTGCATTGTGAATTTTTGTTTCAAAAAGTAAGCAGTTGTGTCTCTGGCTTGTAATGTGACTTGACTTAATTGAAACACACATTGTTTGCCTTGGCACAGTCATACCCTCTTCCATCCAAGAATCCTAATAATTACAACTATTCAGTAGAGCTAATGCCAGGCCACTCTGAAGCAGCCTACATGTTATTGACTAAAAATATTATGGATGTCCCATGTATGTAAAATACATTTTAAAAAGGTGGTTGATAGTGTCATGTGGTTAATAAGAACAGATGAAAAGCTACCTACTATCCAGCTGTAATTTACAGCATTAAAAAATTTGGAAAACCACATCGCTCTTAAAAATTGGATTTAAAGATCAGACTCATACTTATTGTCCTAATAAGGCCAGCAGATACAGTTTAAGATGAAGGTCACAACTCAATGTAAAAAAAGCTGGGCAAAGCCTTTAGTACACAGGTTATCCTATTGAATCAATAAATGAGGGTTGATCATGTTTGTTGAGTGGATGATGTGTATGTATCTGAGGAAAGGTGCAGTGAATTAATTGACGTGGGAATTCACAAACATCCAGGTGGATGAGGTGGGGGTGGTTACTTGGTTTGCCCACCTGAAGGGCTTTTCACATGCCTAATATGGCACCTGGCTCTTGTCCCCAACTAGCAACTCCTGAGCCAACCTTGGTTGGGGCGGTTAACCTTACACTCCTTCAGTTACATTTGAGGGAGTAAATTGTACACTACATTGGTGGGACATGGGAATTTGGATTCAGTTTATCGCAGGTAAGTAATGTGCATACCTGTCAAGTTTTAGCCAGGAAACTACAATTCTATTTTCCCAATCCCATTCCCTGAAAACCTTAACCGTAAGTTCTACCCTACCTACTGAGTTACATTAATTACATTAACTAATCCAGGAGGCTGGGAGGTTTAGAGGAGGGGATTACCCTCCCCGCTGGTCTGGAGGATGTACAAGGTGGAAAGTTAGGAGGGTGTTACCCTTCACGCTTGTTAGGAGGATGTGCGGAGCATCAGTTTAAGCTCCCAGAGAGTAATTTCCGGAGGAGTTTTAGGTGTGGATGTATGTTTTAGTGCTGACTTCTATGTTGATAGAGATGAATGGAGTAAATTAATAAAAATTATTTAAAGGGTCAGTACAGTCAAGATTAAAAATTTACTGATATGCATTTTATGTACAAAATAAACCACTATAGGGTTTTGGTTTTCATCTGGTCATTGCTAAAGTGAACCATGCAACCTACATTTGTTTGATAGCCTGAGGATATATGTTGCAACACTTTTTTTTCTTTAGAGTATGAAATGTTCATTCTAGTGTCATTCTAGCTCACAAATACATCACTCCAATAGTTTGCTGTAATTGTTGTTCATTTTCCAATTGCTAACAAGGTTCATAAACCTCCATTTTAAATTATACATATATTTGTTATATAAACATTAACATATGTAGTGTAATATACTAACTTTTTAGTTACAAAATTTTAGTAAGAAAAAAAAAAAGTAACTTTCTTTTTCCTATGATGGTATAAAGTAAAGCAGAATTCCAAACATACTGACAAATATGATAATACAATGTGTAGCATTATGATTTAGCCCAAAGATTGGGTAAAAGGTGTAGGATGGGTAGGAAGTCTCAGGAGAGTCAGCTGGATATGTCATGCGTGGATAAAGAAAATCGTGAAGCAAGTCTGTGTAAAACTTGGAAGCAATGAGTGTGGACTTTTTGTTTGGGAGATATTAATGTATACATACCTTACATTAAAAAGCAAATGTACTAGTACATATAACTACTATATATAACAAATGTAAAGTTGCATTTTACTTTTTTATTAAACTCGATGGGCATATGTTTCTTATAACTGATTTAGGGGCATATCACATAACATAATCTGTGCCAACATCCCAAATTATACATAAATACACAACACTAGATTGTTCAGGAAATCCTACCTAATATGTAGGGTGGCTAAGCCCCAAGAATTTAACGGCACAATAGAAAACAACAAAATACATATAGTCACAGACAATTTAATTAACAGTGAAGGCGATTCCACCACTTATTGCCTCTATTAGATAAACGATCAATCAATTAGTGGAAGAAAATCTGAATTACTCATTCACTCATAATGTAACCCTCCACCACATATTTATAAATAATACTAAATAATCAATAAAAAATGTTTATATAAAATCTAGGTGTAACAGGGAATATCCACCCGATAGCCTGGTATGTTTAAACCTATGATCATTTAAAAAGTAACACATGTTACATTACAAATCATCACTTACTATTGAAACAGGTATGCTAGGTATGTGATGATGCAGGAAAAGGCTACAGAAGTGTCTGGGACTGTCCAAATAGCTGTGTGTGGTTAAAGAGATCCTGCATGGAGGGGGCCACTTGTAGTAGGGTTATAGTCACACGGTGGCCACAGCTATTCCTATAGTGACAATAATCATAGATATAAATACACTAATCAAGAATATATGGCAATCAATTACATCACTTACATAAAGAAATTGGGGGGGCGTGGCCTGGCGCCGTAGCGGATGGACGCCTGAGAGAGGAGCTCCGTGCCAAGGGGCCACAATCTATAATCCATCAAATGCTTTTCTGACATCCAAACCACCCAAGGAGCAGCCCAGCAGCACCCTGAGGACTGAGACATCCATTGGTCAGACTTTTGCCGCTATACTCCGCACTCCCCGAGAGCCCAAAAATCAAGGCCGCGGCTTCAGCCTACCGGCCCGGTCCACTGCCCAACAGCCGCCTCCCCGCCATCACAGTGGTACCCCCTGCCCCACCGGACCCCACCGATGGACACTGTTAGCCTTCTAGGCTAAACTCTGATACCCCAAGACCCGCATACGCGATCCGGCGGACCTCCGAGCGCCATTCAATATCCCTGCTATTGTGGTGGTCTCCCCTTCCTTTCTGGATAGCCTTTATCGCCTCTCTGGCCCTCGCTTTTGGCCTCCAAGACCCGGTGGAGCGATCCGGCGCCCGAAAATTTAGGCCGCGTTTGCGGCCTACACGCCTGGTCCACTAGCATACTGCCAGGGTCCCCCCTGGATAAGGACACTGATCCCTCACAACGGAGACCCTCAGTGGTCATTGGAGACTCAGTGGGGCCTTGATTACTTCACCAGCAGCCTCTCCACTTAAGGGACAGTAATCACCTCAGGCTGCGGCTTGGGCCTACCTCGTGATCCTCACATACCCACTGCCACTACTCATTTGGACTGACCATCAACTAAACCACATACCTCCACTGGTCATACATCCCTGTATCCACTTCTGACCCAGAAACTCTGCAGCATTTCACCCAGGATCTCAGAGGAAGAGCCTAACTGACCCCCTGGGCCCACAGGTGTGCTACGTCACCATAGCACACAATACCTGACACTCCTGTTGCTGCTTTGCCTTCATCCCCCCCAGGAAGACTGTATATTCCCTTGCACTTCCACCTTAAGACCTCACCAACTGAGACTACATCTAATACTCTGCTGTACTTCATACACCTCTACAGCTTTGACTCTAAAGCTAGCCATACACGTGTCGGATTCCATGTCCAATCGATTCATCATCCGA
>CM070040.1:27248984-27261716 GCA_036250615.1 Ptychadena robeensis
GACTCCCATCTGCAACCGGTTGAGATTCCCAGAGGTCCGAGAGATCATCCAGCCCCCCAATGCCCCATCCGGGGGAAGGCGATCTTGTGGGATAACGGGGGACCCCAGTGGGGGCTCGGCACCGAGCACCAGCCACCTACGGACAGAGATATTAATTGGATTAGGTGGGTCCATCCCACAGATAGTGGTGGATCGCCCATCCGCACACCAAGGTCGAGTGTAGTGTGTGAGAGTGAGTGAGTGTAAGTGTATAAACGTATAAAGGTGCTATTGTGAACAAAACAAACTATATGGTGGTCAAACGTGTGTGTGATGTGTCCAGGGATCGTAACCATCTGTGATGTTATATGTGATGCTATGTGTGTATGAGTGAATGTATGTGAGTGAATGCAGTGTTAGTGTATATGTATCTGTTGTGAAGTGTGTTCAGAGTGTGCTCCTATGTGATTGAATAGTGTTGTTACATTAACCCCCTGTAAGTATCTATATGGTGTGAAAATAAAAACTACAAGTGCTACACCTTAATGCCCGAATTAAACCTAGGTGTGACCGGAGCCCCCTCCGCTTACCTGTATGAATGTAGCGCATTCCATCTGGAGGTGCTCGCAACACCCGTCCATTGCATCCGGCGTGACCCATACCCGTACCCGCCCCCTTAAATCCCCCGCCGTCGCCATGGAAACCCGGGACCAACGCCACACAGAGATGACGTGATCATCACGGTTCCCATGGCGACGTGCGGACGCCAAGACGTCAAAGCCTGGGGCCGGTGGTAGGGGGAGGTGGGATCAATCCCATCCTCTCTCCGACACATCCCATCCCCATTGGCCTCGCCTAGATATGGTCCCCACCTACCCCGTCCCGTCCACACCACAACACCGCCCACCCCCGGTTGTGAGCCCGGGCCTTGGCGGGGAGGGGTGCCGAGCGGGGCAGGGGGGAACCCTGGCGGTTACGTACGAATGGAAAAGCGGTCACAAGACCGCTTGGCGTCCGCAAACCCCACAACGCCAATCCCAGGTATATGGGTGGCAGGGAAGACCCCCCGAAAGACCCCCGATCAGATCCCACCCGGCATGTTGCAGAGGGAATCCACCATCCAATAGTTATTGAAACAGAAAGAGAATAGTAAGAAAATAAAAAATCCGGTATTTAAAGTTGCACCAGTGAATTAAGCAAATAGGTATCCTGCACCCTAGTACGCATTAAGAGATAATGCCCTGTGGGTCACTCTGAACACACTTCACAACAGATACATATACACTAACACTGCATTCACTCATTTCACTCAACACACATAGCATCACATATATAACAAAAGATGGTTACGGAATCACCTGGGACACATCATCACACACACGTTGGACCACCATATAACGTTTGTTTTGTCACAAGAGCACCTTTATACATTTTATACACTTACACTCACTCACTCCACCACACTACACTCGACCTTGGTGTGCGGCATGGGCAGTCCACCACTATCTGTGGATGGACCCACTAATCAGTAAGATCTCTGTCCGTAGGGGGCTGGTGCTCGGTGCCGAGCACCCAATGGGGTCCCCGTTATCCCACAAGATGCGCATTCCCCCGGCGGGGCGCGTTGGGGGGCTGGAGGATCTCTCGGACCTCGGGACATCTCAACCGGTGCAGAGGGAGTCCAATAGTGTCCAATTGAACCAGTATATAGTCAGATTGTAAGTACAATTGTGTGCTCAATAGATCTTCTATTCTACTAAGGCTGAGACTACATTTCTATAAGATCATATTGTTTGACGGCTAGATAAAGACAACATGTTATAAACCTCCTGGAAGGAAGCCAAGTCGGCGGCCGAAACGGTCGAGGGATATGTGGTCTATAATTTCTGTTACAATATTTTGGGGTCCTGTACCTTGCCCAATGTATGAGATAGTGATGTTCATTACTGTTTTACTTTGTGTGATGTCTAATGCTGGAAATCATATACTTTAGAAGTTGGTACTTCTAACCACTTGACGAACTACTACTTTAAATAAACTGTTTTTACATATATACTTTTCTTATATGACTGTGACTACTCACATACAACCTGTGCCTTAAAAGTCCCCCACCAAGTCCCTAGTACCCATGTGGGGAAGTGTAGTGGGTCAATGTTGTGTGCATTTACCCACCACTCCTCACTTTCCTTTTCAAATTAATTTTGGGATGTGGCACATTTCAAAAAATTGGGAAGCTAATAATAAACATTTCTCAAAACATGTCATTCCTTGCCACTGGAAGTCCTCAGCAGTTCCCTCCGCCAGAGAATGGGCGACAAAAAAAATGAAGACAATCAGACTTGTAGAGGCTTCCATAGCTCACCTTAAGGAACAAATCCATATTCACAATGAATCATGGACGGTTTGGACACTCTTTGTGACATCAGAAAAGTTCAGCCAGTGGATTAATTGACCTGAACCTCTTTAACTGAAACCCTGGATCCCAGTCCTGCACCAATTCCCCTTCTCCCCTTCCCTCTCTCTCCCTCTTCTTACCCCCACCTTGTCTCTCTATCAGATTTTTCCTACTTCTTACTTTCGCCTCCCCTTCTTCTCTTCTTTTTTTTTTTTCTTTCTTTTCTTTCTTTCAATGTTCAGTTTCTGTTCTTTTTTATTGTGTATAACTTATGTTTTGATTGTATGAATATTTTGCAAATGATTGCTGCTGATGAGGCACCTCTATTTACCTGTTTTCAACACACTGGTGTTCAACTGCCTCAATATTTGAAAAAGCAATTGAGAATATTTGCCTGTATTTCTAATTGTTACATTGTCTCTCAATAAAAATCTTATTGTTTAAAAAAAAAAAAAAAAAGAAATTAAGACAGTCTACCTGAATACAAACATGGACCCCCTAGTCCATGAAAATCGGCCCTGAAGAGTGAATGAAAAACAAGAACAGATGACAAAGTCCGGGGGAATGTTAATAAATTATAATGTAACTAAATACCAGAGATAACAAAAAAAAAGGGTGACTAAAGAAAATACTTGGGCAGAAATATGGAAAATTTACCAGTGGGGGCTGTGTTCCTCTATCTAGCTCCTAAAACAGTAGAATAAAAAATGGGTGGAGTGACAAAAATGTACAAAAAGGATACTGTGGATAGCAAAATAATGAGTGCTAGTGGGAAAGGGAAACAAAAGTGTTAGAGGAAATAGCATGAAAAGGAGTAAATAGGAGTGAAAATGCCAATAGGGTGACAAAATAACAGAAGAAAAATGTGTGATTCCTAAGCCAAAACAATGTGATACAAAACCAAAATATCATGCATACATGCCGATGCTCCCGACCACCGCAGAAAGCCGGCAAGACCTAGAGCATGGCTCTAGTTAACTGGGGCTGAGTTTCATGATGCAGTTGCAGATCAGTTAACTCGGGCTAGACGCTCAGAAGGTTAATGTATGGGCATTGATTACTGGGTCTCCTGTTTGGTCACAAAATGACTCTGAGTGAGACGGTCTCTCAGAGATGAACTCTTCTGGTATGTAATTTGTTGACAGCCATTAATGAATTTCAATATTACATATATAAAAAACCAACACTCGCCGAACCTCTTCAGATCTGTTATTATATATCAGAATAATGTGTGTTTTATCAAAGGTAACATTTTGGGACACCTTAGGTAAAGCTTTATCCCTATACTTAATAGGGAAGGGTTATCTTTTGACATTTTTGGTAAGCCTTCTTAAGAGTAGTGATGGCCGAACATCGGCCAGGACTGTCCGCGAACGGGCGGGTCGGACTTCTAAAGACGTCCGCCGTCCGCCTGTTCGCGGACACATTCAAATTCCCCGCCTCTAGGCGGGGAATTTGAATCGGAAAAGCCGGATGTGACGCCAGTGACGTCACATCCGGTCCCTGGAACGCATACTGGAACGCATAGTTCCTGGTTCCGTGAGCCGGATGTGACGTCACTGACGTCACTTCCTGCTCCGACCCGGTTTTTTCACTAGGAGACCGGCTTTATGCCCGGTCTTCTAGTGAAAAGATTCTTCCTCCGGCACGATCACACAGGTTGTGATCCTGCCGGAGGAAGAATAGAGATCATCTTCTCGCTGGCGAACGGAGCGGGTCGAACACCCGCACTGCTCGCCGGCGAGAAGATGGCCGAACATCTATGTACTTAAGAGTGATTGGGATATTCTGGTCTAGATAATCCCTCCTTAAGAACCTGTTTCTGATAGTTGATGTCATTCGAACAATTACATTTAATCCGCAAATACTGTGAATAAGGTATTATACATAAAAATCCATCTATCAATATATTTGAATGTGCCAACATCCCAATTTTAAATTTGAAAAAAAGGAAAAACAGTGTTTTCCATAGACAGGGCCAAGGGGATTTTAACAGCAAAAGTATCGTTCATACAATTTTATTATAAACAGCTCTAAGATTACAGGTAAACATGTTCCACCATATATAAGTTGCCAATAAATAAGATATTAAACATCCATATAAAAGCACTAGAGTTGCATGGCATTGCGCAGTCCTGACGTGTTTCGTGGACAAACGCTTCCTCAGGGGTAAATCATGCAAGTTGACGTCTCTGTTTGGAATATAAGCTGTGTAAAACAATCAGAAGCCATCATAATATATCACAACTATCTTAATTACACAAATCATATAAATAATAACTGTTGAAGCCCTTCCCTTATGGGAAGTTTTTATGGGCCGCAACCGGAGAACATGTCAGGGTTGAATTAACATCTATTCCTCCGATGTGCATGACTGGAGGAGGGGGTGGAGGTGTTATGGACCTGGGCAGATCGGCGGATACTGTGCCTGCGTCCAGTGGGCGGTTTGTTTCTACACGGCTCGTCTGGTTCCCCTTCTCCTGTGTTCCATCCGTCGTACAGGTGACTGCTTTGCCGACGATGATTACGTTGTTGGCGGGGGGTTAAATAAGCCCACCAGTGAACTTCCGGATCTCTTACAATGAGATGAAATAAAGGTGGTTTTACAGCAGGGTAATGGACACTCATATACAATTGTCCTACATTGGTTTAGTTTCTGGCTTGGATAGAACAGTAAAAAGTATGTGAAATATGCTAGACTAAGCATCTAGCAGGCAAGAATAATTACTGAACAAATGAAACTGAATCAGAACTGCATCTAGCTTGTATACACACCTATAGTGAGTATTGCAGTATGCCAACAGGACACATGCTTTGCCTTTAGCGAATATTTTTGTTAAAAAAACACTTTGAAGAACTTGATGGATGTCTTATCATATTTCAAACACATTTAAACTATTTGTTTTGTATTGCAAAAAGGTTAAAATGTCATTGGGAATAACATGTTAAATTTAAGCTTCAACTTACAGTATATATTATATATCATACAGAGTCAAAGTATTTACAGATGGATAAAGGCTCCAAAAGATTTTTCACGGGCTTTAGGTTGCAAAGCAAACCACCTAGGCATAAACAATTTTGGCTGGGGCCAGTGCACACTCCTTATTGATGTCATAATAACATTATAAGGATGCCCTAATAGCAAAGCAAAAACAAAGTATTAAAGCTCGACCGGGTGTAGTGACTCTCTGCAGGCTCCTATAAGATTCAGCACTGGTTACCAAAAATATATGGACTGTTTCGCTCACTATGCATTTTTCCCCTTAATGGCCTTTGCTTCACTGCAATTTATGCCATTATATCCCAATATCTGACCCATTACTACTGGTGAAAACCCAGATTTAGCTTTCCCTTCAGTTGCTAAATTATTTAATTAAGATTAACATGTCCATTATTGTTAAAATAAAGCATAGGTGCAGTGGGTCTAGTGTGAAATTGGGCTTTATTGGGGTTTGGTTTCACCTGATTTATCACAGTACCCCATTCAGAGCTAGCCATTTCTGTGTTTCATGTAAATGAGATTCTTCCTGGTTTCAGAATTCTTATGCTCTTTCATCTATGCAAGCAGAAGATACTGTCACTTGCTGATACCTGGCCCGCTGAAGCCTGTACACAGTAGCAAACTGAACTTAGAGACCTCTGCAGTCACAGGGATGGCATGGCAATCAGTCTCCTTAGAAAGTACAATTGAGCTTTTAAACATTGGCAAAGAGCCCCATGTATATGGAAGAGGGTGGTGAAGTGCACAGCTATGGACTATTACAAGTTGCATACTGGAGAGATTTGGTGACTCATGAGCAAAAGAAACAGTGATACTGGGCATTAATCATTTTGGGCATTGTTCTGTAAAATGCCTTCCTTAGAGGGAGAATAAAGCTCCTTTGATTTGGAATCCCTACAGCACTTGTAACCAGAAATTGATGTCATCAATAATCATGAAGTGACATCATCACTGAACACACATAGCCTGGTAGGAGATTATTTCTTGTTAAGGCTGCTTTTTATTTTAATGTTTGTTAGTATTTTATCTTTTCCTTTATTGTAAACAGGGTCCTTGTTCCTTTTTATCTTTTGCACAGGGGAATACAATTACCCACTTTTACTCTGTGATATTTGCCCGTTTCCACACAACAAAGAGCAACTTTCTGGCCACTGAAATCACTTCTACTGTGTCTTCACTGCTGACAGTTGTGCGCAACTGTTTATTACCTTTTTTTTCAACTATAACCGCAGAGGCCTGTGTACAGCATTTAATTGCTTAAAGCAGTGGTGGGCAACCGAGTTGATATGGAGGGCCACAAGTGCGGCCCTCGGCATCACTAAAGGGCCGCACATAACATCACTCCAGACCCTCATCAACATATCTCAGCAGGCGGTGGACCAAATCTCGATAGGCAGTCAAAACCACCCCTCCTGCCCCTGGGTGCAGCCCTCATATGTAGACCTGGTTTCTGTGGTCAACATTGCCAATTTTACTGATTTAAGACCACCAAAGTTGATTAGGAAAGCTGGGTCAGTGTGTGAACACTTCACAGGTTAGGTTTTGGAGGCCGCATGGGGAGGACCAAGGGGGGCCGCCGAACAACAACCAAAGGGCCGCATGAGGCCCCCGGGCCTCAGGTTGGGCACCTAGGGCTTAAAGAATCTGAGTGACCAGGGATGCTGTTGCACAGGGAGTATAAAGGCCGTTAAAGTTATGCCTGTCTGCTAAAACAAGTCTGTGTGTCTCCTGAGTAACCCTGAGTCAGGCTTCACTATTACAACAGAACATCTCCCTGTAAAGTAGTGGAATGTACATTGTTATGAATTCTGTATGATGCAATACATCACAAATTGAAAATAAGAAAAGAGCTCTCTTTCCCTCTTAAATGCATGTTGTTTTGCACCTCCACTTTAGGCTACTGACTTTACACCCAGAAAGTCAGAAATTAAACAAGGCAGTGCAGTTAGGTAACTGGGGAAGACAATTACAAAAGGGATGTAACCTTTTTTTTTAATTGTCCATTGTGCTGAACGACAGTTCTTCAATGCTCCCCTACACACTAAAGCTTGGGTAGATTTGTAAATAGATTTGCGCACAATCGAGCACCGTGCTTGCTCACGGTGCTTGCTCAGCTAGTGTGAGGCTGTGTGCTGACTGGCTGCCATTCTCCATCTCACAGCTGTGTTGTGAATGAGTGAATCTCCTTTTTTAAATTTTATTGAAGACTTTTTACAGTATAGGTAAGCAGTACAGAAAGTCAAGGGTAGGTACACATGTCACATCTCAATGTCAAAATCCAACAAAGGCAAAAGACATTCAAAACTTGTGTAAGCATGTGGTAAACTACACGTTAAATGTTGGTGAGTATGTGAGCCCGAGATGGTTTGGGACCATATTGAATTGGGCTTCAATACATGATTCATCATGACAGGAGGGGGATGAAGGAATGGCGAAGAGAAGGGGAGAAAGCAGATAAAAACCAAGATAGTGAGAGGGGAGAAAAATTAGTTGAGGGGATAGTCAGATTGTGGTGGCGGAAAGATTTGTATTGCGTGGCGGAAGGATCCAAAAGCTCATTCAGAGGACCAAAGGTCCCCTGTGACAATGTTATCTGGTATTGATATTGACTTATGACAACAATTTATTAAATTTAGATCTCTCTGTCAGATATCCTTTAGATCTCCCCATAACTATGTAGTATAGGGTCCTCTGCCATTAAACACAGGAAGACTTGATTGTTTAGACAATCCCTCATAGTACATGGTTTTGGTAAAGCAAAAGGAGATCTCAAGTTTTGAGAACAGAAGATCTTGTGGCAGTATTGTAGAAGGTAAAGACTCCCTCCCAGAAATCCGAGAGCAGTTCCACCAGATGTATAGCATTGTCCTTATATCTGACTGGCACCTCCAGCACATTGCTGGACATTGAAAACAGATCTCCTTTAATGGAATTACAGTCTTCTAACCAGGGAATAGTGGAGATGATATACTAATTCAATCGTTAACAACCAAATTAAGCTGATGAAACACAGACATAGAGAGCAATGAACATACACCTGACAGCTGTGTTAAAACAAATCTTGATTGGTAATGCCACTTAGCATTAAGCCAAATGTAATAAGATTACATATTAATGCCCTGAACCTGTCACAGATTTTGAGTGTACTGCCTGAAGCTCATGGCTAACAAAATGAGAGTTCAAATGAAATAAAACACAAACAAGACAAATTGTTTGAGAGTTTGACATGAGATACCTAGAATGTTCAAGGTAGCAATGTAAACTATGTCTAAATTTTAAAGAAATGACATGACAATAGAACAAATGCCTGAAGGATGAGCCATGTTTTTATAAATAGACCAAGACTAAAATGCAAATGTGTGCTGGGTTTTTCCAGTGGAAGCAACTATATACATTGGATTTAAAAGTCTACACACCCCTAGTAATACGTCAGTTTCCTGTACTGTACAAAAATAAGCCAAAGATAAATAATTTCAGAACGTTTTCCACCTCACGTGATGTGACCTTTAAACTGTACCACTGAATTGAAAAACAAACTAAAATCTTTTAAGTGGAGGGAAGAAAAATTATAAAAATAAAATAATGTGGTTGCATAAGAGCGCACACCCTTAAACGAATACTTTGTTCAAGCACCTTTTGATTTTATTACAGCACTAAGTCTTGTTGGGTATGGGTCTATCAGCATGGCACATTTTGACTTGGATATACCCACTCTTTTTTGCAAAAACACTCCAAATATGTCAAATTGTGATTGCATCTCCTGAGCACAGCCCTTTTAAGATAACCCCTCAGATTTTCAATCAGATTAAAGTCTGGGCTCTGGCTGGGCCCCAAACTTTAACCTTCTTATGGTGAAGCCTTTCCTTTGTTGTTTTGGATGTATGCTTTTGGTCATTGTCATGCTGAAAGATGAAGTTCCTCTTCATGTTCAGCTCTCCAGCAGAAGCCTGAGGGTTTTGTGGCAATATTGACTGGTATTTGAAACTGTAAATGATTCCCTCTATCTTAACTAAGGCCCCAGAGCTGAAGAAAAACTGTCCCAAAGCATGATGCTGCCATCCCATGCTTCAGTGTGGGTATGGTGTTTTTTTGGTGATGTGCAGTATTGGTTTTGCGCCAAACATATCTTCATGAATTATGGCCAAAAAGCTCAACCTTGGTTTTATCAGACCACAACACTGATACTTGAAAAATTTAATCAAAAGACCTTTTGATATGTACACAATAACACCTTTGGAATTAACAAGTTACACTGGACATTTGAAACTTAAAGGATGGATTGAGAGAGAATAATTCCATATTGAAAAGGGGAAGGTAGTATTTGATATCATACTATCAGAATTTGATATCACAATATAGAGTTGACCGAATTGTATGGCACTGTACAAAAGGACAGAAAAAAAATGATGTCGCTTGCATCTCCTGATTGAGAAAAGTTTGATTAATAGCTAAAGTATAATCTTTGACTTAGCCTGTAACAAATGGTGAAAAAGCAAATTTTTTTTAAGGAATTGGGTAAAATAAATGTAACTATAGAACCCCATTCTGTGTTTAATTTTTTCACAGAAAAGAAAGTAAACATTTTTTACAACACAATAAACTTTTCAGAAGAGCAATCATGTACCCCTAAATGGTGACAGAATAACCCAAACACAATCTGCAAAAAAAACAATTTTTTTTAAAAACCTCAAAAACAATATCAACTTCCCCATAATCAGGACATTACACACAATAGCCTGGGTCCTACACGTGCAAGTAGTTATTTAGTCTCTCTTCCCTGATAGAACACTGTGAATACATATTTTTCTTTTCTGCACTATGTTTAAATATGCAGGAACTTACTAAGATAATTTAATTTTGGAATATGAATCAAAATATGAGAGAAATAATAAAACACAAACTGAAATTGAAGTATATACCTTTAAACTTTGGAGACTATTAGAAAGAAAATCCAACCTTTATTGGCACAAGTACTTACAGGAGGAGGAGGAGACCCTTATATGGAAAAAAATAGCCTTTTTTAGAGTCAAGCAGAAAATCCAACAAAGGGGACAAAGGCAATGCAAAAAAACAGCAAACAAAGAAAAAGAAAGTGAAAAATATAATTCAATACCTGATGCACAGGAAATGAACAGGGGTTTAACTGAAATTTTAAAAAACGGTACTATCTCTTGGTTTAAGCTTTTACCTCCTCAAATCCATCAATAAATTTAACTTTGTTAAAGATCTACACTTGTTTGCAAGAAAGGTTCTACTAAAATCTCTCTGTTCTAATGCAATGTTCTTGATAACCCTCATAACTTTAATGGGTATGCAGGTTGGAGAGTACAGGATCTTCAGTTACATAAACTGTTGATGGAATTATGGGAGGAAAGCAACGCTGAGGAACCTGATAACACTCCTGAACATAATAAGACCTCCGAAATAGAGGCTACTTCCACATGTCAAAAATAAATGTTCTACTTTTCTGGCTCTCTACCAGAACCCTTCTCTTCAAACATTTGTTAAAGTTGTCTTCAAAGCCATTAATGCTCTAATTTCTTAAAGCCATCAAAGCAAACTCTTTTCAACTTACAACAAGATCATTCCATCACCATAAAAATGTCAGATAAGGGTTGAAATTTGGTACTGGACAATGAGGACTATGAAAAGATGTGCCAGGACATATTAAACAACCCCCTATGGTACCAGAGAACAAACAAATACAAAACTACACAGTGTATAAAAACTTGAGGAAATAGATCCACATTCAAGTACCTCTCTGTTTCGGACTACAAAATTCCAACTTCTACAGTTTGGCCAAAACACCTCCAGGACAACCTACCAAAAAGGCAAGCATCCTAGTTGATGATTACCTAAGACCAGAAGAAGTATAGAGGTTTTATATAGCTCTATACCCCACCAGGTATTGCTGCAATTTGCACCTTTTTATTGAGAGGAGTTTAGATCATTTTCAATACAGTGAATTTATTCTTGACTAACAGCAATTTACAGGTACAGGGTGTGGCTATGGGGGCCACCTGTGCCCCCAATTATGCAAACCTGTACCTGGGTGCATGGAACCATGATCTATTTAACTCAGAAGATCTTGAACAGCACTGCGTAATATGTTGGCGCTATATAAATGATAATAATAATAATAACATTGCACAAAAGCTATTAATGTCTGGCTAAGATATATATCAGTGAAGTATTCCTAATATGGGATGGCTCACCAGAAGAGTCACAAACCTTTGTGGAGCTTCTGCATCAGAATGAATACATTCTAAAGTTCATGTGCAAATGTGATCAATTCAAGCGATCATTCCTAGACTTGACCATTATTAGAGGAACTGACAACAAACTAATTTCTTATCAAATCTATGCTTTATCACTCCTAAAACACCATCAGAGCCCCAAGTATTGAAATAAATGAGGGAACTCCTTACTGGATCTGGATGGGTGAGCCAATGCAATGTCTATAATCATGGTTCCCAATATTCTACATATTTTTTTCCAGTTGTCTTTTCAGAGTCCCGTGATTTCTACAGATTCTGCAGCTTCAGTGAAATGTTCTCTACATTGCTTCTCCATGGGTTTGCTCCATATGATATGTAACCAAAATGCAGCTCCCTGGTGTTCTTCATTAATAATTATTAAATTACGCAAATTATCAGATGCAAAAACATTGTATGCACAGTATATATCATTTTTTTATGCATGGCATTGATCAACAATATTCTGAAGATTGTCAAAATTCCATCCTTTGCCACCACTGGCCCACAATTGAATAGAATTACACAATCTTCAGAAAGATGAGATGATGATCTGCATGTGTTTTCTACAAATGTAAATGCATAGCAGATGCAGTTCCTGGGGGTGAAGTTTAGGTTTTTGAAGAAGATTAAGAGTTGCAGAGTAATATCCTACCAGGCTACATAGGGGAGATATTTACACACCACCAAATATCGTATAGTCAAGCCCATAATTATCATAATCCTGGCTAATTTTGACTTAAACTTACTTTTTTTCAACCAGCAAGTTATCTTTTTATCTTTATTTATGTGGCAAATAAAACATTTCTCAGCTTTTATTTACATTTGAGCAAAAAGTGTCATGTCCAAAATGATTCATACCCTTCTCAATAATCAATAGAAAAGCCTTTGGCTATTACAGCAATTAAACGCTTCCTATAATTGCAGACCAGCTCCTCGCATGTCTCCACAGGTAATTTTGCCCATTCATCTTTAGCAATGAGCTCCAAATCTTCCGGGTTGGAGGGTCTTCTTGCCATCACCCTGATCTTTAGCTCCCTTCACAGTGTCAGGACCCCGCTCTGCCATCCCCTCAGTCTCGCGGGTCCTCACCTGGTAGAGGT
>CM070040.1:27267013-27278716 GCA_036250615.1 Ptychadena robeensis
CCCCCCCCCCCCCAAACTGACACAACACCTCCCATGTGACTCTGTCATCCTCCTTCCCTGTCCCTCACAGCACCTGTGTCATCCATCCTCCTCCTTTTCCTATCAGGTCTCAAACAATTTGACAGCTCCTCTGAGTCTTTTTTAATCAGCACAAGAACCCCTGACGAGAGAGACAAGAGAGACTCAGAGGAGCTGCACACAGCTGTAGAAAGTCCCACGGCACTGATGTCACAGTCTTGTGGGACTGGGAGAGCACAACATAATGGAGCCGCAGGGACAGCTGGGATTGATTTCCTGGGTACCCTTTCAGCTCAAGTGGCCTTGCAAGACATAGGGGGAGGGGCGACCTTGGAAAACTCGCCCTCCTGCTTTCAGAATTGTTTTTTTTATTTTGGGGCAGTGATTGCTCTATCGGCAGCCTGATGCCGATAGTGAAAAGTGACCTACCACGTGGTAGGTCCACTTTAAAATAAAAGGTAAGGACAAAACTGGAAAATAATATACATTTCAGAATAATAAGAAAATAAATATATATATATATATATATATATATATATATATATATATATAAATATTTTAAAGGTAACTAAACCCTAACTCCAAAAATAAAATTATAATAACTGCTCTATTTTTTATTTTAAGTGGTATGAGAAATTTAAACAGAATAAAAAGCCTTTTAATATAATATGTTTTATTTCCCTCTGGCTCTAGACCACTTCCTCACATATGAAGACATCCATTGTCCTGCAATACAGACACAGGCTGTTCCCACATGCCATGTATGATCATTAATGTTGAGGACATGGATCAAGGAAGAAGACCGACATTTCTTGGGATCAAGAAAATTAAGTAAAACATATTTTTGTGAGTATGATTTCTTTGGCGATATTTGGGGAATAATGTTTTACTTATGATTAAAGAACAGGCTACTAGTATGCTATAGATTGAGGAAGGTGAGTGATCTACAATATAAAGCTATACAGCACAATAAGGTTACTAGAGAGGAGTTTATTCAAACAGAGGATCGAATTTATACAATGAGCAATATAGAGCAAGCATATATTACATATAATAGCTATTATTGCTTAAAGCCTTTTGGATGCTCTTTAAGAGCTGTATCAGTCGTTTTTAGAGATGGTCAAATTTTTTGACTTGCTAATTTTGTGAGCTGATTGCAAAGCCCCTGAACAATGTATCATCACCAAAATTGCTGGCAATGTAGAGAAGGGTTGTGGGAACATTTGAAAAAAAAAAAGTTTTGCTCTAGCACATGTAGTTTTTGCATACATTAAGTTAAAAAATAAAAATTCCAATTTTCGAAATTTTTACTTGACTTTGAACTTAATTTGTGCAAAAACTATTTGTGTTAGAGACATACTTTCTTTTCTGTAGTATACTCCCAACCCTTCTCTATATTTCCAGTAAGTTTGGTGTTGATACCATGTTCAGGGGCTTTGCGATTAACTCAAAATCATCGAAATGGTTGAATTTTAGAAAAAAAATTCCACCATCTCTAGTCGTTTTCTGTATGTGTCTTTTGGGTTATATAAAGACTGCATCCAACAATATATATCCTAAAAGTAAAGACTATTAAGTGCACCAGATAGCTCTGACTTATGTGCCAAGTTGGCAAAGTTCAAAGCACTAGGGATTTTAAGGCAAACATTTGTGGTAATAACTTAAATCAAAACATCAATGAAGACAATAATGAATTAACAGTATGAGTCAAGAAAGATCACACATTTAATCGATAACACATGCAATTAACTGTTGACGCGTTTAGCGACATGCAAGTCACTTCCTCAGGACATGTTGCATGGGGTCAGTGGGTTGACACTGCAAGGAAAAGAATGTCAATACATAAGGGGGGCCCATTAATTTAATCAATGACTAGGATCGTATGATCCTAATACGGTGCCAGGCATCTAGAAAAAAAAAACCTTTACCTGGATTCTGACTGGTGTAGGAATCCAGGTGTTTGTCATGTCTGATGTCTGATGTCTAGGTAAATTTACTCCCCATTCCCACATCGATCCACGCCTACCGCCGCCCCGCCCCCCCCTTCCGGGGGGACTTGGTCAGGTGGCTCACACCAGTCGGAATCCAGGTAAAGGGTTTTTTTTCTAGACGCCTGGCACCGTATTAGGATCATACGATCCTAGTCATTGATTAAATCCAAGATTGAAGTCATTCATCTGAACCGTCGCAAAAAAGTCCAGTAACGTCTCTTCGGATCCCGTCCACATAAACACTATGTCATCAATGTAACACGACAACCAGTGATCCCACTGGGAAACAGTTTGTCCTCCCTTACCTTCAGGTATAGGTTGGTGTAGGACAGTGCACAGGCTGTACCCATTGCCACCCACTGCACCTGAAGAGGAAAACATTGTGGGTCAGTTTGAAGTCCAGAAAATCTAGTATGGACCCCTTAAAGTCCATATCACCCATTACTCTCTCACTGATCACTCTTTGTAATAGCATGCCCTTGCTGTGAGGTATAGAGGAGTAAAATGCCTCCACATCAATGGAGGCCAAAAGAATTTCAGGGGTTGCTTTTACCTCAGACAGGACCCTCAAAAAGTCAGACATATCCTTCAAATGCGAAGGGATTTGATAAACCTTCGGTCAAAGATACTGATCGACCAACTGGCTTGCTGGTTCGGAGAGGCTACTATTTCCTGACACAATTGGTCTCCCCGTAGGGTGTGTCAATAGCTTGTGGGTTTTCGGTAAACAATAAAACGTAGCTAGTCAGGGGTGCCGTACATTCAGAAAATCAAAAATATATCTGGAGATAATATTGTTCTCCAATGCCTCATTTATCAATGAAAATATACATTCTACATTCTCCTCAAAAATTCGGAGTTGACAATTATGTACCACTCTGGGTTATTAAGTCAATTGTATAATTTCTTTAGGAAATTTGAAAAATATATTTATGTTTTTTTCCATGCAGCAAAAAGTTTTGTTACTTTTACTAAGTAAGTATTAAGTAGATATATCCCTCCCTGAAGAACATTTACTTTACTGAAACACAGTAAATAATAAGTTTTCAATTTTTTTCTGATCTTCTGATCTCATACAAAAATGAACAGAGTAATGTAAGTGTGATTTACTATGGGAAAATTACTATATGGGTAAGCTTAGCCAGAAAAACAAGTGCATGTGGTAGACCATAAAAATAAAAAAATTTATTTTCAGGAATGTCAAAAGCCTTACAACTTGCTAAAATGATTTAGGCAGAAAAAAGAATCCATGGAATAGAGTTTTTGCAAATGTAAAAGTTCAACTTATACAAGAATATGGTTAGAGGTGGCTTCGTTGTAGGTACTCCCCCAATGTGAGGGTCCAACAAAAAAAAAAGTGGGGATAAAATAAAAGAAAAAGACAATTAGCAGGGGAAAAAATGAACCGTTAGAGGAGCTGTTTATAAGGCTATATTAGAAAAGTAAGAGAGAGTCTGGTGGTGACTCAAACATAAGGATTGTTGTCACTTACTCTTTGGGTTGCTGGTCGTCAGATGACCCTGGTTTTTGGTCAGCTGTTTTTGACCAGCAACCTGTATGATGAATCAGCAGGTGGAGATAATTTTCCTCACTGTCCCCACGCAGTGAATTCAAGGTCGCGCTCTAGATTGCCTGTGGATGTCAGATCCTTAAAAGTATTTATGTTTTTATTTTGAAATAATTTAACATTTATTTAAATTATTTCAAAATAAAAACATAAATACTTTTACAGGCGCCTCTTCTCAGCCTTTTTTTAAGTGGATTGCCTGATTTCTTTGTAAAAATTTTTAGAAATATGTACATAATTTTTGACTGACAGATTTCGTTCTGTACATTTCAAGGCACTCACTTGGAGTAACTGGAAATTCAGCAAATATTCCCATAACGGCGATTAAGGCGATGGCATTAAAAAGCTTGCAAGAACAAAACATTTTAGTACACCTAAATAGAATTTGTGTAGGCATCAGCATCCTACCTCTTAATACATCCTACACAATCCTTTGAATGCTGATGCAAATTTGACAGTGGCATTCATTATTTATTGTTCACTCTTGTAAAAAAAAGATATTGTATTCCAAAGTAAAAATAAGGTAGATAATTTAAGGCTGAACTCCACACAGGCACATCCTGTTCCAACTAAGGACTGGATAGCAAATAGCACAAACAAGCTGGTGTCATCTTTTTTCTAATGTAAGCATATCCTAACTACCTCTAGAGCCCATGTAAACACTGGACACAGTAAGCTTCTCACAGTGTACATTAGAAGTAGGTACAGTGTACATAAGTCAAATAGAGCCAATATTATTTACTGTCTGGAGGACAAACAGCATTATTCAGACTTTTTCTCTAGTCTTAAGGCCCCCATACACCTTACAATCTTACCATACAATTTCTGTGCTATCAACTTTCCTTCTATGAAATCCATGTAATATGAGGCATTTCTAAACCTTCCAATCACTATGTATTCTATCAGGGAGGACACTATACTACATAGTTGTTGGAAGATCTAAATGAAATTGTATGGAGTGATCTAAAGGAGTATGGAGGGCTTTACACTTGTCTATCCTAGTCATTTGCTTGTTAAGCCTATTGGACTTAGGCTGATACCAAGATGTTCAGGCTTTCTATCTTTGGTCATATACTGGATAGTTTATCTGCCATCCCCCAAGCTAATAGTGGAGGTAGGAGAAGCCTTGCAATAATGCTAACACTGGACCATACTAATGGTTCTTTTCACTTTGGGAGTTGATAGCAAACCCCCAAACATGGAATCATTATCAAAATTAATAAAGATGTAGTTTTTGTATGAATCAAGTTCAAAGCCATTTTCCAAGATGAAATTTCAATTTAACTTTGAACAAATGTATGCAAAAACTATATGTGCTGGACTATAATTGATACTATTTTCAATTAACATACAAAAACAGCTAGTTGAAATTTCGCAACCATCTCTTCTGGATATTGTATTTGATTTATCTTCATGTTACTTGGTTTTAAAGTGTAACTCTATTACAGCAAAGGTTGGAATGTGATTTACAGATTGATGTTTTAAACCTCACATTTGTATATTTTTAAGTTTCATACCAAGAGTTTAGAAAAAAAGACAAAAAGTTTAATTCTACACCACCCAGCCGTTCTAAATGATCCCCACACCCAGACTTTTGATACACTATAAAGTGGAAACTTTTTTCAGGTACAGATGCCTGCATAGAAGGCCCTGGCTCACCAGGAAAGAAACACACATATGTTGTAAACAACTAATACATCTCAAAAGCATTAAAAGAGATCTAAATAGTAAACACATTTTCTAAAGGGTTTATAGTAATCTGGAGACGTAGTCTATGCATTACCTTATTTGTTAATATATAGGCCCAATTATAAAAAGGAAGCAAAATAATGGTGTTAAATGAAAGTCCAGCAAGGAACAAAAACTGGAATTGTTGCCTGACACTATTAGGCAATAGATAAGAATATACAAAAAACATTGATGTGATCTTATTTTCCACGTAAGACATGTTTGTCATCATCTTTCTTTATCTAAACTGGACATAGTGTTCTTGATTAATGTGCAAAAACTGTTGAATGTAAACATCTTGAAGGTAATTGTATCAAAACAATAAACTTTAATGGGAAGGAGTTTAGTTTGAATTTTTTTTTTGTAACAAGGCAACCTGAACTCTGGACAAAAACTTCCCCTTGCAAGGTTTACAACAATATAGTCTTGCACAGTTGCCTTATGTTAGCTGTTAAGCCGAGAATAATACTTACGGCCCTCTTCAGCAAAAATGTAGCCGTCAGTTAATTTACAGAGGCCACATTTTTCATACTACCATGGTCCCACCATTACCGTATGTAAAATTGCATGGGAGATCTTTTGTCTCAGGGAATCCCACCCTACCTACCATTTTTGAATAGATTCATGCATAATCGATCGTTTTTACTGGAATCTATTGCATCCAGACTTTCTTCAAGCAGGATAAACCGATCCCACTCGAAGAAAGCTTGGCCAAACAGGGAACCAACATGTTGGTAAACCCAGATCGATTGCCATTTCTTTAAAGGCATAGAGTATGGAGCAGGATTGCTCATTGAGTCTACATTCAGTTGCTTTCAGAAGCTCGAGTGCAGCGTGGTGACGTCATCACGCTGTGCTCAAAGCTTGATCGATTGAATGGGTATCAGCCCATGAATGGCAACCTTAAAAACTCTATTTTATTGCTGATCAGCAATCTACCACAGCTAGGATGGGAAGGAGTCACTTCTGTAATATTTTTAACGTAGTGTCCACACTAGAGAGATCTTTGCTGTCTGTCTTTGTGATGCTAGTATAGGAAACGGAGTGTGCAGGTGTTACCAGGAATGCAAGATAAAGCCCAATTTTTTACCATTCAATTTTTTTTTAGAATTTACACTTTATTGCCAAAAGTATTTGGTCACCAATCCAAATAATTACATTCAAGTGCCTAGGTGTGCTTCTACATACATTTCTGAAAGAAAAGGTCTATCACAGGAGCTTAGTAAATTTAAGCATGGTAGCATGATTCAATGCCATCTGTGCAATAAGTCCGTTCCTAATATTTCAAATAGAAGCAACAGAAACAGAGCCACACAGTAGTTAGAGCATTTCAACTCACAAAGCATGGTGTTTGTCTTCTGTTGAACTCGCTGCTGTCAATTGCACTTATTGTTTCCATTTTTCTAAATAAAATCCTGCAGTCAACCATTCAAGTTTATTTTATATCTTGTACAGCTATTATCACGCTTGTGCTAGTATGTGCCACGGTATTTAATAACTATGCTAGGAAGACCATTTAGTAAATAAGAAAATGCCATATTATAATGAATTGCTGGTTTCTGTGCTAAAATGTACATTTCAGGAGGCAGTACATTTCTAATTCAGGACACTAGTTATTCCTCATTGTTTATAATGCATGTATAGACTTTTTGTAAACTTTTTGATTCTAGTCCCCTCATTATACAAAGAAGACATGTCAGATTTTTGTTGGTATCTGTGTTCCTTATGGATTGCTGAACCCTTTTACAAAATGTCATTGTCACTGAGATAAAAAGAGAGAGCATATCTAACATATAAGAGTTGTAGGTAGGATAGCTGATTACAGTTCTTTAAATTAATATGTTTAATCCAGTTACAGCGGTATTTGCTCAATTTGGAGACATTTTATGTCACTTTGAAGTGTATCACTTGGAGTGTAAGTGAAGGCAAACTTCTTCAAATGAATACAGCTGGCAAACAAAAAATGGATTAAAACTCTCTAAAACAATATTATAAAAACGAAATACGTTTATTAGGTATTATAACACTTTTTGATAAATGAGAATTGTAATTTATGCAATTTATTTGATAAATGAGAATTGCAATTTATGCAGTATATAGGAAAATTATGTGATTTTTCTAATTTTGTTTAAAAGGATTTACTTTACATATCATAACAAGTTATATCAGTAAGGAGAGAAATATATTCATTATTTTGGTTTGCAGAACAACATCTATTTTCTAGTTCCTATTGGTATATAGATCAGCCATGACAGTCCTGATAACTAAAGATGGATCCCCTAATCCTTCCCAAAGAAACCTGAAATTATGTCTTTACAGGAGGGACCACCAAGAAATTGGGTGACATCACTGACAAGCAGTAGAGGATGATAATGAACCCAGGTAGACATGGGCAATGGAGGTTAGGCCATAAGACTTATAGGTTGCCTAATAGGAATATATTAGCTAACATTAGAAATATTCTAGACCAGGGGTGGGCAAGCTTTTTGACTTGTGGACCACAATGGGTTTTCAAATGTGACACAGGGCCTGCAAGGGCCGCCTGGCATAGTCCTCATAGCTAGGACAGGATATTTCAAAAAAGAAAATATGTTTTAAAAAAAAATAATAAATAGAAGCTTTTGATAGAGAAGCTTAAATGTTTTATTGCAGGCAAACTATGGCCTCTAGATTAGATGACCAAGCATTACCAAACATATAGCACTACATTTTTAAACGCATTGCCTTGTGTGAGAACACAATAAGGTAGTCACTAAAAATAAATTGGACACGTAAAAAAAATTGTCTAATGAAGTGTTTTTACCATAGCTTTACACATATTTTTATGCCCTGTCCCTTAGCATATGCAAGTCTAGATGGCTTTAGATCTAACTTCTATCTGATGGAATTAAATATGAACTAAATATGAACTATGAACTAAAATATTATGTCATTATTTGTATATGAGGAAATGTGTTTTATATACAGTGTTGGTACCTTAATTGGACCTGGTATTAGGTTCCAGTAGTCCCTGTACAGCAGGGATAAGATGTAATAGCACAATGAGCCAATTTTCTCATGTGCAGACAAGATGTATGCTGAAAGGAGAAGAAATATTATCCATTTAAATGAAGCTATCTAACTATATATTAGCAGATACCATGTCCCAGTAAATTACATAACACTTCTCTTTTCACAGTCCAGCCAAGCCATAGGTAGGTACTCAGCCTACTGCAGACCATACAGCAAAGGACCATAGGAGACAGGATGTTCATAGTGACTGAAATGGTTGACAACATACAAATCATGAACAAGATGTATTATAACACTTTACAAGTAATTTAAATTACATGCTAAAAAGATACCCACACTTGGTTTCAATGTTGTATGATATAACAATAGAGAACAAGACAACAATAGTCAAATAGTCAAAAGGCAAGTCTGACACTTGATATTTATTCTGGGAGGATCAAGCAGGGTGCCCACTCATCGTTTTACCTCTACATGAGACAGAATTACTGCTTTTGCAGTGCTTGCCCATTCATTAAGCAATTACATGAGACATAGATCTGTCCCAGGGGCATTATCTAATTGTCCCCCAAGCTCCTGCTTATGTTTGCAGACAGGAGTGCCCTGATGTTATCCAGGCTGTTGTCAGTTGGCAAACGATGGTGTAAACGTAACCTATCTTTGCTGGGTCAGCCATCCCACTGGTCTATATCAGATGATTTACCACTTTATGTGTGTTTATTTCTACATTTTATTTCTTATGGCTACAGTACAGAGAATCATTACTTTTGTGATACACATGGCCATCATGACTCTATTCTCTCTGGATTAGGTCCCCTATTATCTTGATTGATGGTACTCTCATCTAGAGAGCTAGAGAGCTGATTAGTCTGATCCACTTCATCTGAATTTGGCTTTGGATCCTGGTCATTCATTCTTGGACATTACTTTGTACAAACTAGGAATCCTTAAATAACTTATTTATCAATATACCATATACAGGTTTAGATCACTTGATGACCTACTTATCAAGAATCACAGCCAATTAGGGGATCAAGAAAAAATGAGTGTTCAAGGACCTATAAGGTGGGTGAAAGAGTTAAGTGTAAAACTTGAAAAATAACACTAATTGGCTTTTAAGGCACTGGACTCAAAACTTAATGTTGCATATATAATCATACTCATTTATTAATACAATACATAAACAAAATTGTCAATAAAAACATACAAAATAATTTTCATGGAAACAAAACACATAGGTGAATAGGTCATCACCACAATATATGAGGAATCTTTACCACCAATGCTAGAGCAAAAAGGCCATACTTTTTTATTTCACTCAACATGTTTTGCCCTTGTGGGGCTTCTTCAGGAAAAAAAGAAAAAGAAGTATGGGACGCGAATTCTAGAATGAGTTACAGTGAAAAACAATTATAATCATGTACAAAAAATGTATATACAAATCATATAAACATCTTGGCTGTATTAAAGGCCCCACCATATGCTACCATAAGACTTATAGGTTGCCTAATAGGAAGGCAGACAACTCTGTGCTATGAATCCAACATCTCATCCACTTGTCAAAAATAAAAAATAAATATCTCAGCTCCCTGCCTGACCCTATTCCTAAAGTCATAAAATGGTGCCATTGTCAAGAACTCTGGTAGTAGGCAATAAGTTGTGAGAGCTAAAACGTAAGAACAAGGAACCTGATTGAAAAGGGTTAATTTGAAAATGTATTCTATGTATTATATGAATTTAGAAATGACATCCCAAAAGAGATGAAGAAAAGAGAGAGGGTAGATGAATGGTAGGTTTGCCCTAGTTCTACCAAAGACAATGTCATATGGAGTTATATGGGAGAAAATGATTCCTAAAAGTGATTGAGTGATGGTCAATGTCACTTCACCTTTACCGTAATACTGTAATGAATGTGGAACCAGTGGCCAATTATCAAACAAATTTGTTTCTCTTTAATGCAGCCAGTGTTGGTCTTTATCAGTGCAAAAGTATCAAATATCAAAGCCTTGTAACTAAGAAGAAAGGTAAATACTGCATTAAAAATTGTCTTGCATAAGCAAGCATTTATACAAATTAGAATTTAAACTTACAGTGGCCAACAGTACTCTTACATTGTTTTATGTTGTCTCCAAAATATTACCAAAGAAAAAACTTCAGTATGGATGCCTTTTCTACACCCTTATGGAAGTAATCTCTAGACTGATGTCCCTCACTTACATGCCACATGCTGAGAAAATAATATTCTACATTCCCTGCTTTACAGCTAACAGCATGCACAGGAACCCACAGCTAACCTATACTCTTTATCTATAACTAAAGCTAGCCACACATGGTACAATTTTTCATTCAATCGAGGTTCGATTAGATTTTGTACTTCGATTAAAATAATCGAACATTTTATTTTAATCGAAGTTCTCTACATGGAGAGCACGATAATTTGACCAATTCGACTCAAATAAAATCGAAGTAATCTGAACTCGTCTATTGGATTAATCTGTACGATTTTAGTTTCAATCGGAAGTGATGTTTTATATGGGAGTTTCCACAATTTATACTATTTAAAGGGCATATTTTGGCCAGCTCCCCATATACGTGTGGCACTCGTGGAGGAAGCATGTCCAGCATAACTGAAGGTGAGAGGAAACGCCTAGCAGTGGCTATACATTTATCAAGAGAGAAAAGGAAGAGGCAGACAAAGAAGAGGACAGTATGGAGCAAAAACTGGCTTTTAAACAGGGACATGTATTCTGATGTCCCGCTTGTCCAAGAGTTGAGAGAGAACAATCCGGAGGATTTCAAGAATTATCTGCGAATGACGGATGGCAATTTTCAATATATTTTGCAACGTTTGCTGCCAAAACTCCAGAGACAAGACACCAATATGAGGAAGGCCATTGAACCCAAGAAAAGACTAATAGCTACATTGCGCTTTTTAGCCACCGGACGTTCCTATGAGGATTTGAAATTTAGTACAGCTATTTCACCCCAGGCACTTGGAAAAATAATACCCGAAACATGCAAAGCAATATGTAAATGTATGAAATTGTTGATGGTATTGGCAATAATTTTTTTTTTATATATGTAATATAGGTACCATATAGATAGAATGGCGTATTTGTATTTAAGATGGCGACTTGGACTACGGCCGTTGTTTGTATACGGTCAGCATGAACTAAAAACCCCGATTTTTGTAAAAAACTATTTTATAAAATTCCCACAACGATCATTGAGTATGGGCAGTACTGTATTTGTATATGGTCAGCATCTAAAAAAAAACAGATTTTTGGAAAAAAGATTAATATTTAAATGCATGAAAACATTCCACAACATTTTTTATAGATTCTCTAATGATGTTTATTCTTCTTTTCTATCAGTTTCCCTCGTGTGAAG
>CM070040.1:27285777-27295899 GCA_036250615.1 Ptychadena robeensis
TGAAATTTTAAAAGTGCTGCATCCCTCTGCAAGATATCTCACTATTTTTGACTTTTCTAACACTGTCAAGTCCTTCTTTTGACCCATTTTGCCAAAGGGAAGGAAGTTGCCTAATAATTTTGCACACCTAATATAGGGTGTTGATGTCATTAGACCACACCCCTTCTCATTACACATGCACATCACCTAATATGCTTAATTGGTAGTAGGCTTTCGAGCCTATACAGCTTGGAGTAAGACAACATGCATAAAGAGGATGATATGGTCAAAATACTAATTTGCCTAATAATTCTGCACTCCCTGTATATTGAATGAATAAATATTCTCCACTGTGTTGAGAAAGGTAAAGGAGCTGGGCTGTTACCTCATATTGAATGTGTCCCCTGATTTCATGTGGTTTGTTGGAATAAGATAATTATGCATAGCTAAGATCCACAGAATGAATAATATAGGCCTGGGAGATCATATATTATATAGATATATAGCATATATATTGCATTATATACTCTTAGATCTAGCATTCTCTTCAGCAAGCTGCCCTAGGATTAATATTTTGTAATAGTGGATACAAATTTAAATTGTTTCAATTCACTTATTGTAGGATTTTTCTTCTGTCGGCCATCAGACCTAGATAAAAGTGAATTTAAGCACTTGAAATTTTGGTATGGTTTGGTATGATTTGCTCGGGTGAAATGTAACTAAGGGTCTGGAAAGTGAAATAGTGTAACCCCCTAATCCAAATATGTATGTGAGTGTGGGGTGAAGACATGAGAACAGCAAAAGGCAAGGAAAGGGGGAGAGACAAGGGGGAAGGGAAAAGGGAAGGGGGAGGGGGAATTTTGGGAGAATCACCCAATTTGTGCTTTAAAGTGACTAGTGTCAGAACTACTAATTGGAGTATTAGTGTCCTCACTTATAAGAGGGTGGTGAGGGTGTAGTGTCAGTGGTGAGGTGTAGAAAGAAGAGTGTGTGTGTAGGGGAAGAGCAAGACTGGATGCAAGTGTGAATCCAAATGGTTATGAGTTAAGTGTGAGTGCACTCACAGTGAGTAAGACAGGGCAGAAAGGTGTAAACTGAGTAAGGGCTGTGCTGGTTTTGTGTGGGTCCCTGGGGTATACGTGGTAAAGTGTATAATAAAAACATGCAATGTGTGTGGTAAAAATCAATAGCAAAACCAAACGTGCCAACCCTAAAGCAGGGTACACGCATGAAGATATGGGCCAGTTTTCAAGCGGGACCAATCAATCTCGTTTGAAAACTGGGATATCGGACATGACGTTAATCATGGCCGATGTCCATTGCTTTGCATGGAGACCGCTGGTGCCTGGACATTGAATAACCACAGAGAATGCTGCAGTCATGTGTCCTGTAGGTTGGGCACGCAAATATCCCAACGATTGTGTGGTCCCAGTCTATCAGCCTTTTTTCTTATTTTATAATTATCACATACATTCTAACACTTGGTCTACTAAAGCTGTTTTCTTATTTGCATTCTAATAATGTTTTTTAATTCAGACAAAGCAAAAAGAACCCAGGACTAAGTATATAATGAGTCCATTGTTCCCATCCCAAAAGTTAATTGACAAGAGAGAGATTCAAGTTCCCTCCGTATGACTTTAAACGGACGATGGACTCATTTATCCATACAAGAATTTCTTATCTTTGCACAAACTTTATTAAACAAATTTATATACACATAAAAATATTAAAAAGACATTCCCACTTCTTCGTAATATATTCGATGCCTCCACCGAACAACAGCAACTTGCATTTCTTATTGCTTCTAGATTTAACTCTGTACAAGCCTGATGAAGCCCTTCTTAGGGTGAAACATGTAGCACAGAGTACAGTAATATTACGAAGAAGTGGGAATGTTATTTTAATATTTTTATATGTATATAAATTGTTTGATATATTTTTTGTTTGTTTTTGCAAAGATAAGAAATTCTTGTATGGATAAATGAGTCCATCGTCTATTTAAAGTCCCATAGAGGGAACTTGAATCTATCTCTTGTTAATAATGTTTTTTAGTTTGCAAAGAAGTCAAGTATAGCATTCCCTTAATTAGGCATGGATGTAGTATTTTTATATAATCTACAACTAAACATGTAAGTCATGGACCATAGACAATTTCCACCTTGCTCAACCTGCTATGTGTAACTACTGCTGAAAGAAGCTTATAGTTTACTACTTGAGATGACAAATATCTTTTTCCATGTCTAATCAATACAGGGTTGTTTACAATTAAAGTGGTGTATATCTAAACAAAACACTTCTTTTAGGAAGGAAGATTCACAACTTTTGTCAAGCTTTTTTGATGCTTGTAATGCTGTTAAAGAGGTCAATTCATTTATTGGTGCTGGTGACTATAGTTAAATGGAAAAAATGAGGGAAAATTAAATATAAAAGAGTTGCATCCAGAGCAACTAGAGCAACATGATTAAAAAAAACATGTTTAGCGACAACTGTCTCAAAGGGAAATTACCCTCACATTGGGCTATGTCCTCTTTCTGACAGCAAAAAACGTAACATTAATATGAGGCTTTGCATTCACTTGTTATAGTTAGATATTATCTATACTGTAGCAATTCAAGTACTGCT
This sequence comes from Ptychadena robeensis, assembly GCA_036250615.1. Taxonomy (NCBI): domain Eukaryota; kingdom Metazoa; phylum Chordata; class Amphibia; order Anura; family Ptychadenidae; genus Ptychadena; species Ptychadena robeensis. The sequence goes on from CM070040.1 coordinate 27,288,379, forward strand.
GTATTTCGTAAAGATTAAACTTGCCCTTGAAACTTGCCCAATAAAAATGTTGGTTAAAACTGGGTTAATTCAGGTTCATCGATGACAATTCAAAGAGACCATTATATTTACATTTTCTCTTACCCATCCACAAAGATGTACTGTTTTGGGGCTTTGTGGGCTTTGTTTTTTAGAAAAACAGTTCAAAGCACCCCACATCGATGCTGTAAGGCAGATGAGCTGAAATTCCCATATCTGTGTATAAGTGCTCCTTAACCTCCCTAGCGCACTGCTGAGGCCCGGATTTCCATACCAAAAGCGCACCATAGACCTTTTTTATGTTGTAGGCCTGTAACTTACCAAAATATGTCCATACAAGGGTCAAATAGACACTCTGAATATAATAATGTTTAAAACAAACAATTTTGTCAAAAATAATTGCATCTCTAAAATACTTATTTTGTATAATATATGTTATTATGTATTTTTCTGTATATAATTAAATGTTAATTCAATTGTAAATATGTTTTGTGTTGTTTTTTTACTTTAAATTGTACTGGATATGGTTATCACTGTATCCAGTACAATTTAAATTTGGCCCTTAATGTAATGTCACCAGGTCCTCACACCGGAAGAGAGAGGACCAAATTTAAGTAGAAAGCTGTATTCAGTGCGATTTGAAAATTCCATCACCTGCGGATCCCTCTTCTGAATGATGATGTCATGAATGATGATGTGACACCGGGGGAGGAGGGATCCACTTCCTTAGGCTGTGCGGTTTGAATGAAAAAATTCAGCTGCCTCTAGGTGTGATGTCATTAGGTCATCTTCAGTGATGCTTCACTCAGGTACTGTTATGCTTCTGTTCCGCAGATCCCGGGTTGACGCGGGGGTACCAGGGCAGGGGTTCTATGCCACCCAAGGGTCTTCAACCCAGAGCCCCCCTAACGGGAGATAGCAGAATCCCTTAGGGGACCCTGTTGTTCTTTTCCCGTCGCGCGGGTGCAAGGTCTGCTTCCCTGGCGAACCCCCCCAGGAAGGTGCGGCCGGAGTCCCAGGAGTGTCCCTTTAAGGGGAAGAGCTAGTGAGGTCGGTAGCTCATAGCGCGTGTCGAGGCAGCAGAGTTCAATGGATAACCAGGAGACAAGCGAAGGTCGGGGCTGGCGGCAGGACAAGACGTAATCCGAAGACGCAGAGTCGAGGCAGGCGGCAGACGATAAGAATAGTCGGGGACGAGCAGGGGTCAGTCAGCGGCGGAGATTCAAGACAGAGTCGGGGACGGAGTCAGGGTCGGATCACCAGGAGTCAATCAAAAGAGCAAGCTCTGGCATTAACAATAAGCAGGAAGCGGTAACTATCCAGCACAGATCTGAAGCTGCAGGCTTATAGGAAGTGCCTTCCCGACCCTCCCGGTGGGATGGGCCTTCACCTGGCACTCCCACTGCCAGTCCTAGAATTCAGGCGAGGGCGCTCGCGCTCGCGCTCGACGCGCAGCGCGCCGCCACGCGCACGCACGCCATGATCCGAGGATACCAAAGAGGGCCGTGAAGGGACCTAGTGCCGCAAGAGATCCCCAACAACAGAGCCCCCAGGAGAGGTACGCGACCAGGTAGGAGTACCAGGGCTCCTGAGGGAGGGGGCGACCCAGCCTGCCGGGAAATGGCAGGATCCTGACAGGTACGTTTGAGAAATCAAACAAGAATGAAAGCAGTTTTCTATGAAGATCGCGGGGACATGGAAACGTAAGTGAGCACCACGGGGCAGCGATCTTTGAGCAAGTCAGCGATTGACTAGCTGGACTCGTCATAAATGCTAGGGAGGTTAAAAAAAGTCAGTACATACTGATTTTACTGATTTGTGTTACATACCAATTTAGAACTCTGAATGAGTCATTTAAAATTTAATAATATTCAATAAATTCTAAAATGGATAAATAGTACAGGAAAGTGCATTTCTAATGAATAAGACGCAGAAAAGAATCGGTGTATCGTAATGATCGTAATGTATTTTTCAATAAGTGATTACAGTTTGAATACAGGCAAATTAATGTAATGATAAACACAGAGTATGTGTAAAACCTAACCATTTTCAAACAATAGGTGGATGGCAGAAAAATATTGGATAACTCTTGAAAAAAATGTAATTGCTTTTTTTTCGTGCAACTTGCTAATTAGGCTCATAACAGTATTTTGGGGGAAAAATTTTCCAATGTGCTAAAAGTGAAGCCAATGTTCCAAGGAAACCAGTTCCGGAAAAAATACCAGGGCTGCCATTCCTGACTTCAGATTAGCAAGCTTCTTGAAAAATATTTTTATGTTTGTAACATAATTGTCCTTATACACCTCCGGAATGCGTATATATTTTCTAAATCAACAGTAACTACTTATTCAGCCTGCAGTGAGTGGTCACTGGGATTTAACAAGCAAATGGCACAATCATCAGCTATTTTCTATTTACAAAAGGGTATATAAAATACTTAATTCCTTACTTTTACTTTCTATACCTAATTTTTGGACTATAAGACACATTTTCCTCCAAAAAATATCAGGGGGTGTCTGTGTCTTATATTCCTGAGGTGTTTTTTTCTTTTCTATTTTGTCTCTGTAGACTAGGGATCCTCAAACTTTTTAAACAAGGGGCCTGTTTTCGGTTCTTTAGATTGCCAGGGGTCTGAAAAATTAACACATTTCCATACAGACTGCACATATCTTATTTGCAAGAACAATGGGAAGTGTAAGCCTATTTTGGCTGATGAGATATTAAATATCTTGTTGGGTGCAAGAAGATATCATGTCTGCTGTGAATCTGTGTTTAGGTTACTGGGTGACAGATACTGCTGGCCAAAATAAGAAGTATATATGGGAGAGGGGGCTACTAAATATTTATCAATACTAACCAATAACCAATAATGCTAGCCCCCTCTCTCATTTATATTGAGTAAACTTTTGTAGTACAAGGCGTTGCGCTTATTATGCTTATAAATAAATAATGCTAGCCATTTCTCCCACATACATGTTATACTACTATAGTACAATGCATAATTAGTAAACATAGGCTTGGGGGCTACCATTATTTATTCATTAGTACTACAAGCCTTGTACCCCCAACCACAGACCCCCCTGGGGAAAATTATGATGACACCTATAAACTCCATCACAGCCCTTCCCCCCACTGGTAACAGACCCATAACCATGAAAATCACATATGCATCCACAACCAAATCCACCATCCCTACCCAACCTTACCCACAACCGATAAACATAACACATCCATCTCATCACACATCACTCTTTAAACCACCCCCTCCCACAGTGTGAAACAGTGGTAAACAACCTTTCTGATCAACCCCCAGATATCCAACACCCTTAGAAGTCCAATCCCCCTGCAATAACTTCTGCCACAAGATGCCCTTGGTGTACAATTGCCGTCACCCTATAAATCATATCATATACTTTCAGTGAAGTCAGCTTTCTGACACATCGATCGGTGAAGACTGCAGGGACCTGAAGAGCCAGATTAAAAGCCTTAAAGGGCTACATAAGGCCCTCAGGCCTTAGTTTAAGGATTCCCGCTGTAGAGAAAAGTTGATAATTTAATCTTTTTTTTGTAGTTTTATTTTGCCTGTTAAAAAAGGCTTTCTTTGTTATGGGTCATTGCTATTATGAATGTTGATTAACCTCCCTAGCGCTTTTGACAGCACTATCTCGTCCTGCACTTGCTTATGCAGTATTGCAGCTGACAAGTTAGTGCCGTCCAGCTTAGCTCAGATTTCCCTACAGCACACTCTGCTCTGTGCCGTCCCGATGTTATGCAAGCAGGCTGTGACACCTCTCTTGCAGCCTAATCTGCACATGAATGTCCCAATTTGCATATGAATATCCCAATTGGGGGGAGGGGGCGGGGGGCGCGGGCATTCATGTGCAAATTGGGAAATTCATATGCAAATTGGGATATCTTCAAAGAGCACACCTGGAATATCACCCCCATTGTCATTCCAGATGTGATCTTTGAAGTTAACCCTTTCAGAGAATGCCATTGTATGGGATACAGTGATAACTGTATCCAATACAATTCAAAACAAAAACAAAATAAAAATGTAATTATAAATACTGTTTTGAAATCAATAAATACTGTTTTGAAATTTTTCATACCAAATAAGTATTCAAGAGATTTAAGCATTCAAATCATACATTTCATAATTTTTATGTACTTTTATTATAATAATTGTGTGTTTCAATCATTACTATAGTCAGGATGTCTATTAGACCCTTGTACGGACATATTTTTGGAAGCCAAAAGCCTACAACACAAAAAAATTCCATTAGAGTCTATGGTGCGCTTTTGGTACAGAAATCTGGACCTCAGCAGTGCGCTAGGGAGGTTAAGAATATGTTAATAAGTATATAAAAATAATATTAATAATAATAAAAAGGACTGCACACAGTAAGGCATTTAATTTGTACGCCTGTACTTTTAATATAAATACACTTTAGGTTCAATAACACTTTTTTGGCTTACAGGACAGGTTATGTTTATATTTGGCATGTGCTCATTGGAGTGGCAAAATAAACAAAGTTCCTATTCTGGACTGATCATTCCGCAAAAGTTTTTTTTCCAATACATTTTTATTAAGTTTTGTATAAAAGAACAGCAAAGAAAAGAACAAGCAATTAAGTATAACAAACATGGGCCAATGTGGTCAAACCAAAACAGGAAAAATATTATTACATGATTTATCCAAGTAGGGATGGAAAGAAAAGAGAAGAGAAGGGAAAGGGGGTACAGACATCCCTCTAAACTGTTTTTGTCCTGCAACCATAATAAACAGCAGACAAGTGTAAAGTCATTATACTGTAAACCAACTTAGATCACCTACTATGTGATGCCACTAACAATAAAGGTCAAAGGGAAATAAGGCGAGAGTCTAATCTAGGTAGGAAGTAGTGCTCCAACCATGTATAGTTTTACATATCATACATTTTCTCCTTAACAAAATACTATGAAATCTTACCTTGACCTGGGCCATAGTAGGAACTCAGACCACCAGCCCTTAGCCAAGACCATTTTGTCAGTAGTGAAGATAAATGTAAAAAGCAAAAGCTGGTGGTAGGTACATCCCAATTGCTTCAAGTTCAAAAGGGCTTCAAAGGGATATTTACAGATACTCTTGCCCAGGACTCTATGGACTATTTGACGCCCGCCCAAAATCTTTTAACTTTCTGACAGGCTCACCAAATGTGCTTCAGGGTACCTTCTGACAGTTACAGTTGCAAGAAAAAGTATGTTAACCCTTTGGGATTACGTGGAGTTTTGCATGAATTGTAATAAAATGTGCTCTGATCTTCATTTAAGTCACACCAATAGAAAAACACTGTATGCTTAAAATAATACTACACAAACAATATATGTTTTCATGTTTTTATTGAACATAACATGTAAACATTCACAGTGCAGGGTGGAAAAAGTATGTGAACCCCTAGCCTAATCAGTGTGATGATATTTGGATGTGTTGCTGAAAGCTGTCCTGCCCTTTAAAAACACAAAGGGTTACAAAAGTGTGTCGACAGTAAGACAGACTGTCTACAAATGGAGGAAGTTTAGCACTGTTGCTACTCTCTCTAAGCATGGTTGTCCTGTAAAGATGACTGCAAGAGCACATTACAGAATGCTTAATGAGGTAAAGAAGAATCCTAGAGTGTCAGCTAAAGACTTACAGAAATCTCTGGCACATGCTAACATTTTTGTTGACACAATAAGGAAAATATTAAACAAGAATGGAGTACATGGGAGAACACCACGGAGGAAGCCATTGCTGTCTAGAAGAAATATTGCAGCACATTTGCAGTTTGCAAAAGAGCACCTGGATGTTCCACAGTACTACTGGCAAAAAATTCTGTGGACAGATAAAACGAAAATTGAGTTGTTTGGAAAAAACACACAACACTATGTGTGGAGAAAAAGAGGCGGAACACACCAACATCAAAACCTCATCCCCACTGTAAAACATGGTGGAGGGAGAATCATGGTTTTGGGCTGCTTTGCTGCCTCAGGGCCTGGAAGGATTGTTGCCATGGATGGAAAGACCATCTGTCTGCTAACTGAAGCTCCGCAGAGGATGGGTGATGCAGCAGGACAATGACCCAAAGCATACAAGTCATTCAACAAAAGAATGGCTTCAACAGATCAAAATATGCCTTCTGGAGTGACCCAGTCAGTCCTAAGTCCAATTAAAACTATATGGCATGATCTTAATAGAGTGATTCACACCAGATATCCCAAGAATATTGCCACACAAAAACAGTTCTGTGAAGAGGAGTGGTCCAAAATTGTTGTGCAGGTCTGATCTACAACTACAGGAAACGTTTGGTTGAGGTTATTGCTGCCAAAGGAGGGTCAACCAGTTATGTCCAAAGGTTCACATAAATTTTTCATCCTGCACTGTGAACTTTTACATGTTTTGTTAAAAAAAAACATGAAAACATATAATGTTTGTCTAGAAGTGTTTTTCTATTGGTGTGAATTCATGCTAAACTACATGAAATCCCGAAGGATTCACATATTGTTCTTGCAACTGTACCAGCTTGCTTCTTGCACCCAACAAGATATTATTTTGCTTCACTAACAGATACCTTGGCTGAGCTATGGCCAGAAGTATTCCATATGTGTTGCCAATAAGCAGGGTCAAGTGTTCTTTCTAATTCTGCCTTTGGTCACCTTACCAAAGGCGACTCAAGGCAGTGCCACTTATATTGCTCTAGGGTTCTGGGAGAGGTGGCATATTTTATAGAAGTCTGATAAGATAATGGAAGAGTTGTTGCATGGGGACGGTATGCTTAGTTTGGAAAAGCCACACCGCCATCTGTGCAAAGGTGATCTATTCTAAGTAAGCCCTTACAGAGCCACCAGCAGAAACTGTGTGCATTTTCAAAGCCTGGGAGAAAGATTTGGTTGAAAAGCAAATAATCTAACAGCCTATGAGCTGAGTACTTATTATCCTAGACTTTTAAAGAATGGTGTATAATAGGATTGTAAAAGCTAGAGCTGGGAGGGTCCAGAGGTGGGTGTCAATCGCCACAGGTAGGTCTAAGCTAACCAACAGGGGGGCTTGGGTTAAAGCATGATAAGCTGCAAGGGGAGCTATCTGTGATGCGCTGTAATAATACAGCAGACGTTAGGTTGAAGCAACACAGCTTTGGAGACCCTTGGTGATGTACTATGCCATACAAAATTCAAAAGGAGCCTTTGTAGAGAAGTATGTGAGTTGGGATTGCGACCAGGAGAACCAGTCCTGGTACACGCTCTCATCATCTCTCGTCTGGACTACTGTAACATCATCCTCTCTGGTCTCCCTCTCACTAGACTTTCGCCTCTTCAGTCCATCTTGAATGGTACTGCTAGACTCATCTACTCCTCTAACCGCTCCACATCTGCTACTCCTCTCTGCAAATCTCTACACTGGCTTCCCATTGTCCAGAGAATTATATTTAAAGTCCTGTGCCTTGCCTTTAAATCACTCCACCCCTCCTGTCCTCCTTACATCTC
>CM070040.1:27306553-27320492 GCA_036250615.1 Ptychadena robeensis
CCCCCCCCCCCCTTCCATCTCTGTGGCTTTTTGTGTGTCTATTCCCCTGTTTTCTGCTGCACACATTGTTTTAAGTTCTCCTTTTGCGTCTCACCAACCTTGGTTGACTCTTCACCACTGGTGCTCTATACACTGTCTTCACTCTCCACTTGGCATGGGGTCATGCCTTGTCTCTTTACACCCTCACATCTCTCCACATTAACACACACATGCACACATATACATACATACACAAAGTCCCACCCCACCCCATACACACATACACACACACTCTCACCTCACCTCATACACTCTCACCTCACTGACATTTCCACACTTCTCTTTATTTCTCCTCCCTTTCATCATGGGTATTTGGGGTGACTCACATAGGTGTTAGCTTCTTTTAATGGTGGTGGATTTTGGGAGGGCGTGTCGCTGCTCTACAGGGCCTTGGGTTGGAGATGACGAGCGGTTGGTCTTCCCCCGTGTGGGCACCCCAGGACCACTAGACTGCAGACCCCAAGACTGCAGTGCTTGAATAATCCACCCCCCCAGCGGGGGAGCAATAAAGCAACACTCCGAGGAACCCCCACTAGTGAGGACCTCATCACTTCTACGGTAAGCATAATACTTGCCTCCTTAATATTTAATATTTAATCTCCAATGGGTAATAGTTGCTTCCTCAATGGGATGTCTAATGTTCGACATCTATATACACGTGTATATATATCCCTATGGAGTGGTAAAAGTAATCCCGGGGACATAGACTAATGGGGGCATGGTACATAGGTGGGGGGCTATGGGGGACCGCGGACTGCAGGGCCATTTTTGGGGGGAAGGATGTATCCTTGTTGGCATAACGGGTTTAATATCTATGAATATATATACAGTAGTGTATAGTGAATGTTTATGTAAGATGTGGAATATAATGTATGATATGTTTAATCTTTGTTCATATCCATGTACAATAGTATAATATGATATATGTTTTTCAGGCCAATTTGAAAAAATTGTGTATAGTATTTAATATACAGGTTGTAAATGTATGTCATGTATGGCAATTTTTATTGGATATTTTATACAACTAGTGGGTCAGCACTAGTGGGTCACCGATCTTTATGTGTTCAATGGCTTGTACTTTTAAGGTGTTAATTTGTCCCCCATGAGTCTGGTTAAAATATCTGGCTACAAGGGTATTCCGACTGGCTTTTATATCGTACAAATGCTTTCCTAATCGATCGGTCAGGCGTCTAGTAAATTACATATTTTGATTCACAATTAATAAGTTGTTTTATCCGAAATTCTCTTTTGTTGGTATATGACGTGAACATATGTGTGGCCCCTATATATTGGCAGCTAGGGCATCTGCTCTGACTACATTTATATATTCCTGTGGCTGAGAGCCAGGTGTTCTGTTTAGGACTCTCATATAAACTTGGTGACAGGATGTCCCTAGCGTAGGTGCCTTTTTAGGTACAGTATATACATTGTTCCCCCTGCGATGATTTTATTTAAATCTTTAAAATAGGTAGAAATCTTTTTATAACATTACAAACCTGATGATATTCTGAACTGTATTGGGTGACACATGCTATTTTATTCTCTCTTTTCTTCGCTTTACTATTCTTTGATTTTCTATCTCTTTTTTTCTACCTGTTCTATTGCGGTTTCTATATTTTTTTTAGGGTAGCCCTGTGTCTTTAAATAATTTTTTAGACTACTTGCTGCTTCCCTATATTCGGGTTGCTACAACCTGTATTACGGGTTGCTACAATTTTGTTTCATCCTAATAAATTGACCCTTAGGGACAGCTTGGATTACATGTCTAGGATCGTGCATCCAACAGAGTGTTTCTAAAGATGCTCTTTTTGTAAATTGAGGTTTCTATTTTAGTAGTGATCAGATTCTTTCTTAGTTTGAGATCTAAATAATTTATCTCCATGGGATTCTCTTCCTTTGTAAACCGCAGGTTGAATGTGTTTTTATTAAGATATTGAAAAAAGATCTGTGTTTAAATTTAATAATAGGTCATCAATGTACCTAGAATTTTTTTATATATGATCTATTGGGATTATCACTGCAGAAAATGGTATGTTCCTCCCACCAAACAATGACCAAATTAGCATATGTTGGGGAGAAGGTCGCTCCCATGCACCTCTGCACCTCTCTTCTGAAGATAGAATTCCCGATCAAACAAAAAATAATTATGAGTCAACAAAATAGGATGCCACCCAAAATTAATTCTTTCAACGCTAAATCGTAAGATGTATATTGATTTAGGGAATGTTCTATAGCTTTTAGTCCTACTGTGTAAAGTATATTAGAATATAAAGATACAACATCACATGTGACCCATTTATGTCCTTCTAGCATATTTCTAGCTTATTTTTGTATCAGGTTTTTAGAATCCTAAATGTAACTGGGCAGTTGTCTAACCAGGGGCTGCAATAAATAGTCAATAAATTGACTTAATGGTTCAGCAAGGGCTCCTATGCAAGCTACTGTTGGGCGTCCTGTTATGGGTACCCCTTCTTTATGTATTTTAGGCATATGATGAAAGATGGGTATTATAGGATTTTGGGGTATTAAATTCTCTTTAATTTTACCTGTTATAGCGCCAGTAACATAAGCCCCATCAATTAATCTTTGTAGGTCTACATTAAACTGATTTGTTGGATCACTTTTTAATTTAAGATATGTATCTGTATCCGATAATTGTCTATGTGCATCTTGTGTGTAATATTCTGTATCCATGACCACTATGGCCCCACCTTTGTCTGGCTTTTTGATAACTATTTGATGATTCCCTTTAAGCTGCCTTTTCTTTTCTAGTCAGATTTTTACTGCCTGGCCTCTGAGATACTTTTCTATGTAGCTCTGTAAGTTTTCATTCTACATAATCCTGAAAGGTCTCTAAGCACTCAGGTCGACTCTGTATAGGGTAAAAAGTTGACTTAGTTTTTAGGGGTACATTGTTTATACTAGGACATATTACTCTGTCCAGGATGAAACCCTGACTATTATCTCCTAGTGACAGGTAACTTTAATCGCTTAAGGCTCCCACATTTTCAAACGTCAGCCTATTAGGCATATTCTCTATTTCAAAAACACATATCTATATTGTCCTCAAGGGGGTTCCTTCTATGTTTCTTCCCCCCCCCCCCCCCCCCTCCTTGTCTTGTGTCTTCCATATGCTTCATGAACGAATAATAGGTTTGGAGAAAACTCTTTTACCACGAGTGCGGGACCTTTGCCTTTTTTGTCGGAGAGAGATCTTCATTACAGGTGATGCTTTTTTTTTTGTTAATACATTCCTCCCTATTATCGGCACTTCTAATACCATTCATTTTTAGATCATTTTCTGGTTCGCCTACTGGGTCCGACAGCACATACCCTGTGATTTTGCTACTTTGTATGATTGCTGTTGTGTCCGACTTATCTATAAAATGCATTATTTCTTTTACCTGTATTTTTGTTATAAAATTTCGATAAAAATGTATATGCAAAAAGAAAATGGACTGACTTTACTTTTCCCTTGACTCTTTTATCTTACAGCTTGTGGGCATTTTAACTTATGTCAGTTAGAGGACAGCTTTGCTGCGTATGACCACAGCCTATGGGGGAGCCAAAGTAATGAGAAAAGAGGTTTTTAAATCTCCTGTTTACAAAAACCTTGACTGATTTATTTTACACCAGGAGAGAGTTTAAAAGTCTGTTTTCTAAAGTTGGGATTAAAAGCCAATCTTGGTCCAAAATATGGGGGGAACCTTTCCCAGGTCACTTGTAGTTTTCTTAAAACCATGAAGTCAGTTTCTGGGTTGCTTCTTTTAGGAGTGAAGACCCGGAGATGACCCACCATTTCAGTCCAAATCAACCAATTTATATCAGTTTGTTTTCTACAATGGTAATTAGCTAAAGACGACATGATGTGAAGGAGGACTTTGTGGTCGAACTTTACCTTAAATTAAGTTAAGTTATGTTGGTGTTTTTTTTGTTCTTTTCCTTTCCTGGGATTATTGCCAAATTTTTGCCTGAACATTTATTTGCAACTTTACTGATAGGAATAAGCAATGCTGATGGCAAACGGAGACAAGGCAACTTGATACTTTGCAGAGATAAATATCAGGTCATAAAGCTGTTTCATTACATAACATATTCAGAAAAGCATAGCATGCCAAAATAAGAATACCAGTCATGAGGCACAAAAAAATCAAGTTTAAGGTACATCTCTCATCCAATAAAAAACAGAACATTTAAAATCATTCTGGGCAAACATTTAGGGGTTATTAAACACTTATATAAACATCTAAAATAGCGCACATATGCTAACATGCTTTTTACTTGTATTGCTTTTCTTTTTTTGCACTAAAGTAGTAGCCTGAATATGGCGCTTTCTGTTTGCATTGCTACCTTTTTGATTAGGACTCTATGGAAACCCATATGAACCCAACACTATTGTGAACAAGTGAATGCTCAGAAAGCTCACACAAGTGTTCTTGGAACATATTGTTCCTGGGAGCTCTTGTATAGAAATTCTAGGTTGCTTTTTTACTTTGTATGTATTTCATGCTTCAGAAGCCTATAACTTGGGTAGGGATGACCTAAGGAAAGTACTATTCCACTGTAATCCCCTTTAACCTTATTTCCCAGCCATTGCCCCCATAGTATCCCCATAAAACACACTTGAGCCATATTTCGAAAGAAATAAGTGGATAACATAAGGCCACAGCTTTTTAAATGCTACAGAAAAGCATAAATAAACGTTTCTAAGCACTGTCCCCCCATAACCATCTGTGCAGCCACCAGCCTTAACCACCACACCATCTGTGCAGCCACCAGCCTTAACCATACCAGCTCAGTGGGTACATTCTTTATAACAATGACTGATTCACAAACTTCAACTGTTTTGTAAATTGTAACATTATAAACACTCTTTATGTAGCTTTGTTACCATCCAGAGCCTTTGTGCCAAGTGCCTGGTTGACTAAGGGTATGTTTACACAGGTAGAATGGGCGTGTCCATGTCGCCCAAACAGCAGATTGCCCAAGGTTTGCCAGCGATTTGTGGGTTGCTTGCCCTCAGTTTACAGCATGGTGGTAATATGTTCTACTCATTTAAATAGGAAAACTGTAGAGAAACTGTGCCCAATGTTTTTTACTTGAATGGGAGGTGTGCTGTCTGCGTCCATCACAGGGAAAAAGACGCAGGGAGACTTTAATACCTTTTTAATAACTTTTAAGGAGAAAGATCCAGTAGGCTAGAATGAAATCAGAGCCCCAAACCTGCAATATACCGGTATGTTAGGAGTCTTGGAGAGAACTAAAGCCACTGGATCCCTATTTCTGGGAACAGTTATTTAACGCTGATCTCTGGACACATTCTTATCTCCCAGGAAGCTACATACACCAAAAGCAACCATTATACTTCCTCAGTAGTGGTTACCTTGAAAAAAGATAAAAGGTAACTTAACAGGAAGATAGGCATCAATGGGTTTGGCAGACCAGTACAAGATTCCTATCATTTTCTTTTGTTGATAATGTCCCTGTCAGTGAAACTCATAAAGTTATAGCTCCAAATATAAATAAACAATCATATTAGTCAGAAAACAAGATAAGCAGAAACCAGCTCTGTACCAACAAATCAACAAATGAAGCTGTAGTTCTGTATATTCTCTGTGAGTGCAGGTTCCACTGAATTATATATCTTACTGCACATCTTGCTGTGTAAAAGGTATATGTGCACAATATAATATACACTTTATGTATATATAAAGTATATCACACTGTGTATACCCCTCACATTGTGGTTATGTGGTACACCCCTCACATTGATATTATATAATATCTTTTTATTGATAAACACTGAAGATACAAAGTAAAGCAGCCAGTGCATAGAGTGTAAATTGGCTGTCCCTCAAAATCACTCAACACACAGACCTAGTATACAGAGTTTGCTTTTTGAAAATAAATGTATGCCTATTAAAGGAAGGAGGGGTCAGACCATACACCACACACTGCATCAATTGTTCTACAAGGCGGAAAGCACTTGTGCAAGAAGGCTGCTAAAGTAATATGCAGTGCCAAGCGTTAAGAGTAGGGAAAGTCCAATTAACAAGCTGAGAGTCAGTAGGTGGGACATCAGGAGAGGTACCCGGGAGGATCAAGTACTTACATATGCTAACATATATGTTAGCATATGTAAGTAATGACTATCAGTTCATATGAGTGTTCTGTAAATTGAATGTTTTATAATAAGCATAACTGTGAATCTCTTTCTGACGCATATATTTAGATATACAACACACTTATCCTATCCTATATATCTCCCCAAAGAAGCCCAAGGGGTGAAACGCGTCGGAGATTGAAAAACTACTTCAGTGCAATACAAACTCAATATCTTGATGGTTCTTGGCTTTTATATCTTATTACTGCTTAGAGGATTTGAATCACTGTGAAAGCAGCTCCAGGGTGGTTACCCAGGTGTGGGTTATACCACATACTGGAACTGTTTACATATATCTTTTGTGTTGTAACCATAATATATATATTTTAAACGTTATATGCGCGTTACAATTGCCTTTTCTAGTACAATATTAATAATTAATTGGAAGCATTACTACCAGACTGACTGAACGCTGATCCTTTGTGCCTGCAATGCCATTTGGTTAGCTCCTCCTAGGTATTTAGTACCTCTGGTTAGGGTTTATTTCCTTCTTGTCTTATTCTGCTTGGCTAGGGCACGCCTATTTATACTCTACGACTTTATCTCACCTTAGCTACCATTATCAATTAGACATGTTGTAGAATATTCGTCGATTGTACAACGATCAAACTAAAATCGTAGCAATGTGTTTGTTGGGCGGGTCAATTGTATTCAATAAACACATTTATATATGACTCTTTCCTGTGTTTTGTAATCAAGACTAAAAACAATGATTTAAGTCACATTACGATCGTATTACGATCGGACCTTTCATGTGGATTTACTTTTGATTCGCTTACGATTGGATTCCGATGAAAATATCAAGATCTAAAATCAGATCCGAAATAGATCATACTTAAATTGAACCGTGTATGCCTAGCTTTAGCGTGCTACTTGATATTTACTATAATTTGTACAGGACAGACAGCATTGTAATTGAATGGTAGTTGCTAGGGTGTGTACCCTGCTGTTTAGCGTTATATAGAGAATGGGTATGCGCGATTAATTTTAAAATTTTCAATCAACACATGGATCAATATTGCCCTTAAAGTAGATTAATTAAAAAAGAAAAAGCTGGTTTAGTCTCCAGCTTACAGCTACCTTAGGGAGTCCCAGTGAGTGACAAGTAACCGGTTTACTGTACACAAACTTGCCGGGTCACAGAGGTCTTATGCAGAGATTAAATTTCAACCTGCAAGAGATATTTTACTCTGCAAGAAAGGTCCCCAGACTACAATTCCACCCATACTGAAATGTAATGCTCTCTATTTATTTCTAGTCCATAGCATGAAAGTAGATTTTGTAGTTTTTGTCTGTTCACAATGCAATTACTACCAAACTGAAGAAGAGTATAGAAGAGGGTTGTCCAACTCTAGTCCTCATGGGCTGAGGGCCGAACACATTTTCAGTATTTCTCTGGATATTTAAATTTAAAAAGTCAATTGAGTTTACAGAAAGATAGGATACTCCCTAAGCGTGTAGGAGTGCAGGGGCTGCCTTGAACCCCAAATTTTCGGGGATTTCACGTGACTGGCACCAGCTTGACCACCAAAGGAGAGACAAACCAAATCTTATAGTCAAACAATATATACACATTTTATTGATCCATAATAGGTAAGAAATCTAAAAGGCCATTGGATCAACGGAAAAGGTTGGTCAGTGGCCAGGTGCACCAGCACATCAACGACCTGCCCCCTCACTAAGGGGGGGGGGGGGAAATAGACCGTGGGACAACAGTCAACATTAAAAACATTCAGTAACACTGTCGATGGTGAAACCAGTCCTTAGGTACATCAAACGTATTTGTGGATAGTCCAGCATGAACACAGATGCGCCTCTACGCGTTTCGGCCTGCGTGGCCTCCTCAGGAGGGGAAAGACGTCCTAAGGTGTCAAGAGGACTGGAGTCCCCACGGGGTTAACGTCTGGATGGAGAAAGGGGATCATAAATCTTCACTTGTATACATTCATCGCACTTTATACATAAGTACACCTCATAAATCTTGCAGGGTGTCACAACAACGATGGCAAAACAATACTGGTAAACATATCTCTCTACTACAGGAGGCTTCATTTAGTGCGATAAATCTGGGCAGATTTGTTTGTCTATTACAGTGGGGTCAAGTTTATATCACATATACATAAATCAAGTATACATATAACAGCCAAAAAAAACGCTTAGATCTTACCATGCGTCCAGGCGGACGGTCCGACCAGGAGGTGTCCACTGGGAATAGGTCCACTAGAAACCGGGTTGTCCACAAAGTCCAGCTAGGTATAAAGGTATGTGATGTAAGGCGGCTAGGGGGAAATTACATCTAAGCATGGCCGGGTAACTTAAAGGGGTGTGGGTGCACAGAGTACATCAGCATATGTCGGTCACCACAATTAGTGCCCCCGCCTCCCACTCCAAAGGTTGGCATACGGCCGTGTCACCCGAGGTAGGTGCGTATATTAACATGGTGTCCACATGGATTGCCCATCCCTAAGGTGTGGGGATAACTAGGTATAGAAATAAAGGGGTAAATGTTTTACCTGGTTAAAAAGCCTCAGAGTTTCCTCGGAGTTACCACGGTCGGTGGGGAATACGGGCGGTCCGGCAGTTCCCCTCCTCGTGTGTCAAGGAAGGTGGACCGCCGGAAGCCTATATTTCCCCAACCGCCAATCAGGGATCAGGAGCGGCTGCCTTGAGACTGGCTCCGCCCCCTCTCCCTTTGTGGACGCCCTGCACTCATGTGCAACTGTCATCCCTCCTGACCCCCAACAAGGGGTGGTCGGGTCCTATTCATGTGCTTCCTGGGGTCCAGGGTTTGTCCAGGTCCAGATCTCGTGATCCAGCATGATCTCTGCCGATGTTGTGATCTCGGAGTGTGGTGACCGCATCATCAGCGGGCGCCACGCTAGCTCCGTTGCCATGGAGACCTCCTAACTCCATTGCTGAACCGGGTGCCCTAGATGGTAATAGGGTACCTCCGCGGACTTTAAAGCCTCACCCTGGATGTAACTAATCCTACATCCCAAGATATGGGATACTCACATTGGGAAATAAACAGGGGGCTGAGGTGGGGGGTACGGGAAAGGGCTGCTATGGCAAATTCTGTGCTGGGACAACAGGGGGGGGGCGGGGCAGTGTGGGCGGACCAAGGGTTACTGACAGGGGACAGTGAAAGTGTCTCTACACGGAGGGAGTAGAGTGGGGAACAGATGAGGATAATGCTAGGTGGGAGAGGACGCAAGAGGAAGTGATAAGTGCAATGGGATCTCATGGGGACAAGTGTGTATATGGGCAGGCTGAAAGGTGTTGGACCGAGCGGTGAAACTTCTATAGTTTATAGGGATATCAGGGAACGAAGGGCATGGGGATGTGTGAGTATGCATAGGAACGTAAGGAGAGTGTATGGACGGAGCAGAACGGGAGGAGGGCTCGTGAGTGACAGTAGTGTGGGTGTGAGAAAACAAACGGGCTGAGGGAGTTATGGGTCTCTGGAAGTGAGGACACTGATGTGAATGCTTAGGGGCTGTGGTGATAGCCCTAGTGATGAACCTGAAGAGTGTGATGGGAGTGATGAGGGTAATGTGCAGGGTGAAAGTGACAGGGCAGGGGTTAGCCAAGTTAGGGTGGGAACGGATGGGAAGGAAACAAAATTAGCCAAGTGAGGGTGGGAGCGGATGGGAAGGAAACAAAATTAGGGACAGAGTGGGGAACAGGTGAGGATAGTGCTAGGTGGGAGAGGACGCAAGAGGAAGTGATAAGGTGGGAATGAAGTGAGGGAATGAAAAGGAGGGAGACGAAAATTGTGCTGGGTGGGAGAGGGAAGTGATGAAAACATATAAAAAATGGCATGCGTAAAAATTATGATGACAAAATCAACGTGACAATAAAAAAGGGGAAAAAATAGAGGAGGGAGAGAAAGTGACCTGAGCACTAAGACAGTCAGGAAAGTTAAGGGAGAACTAAGGGGGGCACTAGGACAGTGAGGGAAGTTAAGGGGGATGGGGAAGGAAGATGGGGGAGGGAGAATGAAGGGGAGGGGGGGGGGGAGACAGGAAGGAAAAGAAGGAAGGAGGTCGAGAGAAGAAAAAGAAAAAACACAACGGGAGGAAGGGAGGCAAACAAAAAGGGTGGAGAGAAAGTGAGAAGGCATGGAGAAGGGGGGGGGAGAGAGGGGGAAAGGGGAACGGGGGAGGTAGGAACGGTGGTAGGACGTCCTGGGGAGCCCAGATATGGACATGATAAGTGGGAGGAAGTCCCTAGGTGGTATAGGGGGGCGTCCATATATGGAGCAGGGGGGGGGGCCGTATGGGGACCATGCTGATAGCGCACTTCATCCCCTTCATTGCCCAGGCCACCCGAAGCCGAAGTCGAGTGGTGTGGAGGAAGTATTGAAAATGATAAAAATCCCAGGGATGTCACACTCCTGGTCGGAGTTTCAACCAGACGCATAGTAAGATCACACAGTTACATAGTCGAAAAGTAATATACGGCATTGGGTGTAGGGAGGACAGGGTACATTGGATATATCGATCACTGTCTGGTGTCTATCCGTTGGTGGTCCACCAGCCATTTACCTCGATGGTTATATCCCATCCCCACCTAATCACAAAGGAAAGGGACGTAACTCAACACATCATTGAGTCCCGGGGGTTTATTGGCTCTCAAGTTAAATATCCATTCTGTCTCTTTTCTAAGCAATTGGGTATCAATACTCCCCCCTCTGGCTCCTATGGGGATATGGGTAAGGACAGTGAATTTAGTGGCGTTGGGGTTGAACTTATGACAAGTGTTGATATGGTAGGCTAAGGGTGTGTTCATATCACCGTTAGTGATGCTGCGAATGTGTTCTTGTATTCTGATTCACAGCATTCGTTTGGTCTTCCCTACATAGAATCTTTTGCAAACACACATCATCAGGTACACTACACCAACAGTAAGACAGGTGATGTGTTGTTGGATCCGATGGATCTTGCCAGTCGGTAGGACGATGTCCGGGCCCTCTAGGATATAGGGGCATTCCCTACAAGCACCACACTTCCACACCCCTCTCGGTTTTTTGGTTGTGCCCACTCCTTTGTTACGGCGAACGTGGTGACTATGAACTACCTTGTCCCTCAAGGAGGGACAACGCCGGTAGGCGATTTGGGGGTATGGAGCAAGAAATGGACGTAGAGATGGGTCATGGGTGAGAATCGTCCAGTGTCTGTTCAGTATCCTACGTAGCTCGTCCGATTGAGCATTATACGTAGTGATAATGCGTGTGGTATTCTTCACATCCCCCCTTGGTTGTTTGGGAGTTCTAGGTTGTAAGATCTGCTGGCGAGGTAGGGATTGTACCTTGTTGTAGGCTTGCCTAAGCAAACCCGGGGAATATCCTCGGGCTAGTAGTCTCTCGTACAGCATACTGGCCTCTCTCCTAAAGTGTTCCTTTGTGGAACAATTCCTCTTTGTTCTTAAGTACTGTGAGTAGGGAATAGTCCTAATCAGAGGACGGGGATGGAAGCTAGTGGCGTGGAGTAGGGAGTTGCCGGCCGATGGTTTCCTAAACAGGGTGGTATGTATCTGGCCTTCACCAGTGATCGAGAGCTGCAGGTCCAAGAAATTAATTTTACTGTTGGAGAAGTCTAGTGTGAATTTTAGGTTGAACGAATTGATCTGTAATTGTTCTACAAATTCAACCAAAGACTCAGGGGTGCCTGTCCACAGTATCAATATGTCATCAATGTATCTTTTCCAACATTTGATGGAATGACGCCACGGGGCCAAGGAGGGGGTGGAGAAAACAAATTCTTCCCATACCCCCAGGTACAGGTTCGCATATGAGGGTGCGCAAGCGGTCCCCATAGCTACTCCCTGTACCTGGAGGTAATGTTGGTCCATGAAGGTGAAGATATTGGAACTCAATACAAAGTTTAAGAGTTTAAGGAGGAAATCCTTGAATGTTGGATCACCTCTACCTTTCCTCTTGACCAGATCAATAATGTGATTGAGGCCTTCTTTATGGGGTATAGAGGAGAAGAGGGCTTCAACATCTATAGATGCCAAAATTGTTCCCCTAGGTGCCTGTTTTCCCTCTAAATACCGTAACAGGTCCGGGGTGTCCTGCAGGTGGGATGTTATAAACCAACGGTCTAAGGTACTGGTCTATGAACCGACTAGCCGGTTCGGTCAGGCATCCATTGCCTGACACAATGGGCCTACCTGGAGGATCCCGTATGGTCTTATGTACCTTGGGGAGCGCATAGAAGGTGGCAGTGCGTGGGGATTTCACCCAGAGGAAATCATGTAAGGTTTTGGGAATAATTCGATTCCCCAGGGCCTGCTTCAACAGATTCTTATACCAGATTATTAAGTAGTTCAGTCTGTGTTTAGGGATAGGTCTATACCAGTCGGAGTTCCTTAAAATGTTCAAACACATACACTCGTACTTCTCAACATCCATGACAACCACGTTACCCCCTTTATCAGAGGGTTTGAATACAATCTCGTGGTTGTCATGGAGTGTGTTTAGGGCTTCACGAAGGTTTATCGGTAGATTGTCGCCCTTGAGTTGTTGGTGACAGAGCATCCGGGATATATCCCCAGAGACTAGTTTAAGGAAGGCCTGTATGTTAACACTACGGTTGAGATTAGGAAAAAACTGAGATTTACGTTTAAAACTCTCCAAAAAGGAGGAAAACAGGAGTGGAGGGGGTGATACGTCCGGTGCCTCCCCAGTGGAGCTATCGGAGTCTGATGGTTGTTCTTCCAGTAGCTCCAATAGTAGCTTGAGGCATCGGAAGTCATCCTGGGTCCAGCCCAGCCAGGGGTTGGTGGCTGGGATAGGGTTAAGATGAGTGTGGTTATACATGGATCTTAATAGCAATCTCCTACAAAATAGAACCACGTCCTTGGTGGCTGTGAATTTGTCCAGGGTAAGGGCAGGGCAAAAGGTAAGGCCTAGGCTCAAGATGTCAATTTCTCCTTGGGATAGGGTATGGCCGGAAAGGTTGATCACAGTCAGGTGTCCCCCTGTTTGTTGTGTCTCTGGACCAAAAAACGGTCAAGTGTCTGCGATATTTTTCGACGCAGAGGGTAGTGGGATATTAGTCCCGCTGTCAGATGGTCTGGTTGGTCCGGTAATAGAATGTACGTCATCCGAATCTGTACTACTCAAGCGCTCGTTTGCTTGGTGTGCGGATGTAGAAGTAGTTTCTGTCTGTGGTTGTAGGGGAATGGGGTCGTTCCTCCTCCCTCTACCCTTGCATTTAGTGCTACGGCCCGGGTTATTAGAGGTCTGTACGGTGACTATTTCCTGTCCACGGTTTGTCTGGTGTGGGGGAACCCTATCCCTAGACCTAGAAGTTGTCCGTGGGCCCTTATGACTATTGTTGGTACTGTCTGTCCTAGTACCCCATTTGTAGGCTCTCTTGAGCGAGAATGCCAGTTTGTCTCGCTGGAACTGGGTTTCTTTAAGCGTGACTGTTTCACGGTTAAACGTTTCAAGGGAAGTTTTGATTTCAAGCACTTTAGCATTAAAATCCGGGTTGTTAACCACTGCCTGATTTTCTGAGTATAATATGTCAATTTCTTGGTTAATGCGTACAGTTTCTAATTCATAAAACTCAACCAGAAGTTTACAGAAATTTTGAAAAACTAGAATTTACACCAAAACCTTAGAATTTGGACAACCCTGGTATAGAATATATGATAGCCTCATACTATAAACATTTGATGCTCGCGGACATGCTACTGAATATATAGATTTTACTCGGATAAAGACAT
>CM070040.1:27320592-27330741 GCA_036250615.1 Ptychadena robeensis
CTGAGAGAGCCAGCCTTGTAAACCTCTCTCAATGTGAGTATCTTGTCTGTTGTTTTGTCACATTTTGTTCCATTTGTTTCACCTTTTCCTTTTCCACTTTTTTTAACCATCTGTTGTACTAGGTTGTGCGCCTCTGTCCTTGTTCTTATTTATTGGACTTGATCTTGCATCTGGAAAACTCTAATGGACTTTACCAATGTTTACATTTATGCTTAGTTTGTTTATTTTGGTGATAATAAAGCATTAGAGAAGTGCTACAACCACTGTTCAGAAGCTCCATATTTTAGCTTCTATTGTATAAAAAAAGCAAGCCCTAGCTGTTAGTTTGACAGCTGAGATTTTCCAGCAAGGCAGGGGGGAAGGATAGCCTTGGTGTACAATGTAGCATATGTAGCATACTTTATTTCCCTAGCAGACCAAAAAGGGATGAATTACTATGGTTTAAATCCACTTTTAGCTGTAACCAAACAAGTGACCAACAAAAGCAATATACAGATGTAGCCTGTTAAAATAACACAAAATAATTACTATGATAAAATTATACTATATACTATACTATATTTATTATACTATAAAATAATATATTTTTTTTACATTTTTGGTAATTTAATTATGGTGATTATGCACATTAAAACCATAGTAAAGGCTTTTTTGGTCAATTTAAAAAAAGATAAGAATTAAAAAAAATTAAAGTTGCACAGAAACAGATACTGCTCTCCCGTATTGAATGTGATTTACTCACAGTCAGCTTTTCTCAATGTGCTCCAACAACTCAGATAAAGAACCCTTCAATTACTGGCTGATGGTAAAAAAACTTCATCATCTATTGATTTCTTCCCACTTTTGCTAGCCCATCTGGCTTTGTGTTTTTATGCATCTATGTATAGCACCCTGGTGGTCTCTCCTACCAACTATGACTATCCAATAGCACAGACATGAAGGATAGCATCACTGGAATGTATATGACAAAAATCAAAAGATTTATATCACAATGTGATTGAGAAGGGTAAAGAAGAATCAGAGGCAGAATTTTAAGTCAACTTAAAGGTAGCCAAACACAATTGATCGGATCGGGAATCGATGCAACACCACCTTGGGAATCCGATTTGCGGCTGATTTGCACATGAGCCGATCTCCAAAATGGCCGATTCCACAAAATCCATTGATCTGAAAGGCTGCTGCATAGGGCTGTGGGTCCACCAACATATTCCGATTGCCAAACGATCGACCAAAAAAAACAACATGTTGGTTCAATGTCTGATCCGATTTTTAGTTGCTTCCTGTTTTTGTTTGGTCAATCGTTCAGGTCAATCGTTGAGACCTCAAAACAACAACATCCATCCTTATATTCATGACATAAAGGGGATATGGTCTTTAGTTCAGTATACTGGCTAGTGCAGAAACATGTGACAGTATCAACAAAATGTATTTGCATTTATAAAACATGATGTGTTACAAAAGTTACATGAACTCCTTAAACTATGTTGACCTGTTCATGTGCCCCTGATTACCTCAAAATTAGCTTTCCAGAAGCCAATCAATTTTCATGCTGTTGTTTTTCCGCTGTTTTAATAGTGTTATTTTAATTGGTGGGATTAGAGTCACTGTATGTTTTTTACTGCAGTATGTTTACCAGGTCTGAGACACAGGAACTGAGGACATCCTACCTGCTGAAGGTAATCACATCTGTAAGAATTATCATTAGAACAATGAAGCTTTACCAAAACTTATTGGACTTTGGCGCCCATTCATGACTATGGACATGATCGGCGGCAACCTACCACAGTCAGAGATCAAAAACGCGATTAGCTGTATTTTAGATCGCGTTCAGAATCTTGGACACGCCCAATTGCGTCTGATCATGGCTGTGGGGAAGAACCCATTGAAATACATGGGTGCAATTGCAGATGATCGCCAAAGTGGGGACAGCCTTAGGCTCAGGCACAATTGACCAGGCAATCTTTACAGATTTAAAAGAATTGCATAGAGAATGAAAGGACGTGATTTTATCGCATCCACACGCAATAAAAAATCGCATTCAATCATGTCCATAGGCACGATCAGTGCACAAAAATCGCATCCATCCATGATCAGAACGTGGGGAGACGCAATTCTGATATGGGGTCCAACCGCGGCTCTGCCATTATGTGAAGTGGTGACAGGCCCATTCAAGTAAATGGACGTGATCAACCCGCACGATTAAAATAGTGAGCACGCCGTGATTAATCATCTATGTGGGAAAATAGCCTAAAGCAGCCCATACAGGGGTCAGATTTTCAATCAATCGACTTAAAACGATCAATTTTTTAATCGATTGATTGAGAATTGAGTTTTGCCCACCTGGTTAAATCGACTTAATCCGATCATCATTTAGTTAAAATTCAGTCGTTTTTTGATCGGACTGGATGGTAAATTTTGATCGGTCGATTGAAAATTGGTTCGGTAAGTGTGGTCAACCAATTTTTGATCGATTTTTTTTCTACCTATTCTACCTCACTTCTGATTAAAATTTCAATCGGACTATTTTGGATCGATTATTATGTCGAGTGAAAAAAAAATAGATCAAAAATTGATCAAAAATCTTGTACTACATATGGGGCATGATACAATCGACATACAATTTTATACAGACTTAAAAATTTATTGTTTTAAGTTGATTGATTGAAAATCTGACCCATGTATGGGCTGCTTTAGACAAACATCAGGTCTCTGCCAGACTTGACTGTATTCTGTGGCAGAGCCATGTAACCTTTTTTTTTCTGAAAGCAGTGTACGTACCCACATTGTGTGCCACCATGCATAGTGGTGGTGGACAATTTACTGCATTCCACTTAATACAATGTAGCACTTTTGATTCCAGCATCTCTATGTACAAAACATTACCCAAGAGGTTCATCTTCAGTGCAAACTTATTATGTGATTGGTATAAATAACAATGTTGCTTTTTTCATTAAAATTGTTCAAAGTAGCCTGGCAAAACCCAGAGACTGAAGCAAGTGATGATATGTGATCTATCTGCCAGCCCCTCTACACCCAACCCCCCTCCTCCTCTTCCACCCTCATGCTGCTCTAAGTCCAGGAGTAACAGAGCTCCTGTCAAAGCCACAAGCACACCAGACCTAAGGCAGCTCACTCAGCAAGCAGCAAGATCAACCTTTACATATTATCTGCTGTGGATCTAGAAATCTGCTCAGTCTTTTCAGCCCGCAAGCTTCTCAGCAGGAACATACTTTATGGATTTACTACAGATGCCAGAAGAGAGGACTTAATCCTGTTACTTCACAATACAAGGTAAGGATATCGGCTTTGATCAGAACTGATAAGATGTCTTGACATTGGAACGGATAAAGATGATCAAGCTGGAAAACTTGCTGGAGATATTCTATTCTCTAAGCGTGAATTGTCAGTGTGTGCTTGTGATTAGATGTCATTGCAGGATTTGTGACATTACTGCTGTCTAAGCTTTTATTATAAATTCTACAAGGATGAATGGTCATAATATAGAGATAGAAAAGTACTATGGCTTTGATAGCAATTTGTCACAGTTGATTTTTAGACTTATATGATCTGTCTTATACATTGCAAAGGGATCCCTGTAGTTAAAGTGGTTAATATTGGATTGAATTGATTGAATTGTTGTTTTGGACTTAGGTTTAATATTTATGGTATGTATCATTTGTTTGGGGAACAGAAGTGAATAAGGGAAGATCTTTTTAGCTTTCGCTGATCGACTCCTGCCGATCCACTTGCTATTAACCCAGGGCATACTTTATGTGTGCCCAGGAACAGTCTAGGGGTTGAGTTATGAGTTACTCAAGATAAATGTGTTGCAATGCATAGCTGTGTAGATATGTTAGTGTTAGTGTACATTGCTGTGCCATTAATGTACATGGTACTGCAATGCAAAGATGTGATTAATGGCTTGATCATAGCCTTACCTTACTTCTTCTTGCAAAATGACAACTTTGGTGAATTCTGGTCACATTCCTTATGCAATATGCATAATAATCTCAGCTATAGTTAAATTACTAAAATCCACAATACCTATTGGTTATACATCTTCGCATTCTAGTCTTTTTAAGTGACACACCCAGTAAAAAAAAGTAGCCCATACACCAACAGGAAAATTACTATGAAATCTGTATTCAAATGTCAAATACATACTGCAAATGGAGACTACAGAAAATGCATCAACACAAATGTATAATTTCCCCGTTGCCTTAACTGTTAAAATATTTCGGGTGTGTGAAGGTCTAAGCACTCACGAGAGCCCGCAATACAACATTTCTGTATCTTTTTTTTGATCTTGTGTGGTTCTTTATGGTACATACATTGGGCCTTGTGATTGACTGGCAGCCTAAATTTTAATCAGTGAAAACACAAAATCTAAAACAAGGTGTTTACCTAGCTGTCAAGTTTCACAAGCAAATATAAGAACATTTCGTAGATTTTGACTAATGTAATCAGGGTCCTGGGTTTATTTGTAAACCTTAGATAAAGACTACATAGAAATCTCACAAATGGCGTCTTGCTTGCCAGGCATATTGAAGATAGGAGATCCCTTCTCTGTGTACTAAAAGCTTCTTAAGCTGTACGATTTACCGTCTATTCCTTATGCGATTCTCTGCACTCGGATTGGCGTGATGACGTCATCACGTCCGCCCGCTAGTGCCGAGAATCGGACGGCACTGTTAATGTGCAGCTCATTACTTCATTACTCCCAAATCTCCAAAATTTGTTGTCCTGTCGGGTAACTGTGCAATCTGACAGGATGGCTGATTTTAACCCAATCCTTGTTGGTTGCTGCCTCCAATTCCTTCATGACCCGATCCTTAAGGAATGCGGGAGCGCACACGGCATCGGATTGGGAATTGGACCGTGTAAAGCTTTATGCTTTTACAAATATTACACTATATGTAAATCCATCACTCTCTGTAGGGGAACCTGATTAAATAATAATGGCACTTTGCAAAAAAAAATTCAAATTACGGTAGATGAATTTACTGTATGTAAGGTAAAATTCACAAAAAGTCCATAGGTGATG
This sequence comes from Ptychadena robeensis, assembly GCA_036250615.1. Classification (NCBI taxonomy): domain Eukaryota; kingdom Metazoa; phylum Chordata; class Amphibia; order Anura; family Ptychadenidae; genus Ptychadena; species Ptychadena robeensis. Next base: position 27,325,637 of record CM070040.1, read on the forward strand.
ATAGTTGACTAGCTGAAATAAATAAAATATGTAACTAAATACACGCTTAGATTTGCGGAGTATGGACCGCCACGCGCGCTCAAGGCAGTCAATCTGCTGCAAAATTGGCCGCAAATCTAATGCTTAAACTTGTAATTCAGCCAGAAATCGGCCGCCAAATTAATTTAAGCCATCATGGACATGTCCATAATTCTAATAGAAATGTATTTACTTTGGATCCAATGTAAGTGCTGGCACACAAAGGTTGCCCGGACGATTCTCAGCAGTATGACTTTATTATGCGTGGTCGATCTGCTGGCATATCGACGGAGATTCAAAATGTGAATGGGAGGCTGTAATAATAATTTTATTACCAGGCTATATATCAATAATGGAAGGACACTTCCAGCAACACATGCAGTTTGCAATCTGCAACTACACAGGTTTCCCATAGGATAATTGCTTATAATTTAACTAATCAAGTGTGTTTTGTCCTCTTTCAATCTATTTTAATGCACTCTGCATTTGCATTTTATTTGAAAGGAAATGTAAACAGAAGTGTACAGCAAAATGCACAGGAAATCTTAAAGGCCCCCATACACCGTACAACCTTACCATACAATTTCTGTACAATCAACTTTTGTTTTAACAAAACCATGTACCTTTCTAAACCTTCCAATCACTATGTATTCTATCAGGGAGGACTCCGCACTACATAGTTGTGGGTAGATCTAAAGGAAATTGTATGGAGTGATCCAAAGGTGTATGGGGAGCGTTAGGGATGTTGCATGCAATATGTACTAAAGAGAAGTACAGTGATTTTATGTGAAGGAGAGAAGTACAGAAAGCATGGTGGTATGTGTTATATGGAGGGGAGTAGTAGGGTAGAAAATATGGTGGTAGGCTTTATATGAAGGAGAGGACTGCAGAACATGACAGAAGGTGTTATGTGGAGGAGAGGATTGCAGATACCATGACAGTAGGCTTTATGTGAAGGATAGAAGTATAGAGAACATGATGTTAGGCTTTATATGAAGGAGAGGACTGCAGAACATGACAGAAGGTGTTATGGGGAGGAGAGGATTGCAGATATCATGACAGTAGGCTTTATGTGAAAGATTGAAGTATAGAGAACATGACAGTATACATTTCTTGAAGGAGAGGAGTGTGGAGAACATGACAGTAGGAGCTATATGAAATAAAGAAGGGTGGAAAACATGACATTAGGCATTATGTGAAAGAGGGGTGTGCAGAGAGCATAACAGTGGGCATCATATGAAGAAAAGGAGTTTGGAGAACATGACGGTAGGTGTAATATTAAGAAGAGGCGTGCAGAGAGCATGACAGTAGGCACTATATGAAGGAGAGGAGTGTGGAGAACATGACAGTAGGCATTTATTAGGGAGAAGAGTGCAGAGAGCATGACAATAGGTGTTATGTGAAGAAGAGTGTCGAGAGCATGACAGTAGGGATTTTGTTAAGGAAAAGAGTTTGGAGAACATGACAGTAGGTGTTATGTGAAAGAGAGGAGGGCAGAGCACATGAAAGTGGGTGTTATGTCAAGGAGTGGAATGTGGACAGCATAAAAGTATGTGTTATATGTAGGAGAGGCGTACAAAGAGTATTTTAGTAGGGTTATGTACAGCAGAGGAGTGTACAGGAGAGGAGTGTGAACAGCATGACATGAGGTGTTATGTGAAGGAGAGGAGTGCGAACAGTATGACAGTAGGTGTTGTGTGAAGGAGAAGAGTGTGGAGGGCATAACGGTTATATAAAGGCGTAATATGAAGGAAAAGAGTGTGGACACATGACAGTAGGCATTTTGTTAAGGAGAAGAGTGCAGACAACATGACAGCTTACCGTATGTGAAGGAGAGGAGTGTGAAAAGTGCATGGAGCAGGAGGCTGCTTAGGGTGTAACAATATGCAGGATCTTTAGGAGAGAACTGTTTAGGTATGTCAGTTGGTAGCATGTTAAGGAGAGGAGGAAATATCAGTGGCTAATACATGCAGGAGGAAACTGCTGAGGGTATAACTGGGGGTAGTATGAGTAAAAGATGTATAGTGAGGATATGACAGTGGGCAGTATATAAAACTGCAGTGCAGAGGGTTTGAAAGTGGGCAGTATATATACAGTCAGGTCCATAAATATTGGGACCTCTATGGTGTATAGAGCCAAAGACCGCGGCCATAGAGGTGAATGGCAGCAGATAAAAACCGCAGGAGATGCGGTTCTTAGCTGTGGCAATTGTGCTGCCAGCGGCCACATAAGTGGAAAAATGCCCTGAGAGGGGGCAGTATGTGTAGCAGAGGAGTACAGAGGGTATGAGAGTGGGCAGTATATGTAACAGAGGAGTACAGAAGGTGTGAGAGGGGCAGTGTATGTAACAGAGGAGTACAGAGGGTATGAGAGTGGGCAGTATATGTAACAGAGGAGTACAAAAGGTATGAGAGGGGGCAGTATATGTAACAGAGAAGTACAGAGCGTATGAGAGTGGGCAGTATATGTAACAGAAGAGAACAGAGGGTATGAGATTGGGCAGTATATGTAACAGAGGAGTAAAGAGGATATGAGAGGGGCAGTATATGTAACAGAGGAGTACAGAGGGTATGAGAGTGGGCAGTATATGTAACAGAGGAGTACAGAGGGTATGAGAGTGGGCAGTATATAAATACAGAGGAGTGTAGGAGTGGGCAGTGTATGTAACAGGGAAGTGCACAGGTATGGGAGCAAGCAGCATATGAAATAGAGGAGTACAGAGGGCATAAGAGTGGGCATAAGAGGATTGCTGAAGGTACGGCTATCCTAGGTACATGTGACATTGTATTCAGTTAGATTTATGTTTCCTTTCTTGTCAGTGTGTTCATGAAGATTTTTCCTGCTGGTGATGATGGTGTTTCCTCAGTAGAAATGATTAATGAGATGCCAAATTTTTACCATTAGGTGTAGCTGCAGCTCCTGTGCTGGATTGGCTAATTTCAGTCTGCATGAAATTTGCAAGCCAATGTTAAGATGTTGGTATATCATTAATCATCGTTAGGGGAAATCAATAACAAATTATATTTGAAACCAATTAAGATTGTGATCATAAAAGTTGTCATATATAAACATGCCTGTCAAAGCTAATAAAACCTGAACTTTTAGCTGAATAATAGAATTGGATCTGAGTATGACTTGATTCAGTATACATGCAGATGGGAAATAGACCACTTAAACATGTAAAATGTCTGGAGGGCATTACAGAAGCAAAAAGGACATTGACCGGTGAACTGGTCTTAGATTACAGGTTTGAATATGCTGGCATTGACAATACATCTAATAGATTAGTAATCCAAGTGATTTGGATGTAAAGTCAATTTATATTTGTTGTCTGTAACCTAGATGCTAAAATAATTTAGATGTTTTAAAAGTATAGGTTGCCTTCCATATAATGACTTTAAAAGTATGTCTATACACTATTCACATTTGGTAATTATTATCTGTGTACATGGCTATACTTTTACTTACTTTAGTCAATTTAATTGCTGAGGATGACTACACTTTACCCATAAAACTCCCCAGAGTCATTAGATCCGTCCATCTATCTCACCACCAGTCACTGTCCCAAAAAATTATTTATTTAATTTCCTGCCCTGTGCACACAATTACATAGTAATTAACACTATTTAAAAGCTAATTATAATTAACATAGCAGTATTCCTCAGATAAGAAGCAAACCAGACCACCAAACAAAATGTAATCATGTTCTTTGGCTATAGAATGTTCTGTGTTTGATACTCATTCATTAATTTATTAAAAGAACTATAAAGCAGGAAACACACGGCTCGATATTAGAGTGGTCGGATGTTCCCTGCAGCAGCGTGATGACATTATCATGCAGCTGTCAGATATCGGAGGAGATGGAGTGCTCAGCTGATGCTTTGCACGGAGACCCCACAGTTTCCATGCAAAGCAATGGACATTGACCGTGGTCCCTGAAAATATGGATGGGCACATATGATATGGGCACATAGATAGCAGTGAGTGCACACGGCACTCGAAGCGGCCATCAATGTAGCCCATATTTACATGTGTGTACCCAGCTTAAGTGTGCTTAAAATTGCAGAATTAACAATGGTACACAAGTTAAACACCATCTGATATTTCAATTATTTAGAGTAAAGCAACAACTTTGCTCTTAAACTCTTATCTCCCTTTACTGCTTCATTTGCTTCATGGAACTCCCACTCTATATTACCAGGTATAGTATTTATCAGTGTATGTAGGAGGTGGTGGAGATCCTGTTCAAACGTATGTTGAATTTATCTTCAGTGTGGCTGACATGAAGTCAACTAGTAATCCATGAAACCAAGACTAATCTTTTGTCTGTTTGTACAGTTGTCCCCAGTCATTTAATAGACATTAACCATCAACAGCATGCAATTTTTTTTTCTGAAATGGGTGAAGGAGGAAACAGAGAGGTCAAGAGATGAGGGCTAAAATCTTGCACCATAATATGCATTGATTTGCAACTCTTGGGCTGATTTTCTCATCATCAGCTTCCAATGTACATGCATTATCTTCTCAATGACCACAATTTGTGCTTTCATTCTGTGATGGTTGCAAAAAGTCTTTTTCTATAATATATAATGACCTACACCTAGTGAATCTGCTTTTGTTAAAGGAAGAAAGACATCTAAGGAATACCAGTAAAAGAAAGCACACTCAAAAAAGTAAATGGATGGTTGAATGTAACAGCCTTCAAAATTTTACTAAGCACAATAAGCTAATAAATTAAAAGAGAGAAACAAATATATATATTACATATACTATGAAAAATAGGTCTATTTCGAATATATTAACTAATTTAAAATATTTATATTTAAAATATTATCCATATTTAGTTTTATAAATACTTACAAAATACACTTGTATGAATCATCTAAACCATACAATTATATTCAAATAGCTCAATCACCCTTTTACATAGAAGATATTAAATTAAATGATAAATGTAACTGCACTCTAAAGCTTGCTCCCTTCACTATACATATCCTCAAGTAGACTCTTCAAACAATTTGTAGCCCAGATGGCCTCATGTAAAGTATTTAAAAATTTGTCGTGCATGGGAGAGGGAGGGGGGGGGG
>CM070040.1:27335370-27345820 GCA_036250615.1 Ptychadena robeensis
ATAGTATATATACAGTCAGGTCCATAAATATTGGGACCTCTATGGTGTAGAGAGCCAAGAACGCGGCCATAGAGGTGAATGGCGCAGATAAACCGCAGGAGATGCGGTTATTAGCTGTGGGCATTGTGCTTGCCAGCGGCCACATAAGTGGAAAAAATGCCTGAGAGGGGCCAGTGCGTATGTGTAGCAGAGGAGTACAGAGGGTATGAGAGGGGCAGTATAGTAACAGAGGAGTACAAGAAGGTGTGAGAGGGCAGTGTAGTAACAGAGGAGTACAGAGGTATGAGAGTGGGAAGTGGCAGTATATGTAACAGAGGAGTACAAACGGATGGAGAGGGGGCAGTATATTAACAGAGAAGTACAGAGCGTATGAGAGGGGGCCAGTATATGTAACAGAAGAGAACAGAGGGGTATGAGATTGGCAGTGATAGTACCGAGGAGTAAGAGGATATGAGAGGGGCAGTATATGTAACAGAGGAGTAAGAGGGTATGAGAGTGGGGCCAGTATATGTAACAGAGGAGTACAGGGGTCTGAGAGTGGGCAGTATATAAATAAAAGAGGGTGTAGGAGTGGGCAGTGTATGTAAACAGGGAAGTGCAAAGGTATGGAGCAAGCAGCAGATGAAATAGAGGAGTAGAGGGCCATAATGAGTGGGGCATAAAGAAGAGGATGCTGAAGGGTACGGCTTTATATCCTAGGTACATTGAAATTGTATTCGTTAGATATGGTTTCCTTTCTTCAGTGGTTCATGTGAAGATTTTCCTGTGGTGATGATGGTGTTTTCCCTCAGTAGAAATGATTAATGAGATGCCAAATTTTTACCATTAGGTGTAGTGCAGCTCCTGTGCTGGATTGGCTAATTCAGTCTGCATGAAATTGCAGCCAATTTAAGATGTGGTATATCATTAATCATGTTTAGGGGAAATCATAACAAATTATATGGAAACCAATTAAGATGGTGTCATAAAAGTTGTCATATATAAACATGCCTGTCAAAGCAATAAAACATGAACTTTTAGATGAATAATCGAAATTGGATCTGAGTATGACTTGATTCAGTATTTTAAAAAAATAAATGCAGATGGGACGGAAATAGACCACTTAAAAATGTAAAAGTCGGGAGGGCATTAAGAAGCAAAAAGGAAAGTGGAACGGTGAACGGGTCTTAGATTACAGCGTTTGAATATGCTTGGCATTGACATCATCTAATTTAGATTAGTAATCCAAGTGATTTTGGATGTAAAAGTCAATTTATATTGTGTCTGTAACCTAGATGCTTAAAATAAATTAGATGTTTTAAAAGTATAGTGCCTTTCCATATAGGTGTTATGACTTCTAAAAGTAGTCTATACACTATTCACATTTGGTCATTATTATCTGTGTACATGGCTATACTCTTTACTACTTTAGTCATTTAATTGCTGAGGATGACTGACACTTTACCCATTAAAATCCCCCAGAGTAATTCGATCCGGCCAATCTATCCACCACCAGTCACTGTTCCCCAAAAATTATTTATTTAATTTCCGGCCCTTTGCACAAATTAATAGTAATTAACACTATTTAAAAGCTAATTATAATTAACATAGCAGTATTCTCAGATAAGAAGCAAACCAGACCACCAAACAAAAGTAATCATGTTCTTTGCTAAGAATGTTCTGTGTTTGATTACTCATTCATTAATTATTAAAAAACTATAAAGCAGAAAACACCGGGTTGCTCGATATTAGAGTGGGCGGATGTTCCCTTGCAGCAGCCGTGATGACATATCATGCAGCTGTCCCATATATCTGAGGGATGGAGTGTCCGCTATGCTCTTGCCGAGACCCCACAGTTTCCATGCAAAAGCATTGACAGTGAGACCGTGGTCCCTGAAATATGGAGGTGCACCATATGATATGGGCAAACGCAAAAAAAAAATAAGATATCAATTTGAGTGCACACGCGGCACTCGAATCGCCATCAGTAGCCCCTATTACATGTGTGTACCCATCTTCAGTGGCTTAAATTGCAGAATTAACATGGTACCCAGCGTTAAACACCATCTGATATTTCAAATTATTTATAGATTAAGCAACAACTTTGCTCTGTGGGAACTCTTATCTCCCTGCTGACTTCCATTTGCTTCATGAACTCCCACCTATATTACCAAGTATAGTATTTATCAGTGTATGTAGGGGGTGGTGGATATCCTTTTCAAAACGTAATGTTGCCTTTATCTTCATTGTGTCTTACATGACGTCACTAGGTATCCATGAAACAAGACTAATCTTTTGTCTTTTGTACAGTTGTCCCCAGTCAAGTTATAGACCATTAACCTCAATCAATGCAATTTTTTTTCTGAAAGGGGTGAGAGGAAAACGATAGGTCAAAGAATGAGTGCTAAACACGTCTGGTGCCTCCAAATAATGATTAGATATTGCAAACTCTTGGGCTGATTTTCGCATCATCAGCTTCCAATGTACATGACCATTATCTTCTCAAGACCACAATTTGCTTCTTTCATTCTGTGAATGGTTTGCAAAAAGGTTTTTTGCTATAATAATATCATGACCTCCACCTAGTGAATCTGCTTTTGTTAAGAAGAAAGACATCTAATAAACCAGTAAAAATAACGCACACTCAAAAAAGTCATGGATGGTTGACTGTAACAGCCTCAAAATTTTACTAAGCAAATAAGCTAATACTTAAAAGAGAGAACAATAATTATAGTACCGATACTATGAAAAAAAGAGTCTATTGTCGAATATATGATCTAATTTACAATTTTATATTTACAAATAATTATCCCTATTTAGTTTTTACTAAATAACTACAAAAATACACTTGTATGAATCATCTTAAACCATCAATTATATTTCAATAGCTCACTCCCTTTCAAAATAGAAGATATTAAATAATGATAAAGGTACTGCACCTCTAAGCTTGCTCCCCTTCACTATCACATCTCCCTCAAGGCGAACTCTTCAAACAATTTGGTAGCCACAGATGCCTTCATGTAACGTATTAAAAATTTGTTCGTTGCATAGAGGCGGGGGGGTGGGTTTCAGCAGAGCCTTCCTCTACATGGAGTGCAGAATATAGCAAATGAGTATTTTGACCACATCATCCTCTTTATGCATGTGGTCTACTCCACGCTGTATAGGCTCGAAAGCCTACCTACCAATAAGCATATTAGTTGATGTCATCTCTGTAAGAAAGGGGTGTGGTTCCTAATGACATCAACACCCCTATATTTAGTTCGTGCATAATTACTCAGGCAACGTCCTGTTCCCCTTTGGCAAAATGGGATCAAAGAGGCTTGACAGCTAGAAAAGTCAAAAATAGTGAGATATCTTGCAAGGGATGCCACACTCTTAAACTGCAAGCTCTGAAGCGTGATCATCGAACCATCAAGTGTTTCAATTCAAATATCAACAGGTTCGCAAGAAATCTTGTTGAACAATCAAGGCGCAAATACTACTGCCCAGGACCTGTCAAAGTCAATCGTGGCAGCTGCCAATATGCCACTGCACCAGGTTGGCCATATTTCAGAGCTGCAACAGCACTGTAGTGCCAAAAGCACAAGGGGTGCCATACTCGCAGAGCCAGAAAGCTGAAACGACCACCACTAGGAACAACACACAAACACAAAGCTGAACGTCAGACGGGGCCAAGAAAATATCTCACGATGATGTTTTCTACGGTTTATGGACTGATTAAATGAGATCATTGATGGGCCGATGGGTGGGCACGTGCTGCTTGGTAAAGGCAAAGAGCTCCATTCCGACTCGACGCCAGCAAGGGTGGATTAACTGGTTTGGGCAATTTGTATCATCAAAACATGAGCTTGTGTGCCTTTTCTGGTTGACTTATGGATTCAAGCTCACTCCCATCCTACTACCAGTTTCTGGAAGACAACCTTCTTCCAGCAGTGGTACGTAAGAATTCTGCATCCTTCAGAAAAACAATGATTTTCATGCAGACAATGCTCCATCACACGCGTCCAGTACCACAGCGTGGCTGGACAAGAAGGTATAAATGACGAAAACTAATGACAATGGCATCCTTGTTCACCTGATCTTAACCCCCACTTGAGAACTTTGGTCCATCATCAACTGTGTGATTTACAAGAAGGGAAAAAACAGTACCCCTCTCTGACAGTGTCTGGGAAGGCTGGGTTGCTGCTGCACGCAGGTTTGTGGGAACGATCAAACACTGACAGACTCCATTGATGGCCGGCTTTTGAGTGGTCCTGTGCAAAGAACTGTGGCTATATGGTCACTGATTTGTTTTTGTTTTGTTTTAAATGCAGAACTTATTTTGTGAATGTTTATATGTTTATTGGTTTCGCTGGGTAAAAATCAAATAATTGAATGGGTATAAATTTGTTTTTGTTACGTTGGCCTAATCATTCTGCACATAATAGTCACCCTGCACACGATATCCCCCAAAAATAGCTAAAACTAAAACAACTAAAAACTACTTCCCAAAATATTCAGCTTTGATATTAAATGAAGTTTTTTGGGATTCATTGAGAATCATGTTGTTGTTCAATAATAAAATTATTCCTCAAAAACACCACTTGCCTAATAATTCTGCACTCCCTGTATTCTCAAGTATAGGGCAAAGTAAGTTTGGGTAATAGATGCACAAGATGGATTCCTCTCAGAATAACTGTGCTCATTCTTGAAAACCAATAAGGAAGTATGTGGTAATTGTCTGCACAAAATGTAATTGATATTTTTATCAAAATTGCAAATATCTTCTTACACAGCAATATTTAATTTTACAGAATCTGCTTTCAAAGGTTATACAACATGTGGAGGTTTAAAGCAGCATTCCAGCCTAAAATGTGTATTTGTGTTTTCGTTTGTAAAAATGTAAAATATGTTCTGGTAGCAAAAGGAATAAATCAGCCATAAATAGAACTGACAGTGTCCCTTCAAGCTCTTATTCACACTCATTTTTTACTAGTAAAGCCTTGTTCACACCCTAATAGCTTTATCCACTTAAAATGTTTGTTAGTGATAATTTCCAAAGGCAACAGCGTTAACGGACATAGTGCAGATATAATGTCAGGTTCTCGATTTGTACACGGTGCATACTGCTTTCACATTTGCCTTAAAGTTGTCCATACACCTTTGATCTCTCTGTCAGATATTCTTTAGATCTACCAACAACCATGTAGTATAGGGTCCTCTGCGATTGAACACAGGTAGACTTAATGGTTTAGAAAGTCCCTCATATAACATGGTTTTGGTAAAACAAAAGAAGATCTAAAAGAAGAAAAAAGTGTATGGGGACCCTAACATGCATTCCACTCTTTTATTATACAGATTTAGACCACTCATCTTGGTATTTTGAGTCTGTCAAGTGTAAAGTATTTTATATTTAAAAATTATATTTATCATTCATTTGACCAGATTTTTACTTGAAAATCAGCTTTAGTCATTACATCAAGTTGCATAATCACGATTCTTTATATTTTATGTTTCTGCTGGCAACTTTTAGTTCAGTTTAACTACTTAGGAAATCATTTAGCTATTGGATGGTCATACAAATCCCCATTTATAGACCACCAACAGATTACACCAAGTAATATTTCTATATTTTTCTATCTTTACAAACCTAATGCTAAATGCTGATTTGCTATGGAGCTGTGATTTAGCATATGAAACAAATTACCTTACCTGTTCCTCTTGCTAACCAAAAACAATTTGTAGGAAAATTGTTCTTTTGCTATTGTTTTATTATTTTTTCTATTTTATTTTTAAATTGGTTAAGGTACCCATACACCGATTCGATATTCAATTTCGACTCCCGATTTTTGCTTTACTGCTATCTTTAAAAGTCGGTCGACCGATCGGCCAGTTGTATCAGGAATCTTTTAAAAGTCTCTTTTAAATGTGGCCAACAGACTGAAAATTACGGGCATCATCATTCGGGACCCGACAGACTTTTCGCCCGATTTTTCTTAAACAGCATCGGTCGGACTACATTTGCATGTTACGCATCCCGAACGATCAACCTACCCAACCGACTGGATCGGTCGGAAGGTCTATACATTTTGAATATTGTGCCAATAAGTTTTATTAGGCATTATTTTCTACTAATGGCATGTTGCCATCTTCTTTTTAATAACAAATAAAATGTAATATTCTGCATAATATTATTGTTATAACCTTTTATTATATAGGACCGATCGGGCTCAATTGAATAGAATATAAAGCATATTCAATTGAAAGTCACAGAAACAAAACATACAAAAAAATTTTATCCAGTTGTTTTTTCCATATGTTCATGCTTTTAAATAATATATGCATTTCTTTCTTTTGCATTTTGAAGCATGGATGAAGAAAAAATTGTGTGCCCCAGCTGAAACACACAGAACAAGCACACACATACACAAATGGTTTTGTTTTTTTTCTGCTGATAAGGTATGCATGCAACTAGCTGAATCATCCAGTATTGCCCCTCTGTTAATATAACCGCTGACCACTGTCTAAAAATATATGTTGCGTTTTGCAGTGAGTTTTTATTAGGAAGCCTGATTTTGTCTCTTTTGATATATTACACATGGCTAGAATAGTGTTGTTGTGTTTTACAATACAAATGTGAGTAAAACACAATTCATTAATTTACTGTTGATATCTTTATTTAAAAATAGTTGGCTGCATCTGTATAGGAGAGGAAAAAAGGACATCTGAAAAACAAGCCATTAGTAAATGTGAAGGGCAGAGCACTTAAGATAATGGTTGATGCTGACACACTTCATGGAAGTTGCCAGGATATGTTTGTAGCATGGAAACAACCTAACCTAAGTTATTTATGGAAGTTATCACAGAAGTTGAAGGATTTAAATAATTTTTATCCACACCATGCACCATGTCAACACCTTAAAATGCTTGGTATTATTACAATGCTCAATTCAATTGGCCTGTTGCACCCTATTAACTGGTTGTTCTAGTCATATACTTCTCTAAAAGATAAAGGGAATACTATAATAAGACATCCTAGATCTGAATGATTGAAATATTCTTATTAAATACTTTGTTCTTTAGTTCTTTAAAAAAAAAACAACAACTGGGCATGCTCCTGATGAGGTGGCGGAAGGTCTTCTGAGGGATCCCCTCCCACACCTTCACTAAAGCAAAGAAGGTTTGCTGTGTCTGTCAGTGTAGTGTCCAGAGCATAGAGGCACTACCAGAAGACAGGCCAGTACATCTAGAGACGTGGAGGAGGCCGTAGGAGGGCAACAACCCAGCATCAAGACTGCTACCTCTGCCTTTGTGCACGAAGAAACAGGAGGAGCCCTGCAAAATGACCTTCACTTGAGGGTGGTATAAGGGCCCAATGTCTACAGGTGGGAGTTGTGCTTACAGCCCAACACCATGCAGGACATTTGGCATTGGACAGATAACACCAAGATCGGCAAATTCAGCACTGGCATTCTGTGCTCTTCGCAGATGAAAGCAGGTTCACACTAAGCACTGTCTGGAGACTCTGTTGAGAACGTTCTGTTGCCTGCAACATTTTCCAGCATGACTTATTTGGCAGTGGGTCAGTAATGGTGTGCGGTGGTATTTCTTTGGGAGGCCGCAGAGCCCTCCATGTGATTGCAAGAGGTCACGTTGCACCACAGACTGTCCAGGAGTTGGGGGATGCTTTAGTCCAGGTGTGGGAGGAGATCCCTCAGGAGACCATCTGCCACCTCATCAGGAGGATGCCCAGGCATTGTAGGGAGGTCATACAGGCACATGGAGGCCACACACACTACGGAGCCTCATTTTGACTTGTTTTAAGGGCATTAAATCACAGTTGGATTAGTGTTTTTTTCCCTGGAGGCCTGAATTTGGAGTGTGACTCCAAATCCAGGCCTCCATGTGTTGATAATTTAAATTTCCATTGATAATGTTTGTGTTATTTTCTTGTCAGCACATTTAACTGTGTAAAGAACAAAAGGAGTTAATACAAATATTTTATTCGTTCAGATCTAGGATGTCTTATTTATGTGTCCCCTGTATTTTTTAGAGCCGTGAAGTCTAAAGGCTCCCATACACGGGTCGATTTTTCACCAAATTTTTTGACTGATCGATCACTGTGCGCGTTCACGCCAATCGATCAGCGATCATTCGAGTTCTGCCCACCCTGAACGATCAACAAACAAAATCTGAATCGACTAAAAATCGGATCGGACATTGAACCGACATGTTGGTTTTTTTGGTCGATCGTTTGGCAATCGGAGTTTGTTGGTGGCCCCCTAGCTTTTGGAGATCGGCTCATGTCCAAATCGACCACAAATTGGATTCCCAAGGTGGTGTTTCATCGATTCCCAATCCGATCAATCGCCAATTCCACGATCACCTGGAATGATCGGATCGGGAATTAATCGGGGACAAATCCACCTATGTATGGCTACCTTTAGTTGTCTTTTTGTATGGATTGTGCAAGCCCTAGTACAGTAAAACCTTTATAGCTATTGCAGCATCATGATAATGTATGATGTATTACCATATATATAAAAGACTACTTTATGCAATTTTTCTCAAGTTGGTTAATTTAAAGGGGGGCAATACATGGGGCGATTGATTGAAAATAAATTCCTCTTTTCTGATTTCGGATATATCTACAAGCATCTTTTTTAGAATTATTTATCAATTTGCATTCATTCAGATTTTAAAGAAATGCATGCAGACTTCTATTTTTATTAATTGGAAAGGAATCAAATTATTTTTTCAATTAATTTATATTTCATTGACACTCAATATTTCAATTGCAAAAGTCGAAAAATACCAGCAAAGAATTAGGCAGAGTGGTTAGTAGGATCATGGTCTTATATACAGAATGTCTCTTGAATACCTTGAATAGGCCAGTTCTAGATGGGGTTTCAATTACAGACTAATTATGCCTCTCCTTAAGCAAAATCTGGTTGAAAGGTCAAGGATGCTAAAATTCACTGTAACAACAAATATTCATGCATTGTATTTGAGAAACATATAGAAGAGACTACTATGTTTATACAGTGGATATAAAAAGTCCCCACAACCCTGGTAAAATGGTTCCAGTGCTGTACAAAATCAGAAAAATATAAATCTCTGAACTTTTTCCACCTTTAATGTGACCTATAAACTGTACCACTCAAATGAAAAACAAACTAAAATATTTTAGGGAAGAAAAGATATAAAAATAAAAAATATGGTTGCGTAAGAGTCCACACTCTTAAACTAATACTTTGTTGAAACACCTTTTGATTTTGTTACTCACTCATTTTATCACTCTTTATCACCAAGTCTTTTTTGGGTATGGGTCTATCAGCATGGCACATTTTGACTTGGCAAGATTTGCCCAATCATCTTTGCAGAAACACTCCAAATCTGTCAGATTGCGAGGGCATCACCTGTGCACAGCCCTCTTCAGATCACTCTACAGATTTTCAATCGGATTCAGGTGTGGGCTCTGGCTGGGCCATTGCAAAACTTCTTCTTGTGAAGCCATTACTTTGTTGATTTGGATGTATGCTTTTGGTCGTTGTCATGCTGAAAGATGAAGTTTCTCTTCATGCTCAGCTTTCTAGCAGAAGCCTAAAGGTTTTGCACCTAAATTGACTGGTATTTGGAACTAATTCCCTCTATCTTAACTCAGGCCCCAGTTTCAGCTGAAGAAAAACAGCCCCAAAGCATGATGCTGCCACCACCATGCTTCACTGTGGGGATGGTGTTCTTTTGGTGGTGATTTTTAATTTAAGTGGTACAGTTTATAGGTCACAATAACGGTGGAAGAAGTACTATAATTATTTATATTTGCCTCATTTTTGTACAGCACAGGAACCTGACATTTTACCAGGGGTGTGTGAACTTTTTATATCCACTGTAGCTTGAGATGAGTAATATATAAATAGTTAACCTAGCTGTGATGAATAATCAATGTATTCGCCATATATATCGTAACCTAAGCCACCTTACATTTCCCCAGACCCTTCATAGTTAAATTCAACCATTCTGTAGAAATCATGGAATGTCTACCATGCCTGGTTGCGCCCACCTGTGTAAATATGTAGGGGGTCCTAAATGCGAGATGGAGATATCCCACTTTATTACACCCCCCAATAAACCATCTAGTATCTGGTGTTCGGAAGAAAAGGGAGGGGGACGAGTGGGTTCATTCAGAGGACACCAAGAAAGTTGAACCCTGATTCAACTTCGGATTAATGGTTGGAGAGATTACCTATAAAATCATATTTCAATACATGGGAGATGCTGGTAACTCGTAGAGGTGACCCTCCATAGGACAATGCATATTTGGAAACAAGGATGGAATGTGTGTGGCGTTCCTGGGCTGAGATCTCTGGATTGGCATCGTGGCATGGCATGTTCTGTTCGTGTTTGGACACTGTGGATTTGGTAAGCCGTGCTGGGAGTGAGTGTGTGCCCCATGTCGTGGTCGCATGTTCCTCGGGCAAGTTATACA
>CM070040.1:27366636-27408157 GCA_036250615.1 Ptychadena robeensis
TCCGGAGACACAGGTGCCCCCAGGTCTGCAATCTCCTCCCCCGTCAAAGTGGGGAGGGTGATCCGGTCCAAAAAAGAGCGAGCTCTAGCCTCATCAAACTGCTGCGGTGCATACAGGGCAGAGAAGAAATTCCGCAGTTCCGTGGTCACGGCCCTCGGATCAGTCAATAGTGCACCAGACTGTCCTTTTAATTTGGTGATATGAGTAGCAGGGTTATAGGCCCGAACTAAGTTCGCCAAAAGTCTCCCCGCTTTATTGCCAGAGCGAAAGAAAGCGGCACGTTTTTTATAGCGCACGTGAATGTCAAATTGATCTATCCAATGGTCCGCCATACGTTTGCAATGCTGCCAGTGGTCCCTATCCTGGATAGTCAGAGTCTCTTTGTAAGCTACGTATGCTTCCCTAGCTGCGCGGCAGGAGGATGTATAATTCTGCATGGCCAATTTCCTCGTGAAAGCCACATAGGGAATAATGTGGCCCCGGAGGACCGCCTTGGCTGTTTCCCAGTAAAGAACGGGGTCGTCCTTGTGGTCCCCATTATCTCTTTCAAAGTTCCACCACCATTGGGTCAGTTGACTTGTCATCTGCAAGGAGATGTGCGGGGAACCTCCACACACCCCCCCTGTCGGCACCCCCCACCCACCGATAGACAGAGAGATAGGGGCATGGTCAGTTATCACAATAGAACCGATACCCGCATCAGTGATCTGTGAGACAAGTCGAGAGTTAGTCAAAAAAAAGTCGATGCGGGAATGAGTGTTGTGGACCGGGGAAAAAAAGGTACAATCTCTGTCCAGGGGGTGAAGGTGCCTCCAAACGTCAGTCAGTCCAGTCGTCTGAAGAAAAGCAGTCATGTTCAAGTCCTGAGGCCCCCGTCGGATCCCAGGTGCACTGTCCAGTCTAGTCCTATCCTCCGCCGTACAAGGTACTGCGTTCAAGTCGCCCCCCAGCACCATCGCCGTCTCCTCCCCCACCGTCAACACCATATCACGAAGGGAGTCCAAGAAGGACGAGTTATTCACATTTGGACCATAGACGTTAATCAACATCAAAGTACGGCCTCTGATTTCCACTTCCGCCCTAAGCCAACGGCCCGACACCATATCACCTGTTGAGCCCAATACCGAGTATTGCAGATTTTTGTGGAATAACGTGAGAACGCCCGCCGCATTACCCTTAGCAGGTGCCCCTATGACCTCCCCCACCCAATCCCTGCGTAGATACTTAAATTCTGGAGCCGTTAGATGGGTCTCCTGCAAGAATACAATATCAGGTTTTAGCTTTTTAAGGTGACGAATTACCATAGACCGTTTTTGGGGAGACTTTAAACCCTTCACATTCCACGAGATGATCTTCAAGTCCCGTACATCAGATAGAAAGAGGTAACATAAAGGAATAATAAGCAGGTTCCACGGAACCAACAACAAAAGGAAAAGAGAACACCCGTCCCAGCAGAGCAGGGTTCCCTTTTACAGCTAGTGAGCAGATAATACCATAACCGTATAAGGAGGCACCAACTGATCCCTGACGCGAGGATGGAGGCTACACAACCCCCCCACCCCACCCAGTAACCCTTGAAAAGCACACCTGAGCAGCCCTTTCCCTGGATCCCCCCCCCCAACAACCACAAATAAACCGCAAACATAAACAAAAACAACAGTGTAAACCAACAAGCCTCGCTCAGAACGAGGAAACGCACACCTTCAGAGGACTCCCTTTTTTCCCCATGGACAATCATGGAAATTGGGTAAATTTACTTCAACCCACTATTTTGCACGCACAGACATGGCTAATCCTACCCGGGGAACATGGGGAGCAAACCTCCGCCCCATGTCCCCGGACAGGCACCCCCGCTATAGCAAGATTTTAACTAGCAGACAAGCAATACCCCCCCCCGCTGCAGCACAGAGTCTATAGTCCAAAGTCCCAAGCTCCCACCCGACTAGCAGGTACCAAGCCTCAGCTTACGTGTCGCCGTGTCAATCCCCTCTCGGTGTCACTAGCGGAGTCGGGGGGCCGATGTATCAGGAGATGGGGGATCACGATCTTCCCGCAAAGAAGCTGCTTCTTCAGGTGTCGTAAAGACCGAAGTAGTCCCATCTTGGTTGTGCACCCGAAGAATCGCAGGATACTGTAGAGCAAAACGAATCTTGCGCCGGACCAGATCCTGGCATATGGGGTTGAATGCCTTCCTCTTTTTCGAAACTTGCATTGAGTAGTCTGCGAATAAAAGCAATTTGCAGTCGTCCACTTGTAGTCGTCTTTTTTCCCGGTATTTGCGAAGGATGGCGGTAGGCCTATGACTCTCAGGTTGTTCCGACGCGAGCGATTCTCGAGGTCCTCGTTTTTATCATTTAACACCTCCACCTTCCGCTCAAGCGCCACAGCCTTGTTTGTAACCACTTCCAAGGATTCTCTCATATTCCCCACAGTCATTTCCAGCAGGTCTATTCGGGCGTCATGGTCCGCTATGTCCGCCTTAATGGGCTCCAGGTGAGTGGCAATGGCATCCGTAACAGCCTGAAGGAAGTCCGTTTTTAAATATGCCGCAACACCCCGCGCCAGCTTTTTGTAACTAATCGGCTCAGAAGGACGGACCATGTCGTCGTCCGAGTCCGTACCAGAGTCGTGCGCCATGCGGTCTGATGTCTCCGCCATCTTGGCCTTGGGTCCGGTCCGAGCACGGGACTTGTGGAGCGCGCGTCTTTGCTGTCCGCTCCGGGAAAAATACTTCTCCATGCGCACCCTAAGAAGTGGGTAATGCCGGCGTAGTCGTCGGGTGAGCCGAACCGCCCTAATCAGGTTTCTGCAGCGGGATGGAGGTGACACGGGGGGAGCCCTCTCTAACACGTCTTAGTCCATGGGGCACCGGAACCGGAAGTTAGGATATTGTTTTAAATGAATCCTGAGCAATATCCATACAGCACCTATTAAAATGATCTTTCAAATGAACCTTTTTAACTCCTGCTCTGCCTGTTGGAGCTTGGAGCTGGGAAAAAGCAGAAATATTTCAGAGCCATCAGTTTTTCTGCTTTAAAGCAATTGATTTTTTCTGTTACAAAAAGGTACCTTAAAAATAAAAATTTGACTTTATATATTTTTATATATACAGTAAAGGCCAAAAGTCTGGACACACCTTCTCATTCAATGTGTTTTCTTTATTTCATGACCATTTACATTGGTAGGTTCTCACTGAAGCAATCAAAACTATGAATGAACACATGTGGAGTTATGTACTAAGGCGAATTAATTGAAAACATGTTTAAATTCTAGTTTCTTCAAAATAGCCACTATTTGCTCAGATTACTGCTTGACACACTCTTGGCATTCTCTTGATGAACTTCAACAGGTAGTCACCTGAAATGGTTTTCACTTCACAGGAGTGAAGCCTTATCAGGGTTATTTTGTATATGTTCATGCTTTATAAATGGGGCGGGGACCGACCAGCAGTTGTGTTGTGCAGAAGTCAGGTTAC
The DNA here is from genome assembly GCA_036250615.1 of Ptychadena robeensis. Lineage (NCBI taxonomy): Eukaryota > Metazoa > Chordata > Amphibia > Anura > Ptychadenidae > Ptychadena > Ptychadena robeensis. Next base: position 27,370,112 of record CM070040.1, read on the forward strand.
TACACAGCCGACAGCTCTATTGGACAACTGTTAAAATTCATATTATGGCAAGAACCAAGCCGCTAACTAAAGAAAAACAAGTGGCTATCATTACTTTAAGAAATAAAGGTCAGTCAGTCCTGCAAATTGCAAAAACGTTAAAAGTTGCAAGAACCATCAAGCACTACAACAAAACTGGCACACATGAGGACCGACCCAGGAAAGGAAGACCAAGAGTAACCTCTGCTTCTGAAGACAAGTTCATCCGAGTCACCAGCCTCAGACAACGCAAGTTATCAGCAGCTCAGATCAGAGACTAGATAAATGCTACACAAAGTTCTAGCAGCAGACACACCTCTAGAACAACTGTTAAGAGGAGACTGCACGAATCAGGCCTTCATGGTCAAATAGCTGCCAGGAAGCCACTGCTAAGGAGAGGCCGCAAGCAGAAGAGATTTGTTTGGACCAAGAAACACAAGGAATGGGCATTAGACCAGTGGAAATCTGTGCTTTGGTCTGATGAGTCCAAATTTGAGGTCTTTGGTTCCAACCCCTGTGTCTTTGTGACACTGTTGGGGAATTTTTTAAAATTGAATGGCTACCACAGCATCCTGCAGCGGCATGCCATCCCATCTGGTTTGCGTTTAGTTGGACAATCATTTATTTTTTAACAGCACAATGACCCCAAACACACCTCCAGGCTGTGTAAGGGCTATTTGACCAAGAAGAAGAGTGATGTAGTGCTGTTACAGATGACCTGGCCGCCACAGTTACCGGACCTGAATCCAATCGTTATGGTTTGGGCTGAGCTGGACCGCAGAGTGAAGGCAAAGGGGCCAACAAGTGCTACACACATATGAAAACTCCTTCAAGACTGTTGGAAAACCATTTCAGGTGACTACCTGTTGAAGTTCATCAAGAGAATGCCAAGAGTGTGCCAAGCAGTAATCTGAATGGTGGCGATTTTGAAGAATCTAGAATATAAAACATGTTTTCAGTTATTTCACCTTTTTTTTGTTAAGAACATGCTCCACATGTGTTCATTCATAGTTTGGATGACTTCAGTGAGAACCTACCAATGTAAATGGTCATGAAATAATGAAAACACATTGAATAAGAAGGTGTGTCCAAACTTTTGGCCTGTACTGTATATATATATACATTTTGTGAAAAAAAACAACACTCAAAAAAACTCAATGCAATTGGAAGGTGTGCTTGAATGGCTAAAAAACAAACTGTTAGATAGAAACAATATTAGGCCAGATAGGTAGAGTTTTCACTATGAAGAATGGTAGTAAGGTTGCATATTTCACTCAGATTATACAATAACACTGGTTGAAAGAGTTGGGCTATCACATCAAGCCTTGGCACCACAGTGAAAACACCATGTCACTAGTGTTGATCGTGAATATTTGAATCACAAATTTTTATTGTGAATATTGGCACTTTTTATTGCAAAAATCTTTTTGATTTTAAACATAAACATTTCTACTTTTGGGATTCTTCAGTAATAATTTTTTTGTGAAAGGATAGTTCTAGTTAGATCCCAGTTGCACACAGCTCCACACTACCATACTATTAGGGTTCTAGCCATTAAGCATTCCCTAAATCAAAATTTAGTTGGTTTAATGTTAAAGTACATGCTAAGGACTAAATATTACCTCCTGCTACTGTAGAGATCCTAGTACACTCAAGGCTCAGGCACCACATCGTTTCCCAATGTTTGTTTTTGTATACTTATATTACATAAACTGTATCCATGAGTCCTTTTTGTGGGTTTTATTTCAACATGAGGCATGTTTAATTATTCCTAGTATTTTCTGCGTTCGTTTTTCTGGGAAGGAATATTCCCCCAGTGGAATATAGTGTTATTATATCATGGATGTATATTACCACACAGAAAGTTTTATGACACAAAACAGTACTTTTTCCAACATTTCTTTGCTTCTGACAAACACATATGGTGCTAAAAGTTTACAATTGGGCATATTTGGTTTCTTTTTATTGGATTTGGAATTGGATGAAAGTGGAACATTAATACAACCACAGAGTTAATATTCATAGTTCATATGAATAAAGGATTGAGTGTGTACCTGTAGTTGGACCTGGTGTACTGTAGACATTTCAATGTTTCATTTTATCTTATGCATAGCAAAAAAAAACTTGGCCCAACACCTAATATTTTAATTCAAAATGTAATTAGTCAATATTTTTATTGCTCAACAATGGATTTGGCTTTATAACAGATGATGTAGCAGCCTATGGTCTTTATGCTCATAAAACAAAAATGATAAAAGTGAATTGACAGCTGGAAAAAGAGCGTATTCTCTCAATGTAATCAGCAGAGACCATTTTATAATAGGAAAAATGGGATTGGTATCATGCAATTATTATAATGCTGAACTAATAGAAATTCAGTATATACTATGGGGAATGTAGCATACAATACACACCAGCAATCATACTGGCTAACAGATGGAAGGCAGCAGAATACAATCAATTTACATACTAAAGCCCCCCATACATGTTCCGATTATTCTCCCGACCGATTTTTCGTCCGATCCTGTCACCCGATTTTCACCTAAAATGTTATGGTCGGTCGGTCGGCTGGCACAAAAAATCGGAATTCGAATTATCACCGATCCATCAGCCCGACCCTATTTATTAACAGCAGATCGACCAAAAATTTACGGACAGGTCCGAAGCGGTCCCGATCGATTTTTCAGCCGATTTTGAGACATCGGGATCGGTCGGGTACATAATTCCGAATCCGATTAATCTCCCGATCGATTAATCTCCCGACCCGATCGGTCGGGCAAAATTCGTACGAAAAATCGGAACGTGTATGGGGGGCTTTATGTATACTAATATTGGACTGATAATCTTTTGCAAGTAGTAAGTATAATTTCTGAAAACCATGGGCATCATGACCAACAATATGGCCTTTCCAAAAATCATTGTTAAGTATATGCACATTTAAATATTTATACATTCTTAAAAATATATGGGCCTTTATCTCAAAAATTTCAGAGAGATGTAGTTGCAGGTACCATTCTGTTGCTGGTACCATTCAGTAATATGTGCCCAAATTTTGCAGCAAAAACACATTCCTTTTCAATAATTTAATTAATTCTTTAAGTAAGAAACATTTGCCAGTTTCAAGCATAAAACACTGGAAGGATGATGGAAGTTCAGAAGCACAACTGGGACAACCTTAGAGCTTCTCTGTATTCTGTTAAAACTGCAGGATTAATAACTCATCTGTTACCATTGTTGCTTAGGTTCATAAAGGGCATTATTTAAAGCTTATTTCTGCTTGTAATTAATATTGAAATTATTACCCAAATTATTTGGGAAATTATTACCCAAACTTTCCTTGCAGGGCCCCCTTTTCTAGATAGAAACCCTCCCATTCAATCTACAAACTTACAGAAGTAGTTGTTTTTGCTATGTAGTCCTTGCCTAGAATACTATTTAGGGTATGCTCAGGCAATATGTTACTTCTCCATTGAGAGCTCATTTACACTGGCAGTTTTAACCGCTAGGTAAACAACCCTTTAACGTAACCAGCCCGATAGGTCCTCTATGGGGTCCTAATTAAGATGACCTGTGAATGCCTGCACTATTTTGCAATCACTTGCAGGGAGTCGTGTCTCATGCGGCTGCAGGAGTGAACTGTCAGTTCCCAAGCTGGAGAAAGGTTACAGAAAACTGTGAAAATGTGGAAAAAGAAATGCCCTGCACATACTTTCCAAGTGTACTGTACATAGCCCAAAAATGATCAACCTTTGACATTTTCTGTCTCATCTCTCCACATAAAAGAGTCGGCTGTTGTGTTTAAGTAAATGCAAAGTAAATGAACCATTTTTTTGTCGATTTTGGAACCAAAATAGATTTCATAACTTATATAACAGAATGTCAGATCACTAGACAGATCATTTACTATTACAAAAATATCATTCCATTAGTCCTAATTTGATCTACTATGTACTTATCTTCCTTAAATATCAACGTTTGTAGTACAGTACATTCTTATTGATTGTCTGGAGGGAAGGAATGCATGCAATAGGTCAGCTGACCCATCCTTATTCTAATCATTTTCCTTTAGAAAACAAGTTTATCAGGTTTGTTCTTCTTGAGAAAGGTCATCTTGCTGGGTATGCCCGAGGCCAAGTGATGAAGTGCCAACCAATCTGACTCAGATGCTGTTATTGAGAGGCATAGGCTCAAAGAACAATATATTTTTTTTGCCATCTATTTATACAATAAATATTTGTTATGAATTGTGTTGGTTAGTTACAGATGTTAGAGAATATTGATCCAATCTGACTATGTGTGCCTATTACTCTGTACCTGATGACTGAACCCACACGGGATAAAGATTAATAGTCAAGGTGAAGTTTCCAATTGATTGCATTTGTAAGCCCTAAGAAAGGGTTGTGTCTGTAGGTATTCCCAAGAATTAGAAATTATGATCCCCTGTAACTGAAAACTCAACCATACTGCTTTGAATAGTGGTTTTCACTAGACCTGGACAGTCTGTGGGTGATTGACACTGTTCAAAGTTGTTTTTGTTTTGTTTTAGAGAACCCAAAGTCCAAAAATACTAAAGCCACAAAGAGAAAAAAATATTGCCTTATATATTTGAATGATTTAGACTTGCTTGCTTAGGGTGGGCCTTAGTTATCATATAGCCCACAAAGTCACCTGGAATAGCTAAGTTGGTTGGAATTAAGTAGTACATTCCTGAAAAAGGCATGTATTGTAGGAGACCCCTACATAATTGAACTATGTTTTCAAGAAAATTGGGGTTTTGGTGAAAACCATACAGCTACTTTGATGCACTCATTTCTACCTGTAGACAACCAATGCATTTTTGCTTTTAGACAATAAATACACATGATAGAATGCTGCATACTTCTTGTGTGTGGCACCACTAGTCCTTACTTCTGAGCTCCTGTCTCCAGTGCTCATCAGTAGCTGCCAATGGTCTTAGAATTATCCTTTCTCTGTGGGCCATTATTAGTTGTCAGGTAAATCACCATTAATTAGACAAGAAATGAAAGTCAGTGCTATCCTAGAGTCTTCGATTTGTGTTATTATTTTAACAATAAACTAACCTAGCTGATATACCTAGCCTTATTAAAATATTCCTGATATTAGCTCCCTAAATATTTATGTGGTCCATTTTCTAAAAAACCTCAGCAGGACTTTACTTTATATTTCTCTTGGTGTCGTAAAGAATACCTTGTTGTATTCATAGCTCTGTGCCTTTAAGGGCGCAATGCAAGTCACACATTCTAAGCAAGTAATAAAGAATATATATTATGGGATCCCTGCTATCCCCTAGTGGCTGCCTTTTGTTGTTACAATTGTTTTACCTTATGCAAAACATTTGTTTTCTGGAGACGCTTCAGCTAGCTGAGGTTTATCTCCAATACTTTGAAGTGGAAAGTTACTACTATGGTGCTCATAATCCCCCCTCCCCTGCCTGTAAAATTCTTTATCATCTGATAACAGATTTATATTTAACATTCCCACAGAGATACTAATTCACCCTTTCCTGAAATGACCCAGTCTTAAAAATCTTAGATATGTAACTCCAGATAATACAAAGTTACATTCCAGTAAGAAATAGATAAGTAACATGCATAATGTAAGTTTTGTATTTTTAATTACATAAAATGTTTATTGGATAACTGCTTTTTAATGTGTTTGCTTACATCATTGACTTAGACAGTGAAGTTAGGTAGGTTATTCAAAGTTCTTAGCCACCTTCTGGAAGAGGACTATAGCATCTTATTGTGTCTTGTGACTTGTAGAGTATAATTCCATGTGAAACTAATATTTGTCTATTAATGGAGATTAATCATAAAACCCATATGCAACAAGACCAACCCCATGTGACAGCACACAGACTTGAGCAGCCAATTACCAAGGTTGGACTTCCACATGGTTGGGAATGGGGCAGTAAAATTATTCACCTAAACTTTGTCACCAAACACTGTTGCCTACTAAGGGATGAAATAATAAAAGTTTCATTAATTTCTTTATGTGAGGTCAGCAATGCAGTAGTGGTTCTGTCAGATACGAAGGTGCATTTTGTTCTTTGGTAGCCAAAAGAAATGAGCAGATTTGATAAATAAAGATGCTGACACTGGAAATGTTCCTGTAAATTAAGTATGACAGTCTATTGTGAATGAGCATGCCACAGACACTTTATTAAAATGGTCTAATGCATTTGTAAGTTTATTATTGTTACAACTATTTCATTTCACAAAAATGTGTGGGAAAATGCACCATTATGTCCAGAAATAGGAGCAAAAGGCATGGGAATTCAGAACAGCAGCATTTGGTTGCTTCATACTGCAGATCTAATGAAAATGTCTAATTTTATTTCACAAGTGTTGAAGCATAGGTATTTAACAACCATTTAACTTTTAGCTATGTAATAAATTAAAAGCAATATATTTAAAAGCATAAATATTCCAGAAACAAAGCTCCACATCACTGAGTTTCATACATTAAAGCAGTCCTAAAGACCAGATTACATAAAGCATTATATCATAAGGCAGATCATTGCAGGTTTGGGTGAGAAAGCAATTGAAGTCTTCTGACTAAATGTGCATAACGTGTGTAGCACATCAAAGCATACATATAACAGAAGTTAAGTGGCTATGTTTCCTCTTTGCCTCCAGATTAGTATGGGAACAGAAAAAAGGTGAAAAAAGAAAAACGTTTTTCAAGAAACGGTTCTGCAGATACAGTGTAGTATTCCACCATCTGAATCTGGTGCATAGGGAGTTTTTTGGACACTGTCTCTACTCAGTGGGGCGTTTTTCAAGATCGCACTCGTTTTAGCTTCAAGGTAACCAAAAGTAGTAGTAGGTTCTCAGACTGACTCAGACAGGTGTGGATATATCTCTGGGTATTTCTTTCGTTCCCCGGCAAAAAGAAGGCTCAGATCAGTATAGGATATAAACATCAACATGTTAAAAGACAACCATGTAACTTCTTTAGTATGAGGTAATAGAATGGAATCTCCACACCCCAACCAAAAAAATAGAAGGTGCTTACATGCCTCATTCCATTGCAATTTCCAAAAAGAAGAGGCTTACCCCTTATTTTAGGACACTGAGTGGATTTATGCTTCTAAATCCTTAACATCCTTCCAGGCAGATTCTAAGAATTATTTTGCGTTGAAGTTTTAAGTTAACTTTGACCAAACATTGATCAGCAATGGTTGAAAACATGGGGATGTTTCCCAACAATCACCTGCCAAAGGGAATGCTACCCACCATTTCCCACAGTTCTACTGAGCTATTGGTATTCTATTGATTTCATGTAGTTTTAACTATAGTGGTGTGGCCCTGCATGCAATTTTGCTACTATCCAATGGCAGTTGAAGCACATTAAAAAAGACCAAATAAACTGCTTCTGCATTTTAAAAAAAAATCCGAATGAGCAGTGCATAAACAATGTTTTTTTTTCTGTGCTCCACTGTTAGATCTTTAAGGAGCATATTGGATTTCCACACTCCTCTATGTCATCTGGCCATAATTAATAAACCATGCCTAACCTGCACAAAGTTTTGAAGGTCACAATTCACTGATGCTAAAAACCAGAGATGACCTTTAAAGATGCTTTATAAATACATAACGTTCACGTCACATAATCAGATTTTACTGCCTTTTCCTAAATGCTAAATAGTGTATTGCATGGTGGATTAGGCATTTTCTTCTCTGCCATTGGTCTTCTGGTTCCTCTATTCAACAACAACGTAAAAGAAACAGGAATTTGCTCAGAGCATTCTAATTTACTAAAATTCTTGAATCTGTGCCAGTTTTATTTTTATGTTCCCTTTAAAAAGTTTCCTCCCTTCCGCAGATACTCTGCTTAGTCATAGTACTTGCCCCTCTTAAACAGTCACCAAGGATACACCCTCTTGAAAAAGTATATTCAGTCATTATTTTAGGTATCCTGGTATCTTTTCTGAGAGCTCACTAAGAGATACTTTCACTACCATAATATCATCACAGTCTCTCACAGCCAATTAGTATGTTAGCTGCCAGAACTTTCTTTTAGCTGTCAGTAAGTCTTACAATTTCTTAATGAATGTGCTATAATTAACACACTATTCAAGCATACAAAAGACATCCTCTGACGTATTGTTAGTGATTTTCAAGCACAAACACAAAAACAGAGCAGTGGTGCTCAAAGTTCATATTCCAAATTAATAATGGACATTATGAATGAAGGCTTACACATGTTAAGTGATAGTGCAAAATAAAGAAAGGCTGCGTTATTGCAGCAGGAACAATCGATATTTATTTTTTACACAGGTCTTAATTGACCTCCCAGCAATGATTTGTTTTGCAAATTTAAAAAGACAGTGGATGGCTACATGAGGAATCAACTGCAGTGGTTCCCAACCTGGGGTCCCCTCCACCCTGGGGCGACGCTAGAGATTGCCAGGGGGGCATCATCAGTGGCGTTGGGGGGGGGGAACATAGGGAGCCTGCAAGGTCAGCTTCGTGCCCCTCCTGCTCTCTCTGTAAACCGAAAGTGGTATTCCTGAGCTGGACTCGGGCTAGTGAAATGTAAACAGCACCATCTTGGGAATGTAATGGTAATTTCTTTCTAGAACTGGTGGAATTTCATTTTGAAAATTTCAATATCTGACCATGGTATTGTGTTTAGGGGCTTTAGGAGGGAGGGGACGACACCCCAGGCAGAAGAGTTGTGATGTTTTTTAATGCGGGTAGTGGTTAAGGGGTGTCTGGCTAGTCTTGGACACAGGCTTTAAAGAAAACAGTTTGGGAACCACTGTTCTAGTGGAGAGTTTTCACTTATGATAATGTTCCCACTGATGGCTTTTCTATTAACTAATTACACTCAGCTAATTTGGTTGCACACGAAAAGTGAGAGATGCTTCCTTAATGTGACTAAAACTGTAGAAAAGAAAAAATGGACTGTTCCAAAAAAGAAAAGTGTAAAAATCATACATTTACAGAGTTAGAAGCCATTTAACAGTTGCCATAGTCCGTTAAATTGTTCAGAGGGCTGAAATACCAAAAGACAGCAGACCTGTGGCTTGCTAGAATATGGTTTTCTTGGTTTCAGTCATTTCTAACCTCTATCAACACAGAAACTTAAAAAATGGACATACACTTGCCAACTCAAATCTCTCCCTGTACCAACACTAAGCTGAACATGCACAGTCAAGATAAACACAAATATAGAATATCAAACAGATACAACTATTAATGACAAAAAAAAGCAGGCTTCAACTTTTTTTTAATTTAGAGTTAAGCTCCTTTTCCTCCAAGAATGTAATTACCTAGACACCTTACAACCCGGCCATCATCTTTTCTTTCCTTTCCTAAAGGCCCCCATACACGGGTCGGATTCCGACCGGATTCCGGCACGATCGATTCCGGGCGCGTGCACGCGAATCGATCGTGCCGGAATCGTGTGCAGCCCACCTTGTCCGATCGATCGCATCCGATTGATCAGGGGCTCAGAATCGGATCGGACAGAGAACCAACATGTTGGTCTTTTTGATCCGATTCTGCACAGATCAGGGGGAGTTGCCATTTGTGAGGGGGAGTCGGAGATGGAATCGGACACGGAATCGTCCCGGAATCCGTTGGACAAGGTGGTATGCTGCGATCGGATTCTCTTAATTGGCCGATCGATCACACCTCCGATTCCCGACAGAATCGTCGGAATCGATCGGATGGGTGATCGAGCGGCCATGGAATCCGACTGTGTATGGCTGGCTTAACATAACCAGCTAGCCAATGTCATCTCCCCTTCCTTCTAAAGGTGGGTTTACACATGAAGATTTTTTTCTTCAATCAACTGCCAATTCGATTTTTTGTTCGATGTCGTTGTCGAAAATCGTTCGTTCATTTATCGAATGTAACATTAGATTTTTTTGTTCGTCCATCCCGATATTGAATGAAAATACATTTGAAATTACAACGACAGATAAAAATTTACCAACATGTTCGATGACCTTTCAAACTATTTTTTGTTTGAGGTCAAACAAAACATATCCATCAAACAAATTAGCCATTCTAGATTTTTGTTGTTTGTTTTTGATCGAACAAAAAATCTACACACGTGTAAACCCACCTTAATACTCGGTTCCCCAATATGTTAAAATGCAAGTTCGGTTGGATAGAGTCCTCTTCTTCCCCTGTGTCATAGTTTTTAGTTGTTTTTTAGCTTATTTTATTTGAACCCTTAAACTGGCCATGCACCTTTAGATCTCAGATATGCTTTCGATCTACCAACAACTATGTAGCGCCGGGTCCTCTGCGATCGAACACAAGTAGACTTGATTATTTTAAAAGTCTCTCATATTACGTGGTTTTGGTAAAACTAAAGGAGATCTAAAGGAAATCTAAAGGTGAATGGGGACCTTAGTTATTGCTTGAAAAATTAATTAAAATGGTAAAAGTCTTTGAAAGTGAAAATGTGATTCTTAACCAAGTAAACTGGGTGGCAGTGAAAATATTAGGCAAACTAGGTTTTTTTAACCTAATCTCTAGTGATAAGAACCAGCTGTTCCTATCCCTGAAAAAGCAACGCTAACACTGTTAAAGCATACTTCTAGTCAAGAAAGTATAAATATGAAAAGTGAGATGTAAACTCATAGTCTTCTACTGGGGTTAAAGGAAGTTCATGCTTTAGGACATGTTTTATGCTCCAAGTGAGTCCTTTAGGCAATACAAGGAGTGTATTTGTTGAGAAAATTATGTGCGAAACTGAGATTTTTCACTGGACTGTGACAGATTTATCACTAAATATGGGACTAATTATTGCTCAAAAACATAAATAATAAATGGTCAAAGGCAGGTTTTATATTGTCAATGGAAATATTTAAGCAACTGATGAAGGAGTTTTTAAATCATACAGCAATTGGATAAAAAACAATGCGCCTAATTGCTCCTATTTAGATTTGTCTTGCTGTGTGTCTGACTTTATAAATATTTCCTATAGTTTCTAATGTAGTAATTAGTTTAGACATATTGATATACCGTATATACTTAAATATAAATTGATATTTTTAATTCATTGTGGGTTTTTTTCTTTTTTCATTTTTAAATGATAAAGGTCCTTGCCACTTGTTGCTCCAGCTGTTGAGTCCCTTGTGTCTCTGTGTGTCTTTCTTCTCTGCTTGTTTGTAAGTATTGATATCACTATGAATGACCCATTCTGCCACCAAGTGTTGTGAATACTCATTCAGTCCCATGGTGGATGCAAAGCTAAAAAAGGTATTTAAAACATTATGTGGTAGAATGAGGAATTGATATTAAAATCAAACTACATAAAAGAAAGTTATGTAGAGAAGAAAGCAGAAGGTGCACAAGATCAGCAGCAGGTGGCTACAAGAGCAAGTATGTCATCTTCAACCCAAAGATGTCCCCCCAACTGTAAACTCCTTGTTTTATTTTCAATTTTTAATTAATCTAGTTTTTTTACTGTATCTAGTAAAAATAGAGGGGGCAGATTTAACCTCATTTGACCAAGAACATGCAGTAGTTAGAAAAGAGAGGCATGCAACAGCTATTTTACAGTAATTGAAAACATGATCCCTGCTTATGGATTTCAGCTTTTTAAACCAATCTACAGCAGTATTTCTAAATAATCATAGTATAAGAGATCCCATACATTTGAAATTCTATCTGCTTTTGCCGCTTCTACCAGACATCAAGTTTATCTTACCATTGCAGTGTATTAGAGAACACATGTAAACCAGTGCTGGGGATAAAACACATGCATATACCATTTTTCCGATTTAGAATGAATAGTGCCACACGGAAGAAACGCCTACTACTCAATGTGAATTTGCCATTAATGTATGCTGTATTATAGGAAATTTTGATTATTTAACTATGGAGTAGAATATACAGGCATCATTTTAACAATGGCCTCATGGTATTTGTGAGGTGACCTCTTAATAAATCAAGGTATATAGCAGAGCATGGTGATTGACATGCACAAATAAATAAGGCAGGCAAACAGCTACCCCTTTTGTGTATACATAGTTACCAAATAGGGTTTGTGGTCCCCTTTGAGTACTTTACATTAATCTGTCAGAACCTAGACAGATCTGTGATGGTAATGGTTTACAGAGGTTTGGAGCAGTGCCATTTCCTCAAGCAGCTGCACACCACCAGATGGGAACCTTGAAGTGGACACTTGATGTAATCCTCTGGATCTTCACTAGATTTGAACATTTGCCAACCAGCAAACAGTAGCAGTTGTGTCCATTATAATACAATTATTGAGTAGGAAATGTAATGTGATCTGTTGCTTGCTGACAGTGGGCATCAGGTAGATGTGAAAGCAAGTGATTTGCAGGGATACAAAAAACAGTTAAAAAAACAGATTAAATAAGGCAAAATAACATTAAAAAAAATTTAACTTTCTCATTTCAACAGAGCAACAAACTCCATTATTGTATGAGGGTTAAACATTAAAGGAAGCATACAGAATGTGGTTTTTAAAATTTGAAGCAGGGTGCCAGTAAGATCCTGTCCAGATGTGTTTAAATGTGTGCCTTGCCTCCCTGGGAGTTAATGTACTTTAACCCCCCCCCCCTGTGACACAAAGAACCTGCTGAAGGTAAACAGTGGCTGGGCACTGGTCAAGAGTAAGAGGTATCAGAAGAGAGGCACCTGCTTAACCCTTACCTACCCAGGCCCATTACAATTTTACCATTTCAAAGCTTTGCAAATAACACAATTGTTCACTTTTATGTCCAGACGATAATGTTAAGTCTGATAGAGCATGCAGTCTTATTTCCAGCTTTGTCAAAGCCCTTTCCTTATTGTCTCTGGACCATACTTCATTTATTGGTAGCATGCAAGCTAGGTATCTTATGTTAGCACTAGCTAGGGAAGGTTGCTGTACATACAGTCTGCCTAGGAAAGCCTTCAGATTGACATTTACCGATCAAGACATTTTGACATTTGTAAAACTCTGAAGAGTCCACTGCTTGCACCAGGGTGGGTGCTAAGGCTGATGCTATGATGCTATATTCAGAAGCTATATTCAGCCTCTTACTGGCCTCTACTACTTGCCATTGAAAAAAAATGTTCTATTTTGTATAGAGGATAGCTGGACATGGTTATACATGGTCAATGCACAAATACTGCTTTTGAGGTTGGTGTCTTCATTCTTTATTCTTTTTCAATCGCTGACCCAGAATAATTTCAAGTGCTCATTGTGGCACAAGCTGCAAATTTGCACGGAACTGTAAGCATTCTATTGAATGAGATATTAACTGAGCTTCAAAACAATTAACTATGACCAGCAGGCTCCTAATAGGTCATGTGACTCTTGAAAGATTATTTTCTGTGTGGCTTAGGAAATGTTGTCATATAATATAGAAATGACTTCATCCCTCCCCTGCAGCACCATCTGCTTGTAAAATCTGATATTGCTTCTCTTCTAATAAAAACGTGGAACAACTGATTTGTAGGTCACCATTATATAACTAGAAATGATGCAAGTGTCCTCAAATGATTAATTAGTAAACTGAGGCTCATTTATTGTTGTAGGTATGTCTTGCCTTAGCTGCAACACGCCAGATTCCTGGATAATTTACGATTCAAAGGAAAAAAGGGTTAGTTAAGGACAGGAGCAGTGAGGTTCAGTATAAGTAGTCATAAGCAGTACAATACTCCTGTGGGAACTCTTGTAGGACCAACTAAAATGTTCAGATAGGGTCTGATGTGTATAAAAATGTTTTATTATTTTGGTCGGATCTGGGTAGAGCTTCACACTGGAGAGCATTCTAAAGGCTCTAAATGCTCTTTCACTTCTCAAGTAGATAGCCAACAGTCATGGTGGGAAAATTAACTCTTCTAGCCCACAAAATATAGACAGAATGTTAACAGAAATTAAACAATATTTTAGACTAAGGTTATAGCCATTAATTGAAAGTTTTATTAACAGAATGTATGGGTTGGCTAGAAGAGGAGAAGAGGGATGTACACATGTGAATAGGTTCACAAAGATCTTTGCCTAGAGTCACATTTAACACTGTCCAGGGACACCCTGCGGGTCGGCCAGTATTCTAAGGCATTATTCATCTCTGCACCCCTACCCTATGGAATTAGTACAGGGTACCATTTGTTTATTCCTAAAGGGGGTTAACAAACATCCTAGAAATAACATAATTAAAATAGTTACATAGTTTGAAAATACTTTAAATCTACCATTCCACATACTCATTGCACACTTGTCATGTGGATGCGCCATAATCCCCTCAAAGCCGTTATTCCCAGGAAGAGGTATGGACTTTGAATGACTTACAAGGGGGCTGTAGATATCACTTTGTTGGTCCCGGCACCTGCATGTAAATGTTTGTATGATTTTAAATCAAAAGATACTTAATCAAAGCATTAGTTTAAAAATCTATACAGTGAGTCAGCTTATTGCATTTGTTTTAAAATGATTTATTGTGATCCTATATTTATCACAAAACTTGCTAGATTATGTAACAGCCTTATTCAGAAATTGATTAAATTGATTTTTTACCTAAGAATTTTACACACATAATGACAAAGTTTTGGCAATTTAATTTAAAAAATTGAAAAGCACATGTACATAAGTATTTACAGCCTTGTTATGAACCTCAGTTGCATCCAGTTTCCCCTGATCATTCTTGAGATGTTTCTGAGTCCACCTGTGGTAAATTCAGTTGATTGGACATGATTTGGAAAAGGCACACACCTGTCTAAAGGAGGTCCCACAGTTGACATTTCATGTCACAGCACAAACAAGCATAAAGTCAAAGGAATTGTTTGTAGACCTCCAAGGCTTAAGGACAACTTTGACAACTCTGTGAATGTTCTTGAGTGGCCCAGCCAGAGCCCAGACTTAAATTCATATGGCTGTGCACTGACCCTTTCCTTCCCACCCGATAGAACTTGAGAGGTGCTGCAAAGAGCAATGGGCAAAGGATAGGTGTGCCAAGCGTGTGGCATTATATTTAAAAAGACTTGATCCTTAAAATTGCTGTATGTAGAATTCTGAGGGAATTTTTTGTTTAATCCATTTTGGTATAAGACTATAATATAACAAAATGTGGAAAAAGTGATGTGCTGTGAATACTTTCCAGATGCACTGTTTGTGCAGGCTAGGGCTATCACATACACATCACACAAGTAAAAGATAATAACGTACAGTATACATACAGTATACTATGTATGTAGAGATGTACCTTAAAAATATGGGAATTTCCGAAAAATAGGACAGCATTGAAAAAAGAATAGGAGGAGTAGGAACATAATGTCTATGTGACAGCATAATAAGGACAGTGGTTGATTAAAGAGATGGGAGGAGAACATTTAAATTGCATGCTGTAACTCGGGTAGAGCCGTTGATAAGTTGGGTTGAGAAGTTGAGAAGGACTTGTAATCTGTTTTGAGCACATATGAAGGAGTCACGCTCTGGAATCTAGAGCACTGCAGTTGTATGGCAGTGCAAGGTAAGTTATTCTTAAGATTTAATCAATCATTGATTTGAAACGAGATAAACAACTTTTGAATGATAAAACAAAACAAGCTTTTTTTATATTAAGAAGTCATTCATAAACTTAAACGTTTTACTTTCTTAGTTCGTAGTTCTTTAGTATAAATACAATATAAATACTTTCTGTAGTAGAGCTAATTTCTCAAAAGCTAAAATATTTACCAGATTAGTAAACCTGGGACATTGGTTCCATATAATTGGTAATATATATTGATAAATAAATTGATATTAAGAATGTAAGGGCAAAATCGAATGGCAAAACATTATAAAGCTGAGAAGCTGGGAGGGGGGACCTGGGTTGAATTTGAGGTTCAACCCTCTATCAGTTAGTACTGCTGTAAGTCCTGGTTTCCATTACTCTGTTTGTCCTTGTAGTTGTCACAGATGCTATAAACATGAAAACGTAATATTTATCATAACCTGTTGGCCCTAGGAGAAAAGAGAGGGGAAATGTTTTAAATGGGACAAAGATACTGAAAAATAGCCTGACCATTCACAGGTTGATTTTTTATGCACACATCTTAAGTGTGCATTCTGATACAGGTACTTCCTTCAATTATAAAGTTATCCCTTTCATGTTCATTGATTGCATTATGGCAGTATGATTAATGTTTTATCTATAACATTTCTTGCACCCTAGGGGTTTAAAAACTGCCAAAAACTAGATGGGATTTTAGGCCAATCAATACAGCATAATTTTTTTTTAAAAACGGTCTACAATTTTACTGATACACAAGATTACAAAAAAATATCTTTCATAAAATCCTAATGACATAGCTGTTCTATTTAAAACCATTTGTGATCGAGGAAGATATGGTCTATATACATAGTTTGTTTTAACCTCCCTAGCGCACTGCTGAGGTCCAGATTTCTGTACCAAAAGCGCACCATAGTCTCTAATGGAGTCGGCTTGTTGTGTTGTAGGCTTGTAACTTCCAAAAATCTGTCCGTACAAGGGTCTAATAGACATCCTGAATATAATAATGTTTGAAACACACAATTATTATAAAAAAAAGTACATAAAAAAATTATAAAATGTATCATTTGAATGCTTAAATCTCTTGAATACTTATTTGGTATGAAAGATTTCAAAACAGTATTTATTGATTTCAAAACAGTATTTATGTTTGTTTAGAATAACATTTTTATTTTGTTTTTGTTTTGAATTGTATTGGATACAGTTATCACTGTACCCAATACAATGGCATTTTGCAACCCTCTGAAAGGGTTAACTTCAAAGATCACATCTGGAATGATGGGGGTGATATTCCAGGCGTGCTCTTTGAAGATATCCCAATTTGCATATGAATATCCAAATTTGCACATGAATGTCCCGCGGCGCGGGGGGCGCGGGACATTCATATGCAAATTAGGCTGGTAGAGAGGTGACATGCCGACTTGCTTCAGATCCCGGGACAGCACAGAGCAGAATGTGCAGCCGGGGGGATCTGAGCTTAGCTGGACGGCTCTATCTCGTCAGCTGCAATACTGCATAAGCAAGTGCAGGACGAGATGGTGCCGTCAGAAGCTCTAGGGAGGTTAAGTCTGATGCGTTTCACCTAAACATGCGGGGTTTCTCAGGGACAAACTAGGATAAAGTTCAGAGAATATATACAAGTATCAAACAATCAATTTCACATTGCATCACAGCATCTCTATTGCTCTTTTTATATGCTCTGATTTACAAAAATAAATTGAATATGTAACAATCAGATTGTGGTCTATATCATATCCCTCAGAGCTTCAATATAACAATTGATCATTGTAACACAGGGACCCCAATTTCCTTTCTAAGGTGAAACCAGCAGTATTTTATTTACAAGTAACTCTCCTGTTCCTCTGGGGTGTTTTTAAGTTCTGGGGCTGTTTTTTCCTGGGAATCTGCAAGGCACGGTGCGGCAGATGTTGGGACCAGTATGTCCAGAGACTCAGAAGTCCATTTAGAGCACCTGGTACTGATTATCAGGATCTGCTGTGTGTGAAACAGGCTCTAATCTGAGAAGGACAAGTTTTCTTTTGTTTAGGAAGCTGTGAGCCTAATTTATGGATATTTCTGTTACTTCTAGCAACTACTGCAAAGATAGTTTTCAGCTTGTTTTGTCAAACACGGACAGGAGCCCTAAAGAAAGTCCTGCTGTGTGGAACTCCTCATTGGGAGCACTATTTGCAGCTGAACCCCCACACCATGTATTAATTAATCATATAATTGGTCATTCAACTATACATGTATTGCTTACTCAACACCCACATAAATCCAATGTATTGTTATATTACCCATCATACATTAGTGCCTTTCCATGATATAATTGTGTAAACCAAATATCTAGTCAGAGCTAAAGGCTACACAAAAGCCAATTCAGAGAGACAGAAACATTTGTTTTTCACCCATGGCTGTCTACACTAAAATATATTAAAAAGTCTATCACATTGCATATTATAAAATCCAGTTTAACTGCCCTAGCGTTCAGGATGGCAGCATCTCGTCCAGCGCCGCTACTATAGCACTGGACGAGATGCTGCCGTCCAGTACACATCGGGGCTCCAGCAGCGCATACTTACGGTTTTGCCCTGCCCCCGATGTTACAGGCAGACTGGATCTTCGCCTCTTCCCCCCCCCCCCTCCGAGTGACGTGATGACGTCACTCGGGGAGGTGGCGGGAAATTTGAACAGTAAATTGCACAAAAGCAGTTTTCTATGAAGAATACTGCTTTCAATGTGCATCTCTGTAATAAGCATCGCCCAAATAAAGTCTCTGGTGCCCCAGATGTGCCCATTTGCAGTAACCTTCTCTTCCCTGGTGTGACGTCATCACACCAGGTTAGAGAGGGTTAACTGCAAATGGGAACTTCTGGGGCACCAGAGACTTCTTATTTGGGCGAGATTTAGTACATATCGGCATAGCTTTGTGCCCTGATTTTTGAGTTTTCTCATAAATTTTATAAAAAAAATAATAATAATTTTACATAATTGTGTGTTTCAAACATTATTATATTCAGGATATCTATTAGACCCTTGTAAGGACATATTTTGGAAAGTTACAGGCCAACAACATAAAGAAAAATTTACCATTGAAGTCTGTGGTACACTTTTGGTACAGAAATCTGGACCTCAGCAGTGCGCTAGGGAGGTTATATATGCTCAGCATTAAATATGTGAATTCGCAATAGCTCCATGTTAACAGGGTGCAACATTGTTTATTTATAAAGGTATTGCAAAAGGTTCCTTCTTTCCCTTATGTTTAAAAATACTGATTTCCTGGCAAGAGAACATGTATGCAGATTATTACTCTACTATGTGGTTAAAGGAACTATAATTGTCACTAGAACATCTGCTCCCATTTTTCCATTAGAAAAGGTTTATAGTAAAAAGATATATAAAAGTGGCTTCTGCTTTGTTCTCCTTTTGAAGTTAATGTTGTCAATGTCTGGCTACCATACTGATTTGTGAGGTTTAGTAGGTTCTGAGTCACCAGTCTGGAAAAGAACAGGCATTGCCACCCAACAGAGCAAAAGAAATACAAGAAAAACATTTTACATGGTAACACTTCTTGGCTTTATACTGTTTTTTGAAGTTAAAGGATAACCACAGTGTCAGGACAAACCCTTTAAGTGATGTTATCTCTGCAGTCTGTACCACAAACAATGTAGCTTTAGTGCAAATCTACATCTGTAGTGTCCTCTGCTTTTAAGACCATCACAGTATTTTTTGAAGCAGGTGATTGTTTCCCTGTTATTATCAGTCAATCGGAGCAGACCTAAAGTGAAGGAAAAAAACATAATTAATCTTCTACTTACCTTTGAGCTGGCCAGAAGGAGGAAATGTTCCCCTTAATCCTAAAAAAATATCCTTACCTGTTGAGCCCTCGTGCCCCGGCTATTTTGTTTAGTAGTATTGTTAAATTGTCCTTAACCTCCTGTAACAGATCTTTTTTGCAGTACCATGAATGTCAATAAATGGCACTAGATAGTTGTTTTTATGCTGAAAATGTATCCAATTTATTAAAGGAACTTATCTTTAAGCTGGTCGTATAAATGAAATGTATCCAACAATCCTAAACAAAATATGCTTACCTGTTGAGCCTTCATGCCCCGGCTGTTTTGATTAGTAGTATTGTTAAATTGTCGTAAACTTCCTGTAACAGTTCTTTTTGCAGTACCATGAATGTCAGTAAATGGCACTAGATCCCAGGCGCCCAACCTGTGGCCCTTTGGGCAGTCTTTTGCGTCCCCCTCTGTCCTCCACTTGCGGCCCCTGATGCCTAACTATTACTGCATAAGGCACAGGAACTCACCTGTCCGCGATCCCCCGCTGACAGGTCCTCATCCGGGATCTTCTTAGAGCAGGAATAGGAGAGGTGATCAACTTACGTGATATGCATATGTAAATACCAGTCGGCGACCCAGATGCCTGAGCAAGTCCCTCTCCTCCTCTTGTGTTGGAGGGGGGGTCAGCAGACTGGTGAGTGCCTATGCTCCCACTAATCCACCAATGAACAGGGGATGATTGTATAATATATATTGCGGCATATAACTTGAGAATAGGGGCTTTGATGAGGCATGAAACCTTTGGTTATATATACGACATAAAATGTGCATTACCATACTACAATGTTCCCTAAAGCTTGAAGTATAATTTAAAACAAGTTTTGGTTTTTAACCCTCTGAGCGTTTCGACCGTGGCACAGTTTTTGTGCTTCGCTGCGATTGCCTGCTCAGCTGGAGGTAGTAAACATAAGTCCGGCGTCACTGGAGACGCCGGACTTATGCTGGAAAAAGATGACGCCCCTCCAGTTAGACGGAGGTCTATGGCACCGCCTACCCCCGCCCCCTTCACGTCACCGGTGACGCGATTGGGGGCGGACCCGGAAGCCGGCCTCCGCAGAAAGTCGGCAGTAGCTAGAGCATGGCTCTAGTTAACTGGGGCTGAGTTTCATGATGAATGAAACTCAGCCCGAGTTAACTCGGGCTAAACGCTCAGAGGGTAAAAAATGAAAAACAATGTCTTCTAGCTATACCTGCTGTCATTTATTCATTATAAATGCTTTTACAAGTCCATATAGATTAAAAATGTTATGTGTGGCCCTTTAGTGATGCAGAGGGCTGCACTTGTGGCCCTCCATATCAACTTAGTTGCCTACCACTGCTCTAGATAGTTGGTTTGATGCTGAAAATTTTATAATCCATTCATGAAAGGAACATCACTAAAGCAGTGAAGTCGCCTTTCCTAAGTCTCTCTGCACCTGGCAGAACCAGCAGAACCTGTTTCTTATATCTGTGTACCTTTTAATTGTATTACCCTCCACCAAATTTCAATCATTTAGTAATATATATATTAAAAAAATTTGACATTTTATATTAAAGGATGATCAGGAATGCAGCTTCTGTGACATTCTATTATAAGTGGGCAGTGCGCTTGGGGTGCTCTCTAGCAACCGCCAATGACAATAGAGCTCAACTGATTGGCTGGTGTTTGCTAGGGAGTGCTTCCCAGTGATTGGTCAATAGGTGCACTGCACAGCAATTTGGCTGGAAATGGAAATCCAGGTAAATGATCTGTATCAGGCAAACTCTGATTGTTTACCAGGTCTTACAACCACTGATCAATGTATAACCTTATAGCAGACCTCCCACTTCTATATCTACTTCCAACTAATGGCACCAGAAGTGCCGATAATAGGGCAGATGGTAGGTTAAAAAAATACTCACCTGGTGAAAACTGTGAAAATGCAGTGGCACTCCACCCCTCCTGTGATACAGTGACTTTTACTATTCCAAATCACTATTTGCCCGGTAGCCTCCCAGATCTGAATCCGGTGCAGTTTCACCCCTCCTCGTCACTGGATTCAGATCCGGATTGGTGGAGAGAGTGATCACTGGTAGAGTCACCCTCCTCCATCTTACTTAAATGCCCTGGATGAAGAGTACACATAGGTAAGTGATATTTAATTGTTTTTTGGGGCAGGGGAGGTTAACCCTACGGAGAAACCAACTAATAACTGCCTGCGGAACACCTCATGAAGCATATTTGCTAGTTTAACGGGTGGTTGTCCTTAGCTTTAACTATCCCTGGCCAGTAAACTAGACAGTAATCTGGACTCCAGTAAACTTGACAGTTAACTAGTAAAGACCAGACTAGACACTATAATACAAGTATAACTGTATCCGAAAATTTGAACTAGGAATATCTTTACTGTCTCATCATAAACCCCAAGTGTATAAAAAATAGGTTTCTATAAACATTGCTGATGCAAGGTACAAAAGCCTACAATGGTAGTATTTATAGAGTAATTTCTGTATTCTCTTCAAGATTCAATGCTCTTCTTTGTATATATATATATATATTTGTATGCTGCACATAGACTCCTCTTGCTTTTTACCCACTGTATTTGGTCCTGTACTTTAATAAATAAATTTTATAAGAACATATTAAAATCATGATTCAAACTAAAGGTACTAATCTTCCAGATGTGGTAATAGGCCAAAATAAGGTTCTCCCCCAATTACCAACATTGGGGAACATGGGGACTTTACAGGCCAATGGTATGCAGGCAAATTGCAATTGATTTTAACCAATTAAAATGAAGTAAAAAACATTTTTTTGTACATTTCCTACATACTTTCAATTGCAACATATAGTCCAGTATACATATAGAGATCATTACATCGATGTCAAGTAAAGTTTCATAAACGTTTTTCAGGGTTTGAGCACATTTGAGATTATTAACCGATCATCCTACATCATTCCTAATATATACTGTAATCTTATATCCCTTTCCTTCACTTGCTCAGCCACATAAATTGTAAACCCTTACCCCTATGTATTCCAATATTGGAAGCTATATTCTGCCTGTTGGGAAAATGAAGGATGCTTCATGACTCATATTAGATGAACAACGCCTGCTTCTGATGAGCAGATTTGGAATCTATAAAAATAGGTGCATTAAGTAATAATCTATGCAATTCATAGGAGGTGCCCGATGTCTCATTCCTGGATAATTATAGTTATATAATATATTCAACCAGTCTTACGTTGTGAGATCCAGCATG
Source organism: Ptychadena robeensis (assembly GCA_036250615.1). Taxonomy (NCBI): domain Eukaryota; kingdom Metazoa; phylum Chordata; class Amphibia; order Anura; family Ptychadenidae; genus Ptychadena; species Ptychadena robeensis. The sequence continues at coordinate 27,392,693 of CM070040.1, forward strand.
TTTTTCACAACAACCTAGTACACCAAGCAAACTAGCAATTTTTTTGTATTAAGTACAAAAATAAAGTATATTGCAGTGGACAACATATATCATATAACCTTTGCTATAAAGTAAGTAAAAAAAATATATGGCTTTTTAATTTGCTATCAGTTGGATTTGTAAGTTTTTTATTGTTTGAGTGTGTGCATTTCTGCCATTAACAATCTATAGGCTATAGTTCTCTATTGTCAGAGTTTCAATCTTGGTTTAGTGTGACTTAACCTAGAAAATGTTTATTTCAGAAGTCTATTGTAAAATATATCTGTTCGTTAAAAAAAATATATGTTTCTATGTGCTGAACAAAAAAAAAAAAAATAACCTGCTAGTTTGCAAGAAATTCTGTGAGCTCCTAAATTCATGTAATTTCCCTGTGCTTTACTGATATCCTTAGCAGTGTTATCTGCTTTGCTCCTGGACTACAGCAGTGGGAGGTCCTTTACCTTGTGGCAACATGAAGAAAGTTGGTGGTTGTTGTATAGTTTGTATCGGGAAGATAAAGTATGGATGTAAGCCCATTATAGTGTTACAACTCAAAACAACTTGACAAAAAATTTCATTTTTCATCTACAGTTTTCAATAAAACCGTCGGTCTTTGTTTGGAACATTCATATTAAAGGGTGGCAACTGTCTCCCATATATACATTCATAATATAATCATAATATTAGCCTTTTTTATTAGACATTTTGTTAGTTATTGTATCTGGTGCCTGTGATTTTCCGGACACAAGGTTCTTATGTGTTTTTCTCTGTATTTGCACAGGCACATGTTTGTCGTCTACCTTTAGTATTTTTACTTTTAAAACCATTGTAACATAAAGAGCAATATAGCTCCACTTACTGGCCACATAAAATATTGTTCGCTTGCAATTGTCTTGGAAGAGAACAAACAATAAAAGTAAAAAAAAATGTTTATTGTAAAATCTACAAAACTCTATAGAATCCCTTTGCTTCTGCACTCATATATTTTAACTTACAGTACAGAACAATCTCATCTGGCAGTTTTGAAGTTGCTGTTTCTTGCATTGTAATCAATGAAAAAATAGCTTTTCTGTTCATGAAGTCATGTAATCCTCTCCTGTTACATGCAAAAATAATTTTAAGACTATAGTAGTTTTCCTAGCAGTTGAAGTATTAACCTTAATATTGAACTGTATAGTGTTTGTACTAAATAAACCACAAGAACATAAACTTAGGACTAAAAGCTGCCTTTTGAATGTTTTTAAGTACAGAAGGACCAGTGCTCTAACGCTACAGGGTTTTGACCCCACCACCCAGTTTTTGCTATACCTGCCTACTTGTTATAGTACTACTACTTGTTAACAGTTAAAACATAAGTGTGTATATGCCACTGGCTGCCTGCTGAGAAAATGTACTACAGCAACACGTCCTACCTTAGAGCAACTACAATCATTCCATTGCATTTATGAAGAATAAACATAGCCTCCCTTCAACCATTACATGGTTATCCCATGGAGAGAGTATTGTTAAATGGACTAATACATTTAGATGGATGTCACATATATAAGTGACTAACAAAGCTTAATTCCTTTAAACTGGAATTTGGTATGTTCAAATTGTGTTTTAAGATAAGCTGATCGTTGTAAGAATTAGTGTTAAATGGTTTATCTGAACCCTCATACTTCTACTTTTCATTGGTCTGTTAAAAAATGCTAGCAAGTAAAGAAAAGATACAACTTTGTAGCAGAGGGGCTAAGAAAAACTGCAGACTTAATGCATCATATAATCATTGTGATTTAAATTTTGAGTTTTCATTCTCTTCATTGAAGTTCTTCTTCAAATATTGCTCTATTATGTTCTATAACTGCTCTATTATGAGAAATGTCATTGTGGATCCATAGAAATCATTGCTTAAGGCCCACTAGCAAGTCAATAAATGTAGCTTAATCATACATTGCAGATAATTTTTTTGCTTACTTTAATACCCTCTTATATTTTGTATTTTACAGATGTCTGAGACTCAGAGTCCCCTTGCTAGTATGAGTACCAATGTCACTGGTGAAGATGTGGACAAGCTCAACCCTTACATCACACAATGGAGCATTGCTCTCCTAACCATCATCTTAACTCTTGCCACCTTTGGAAACTCTCTGGTTCTTTTCACTCTTCTTAGGAGGCGGAAGCACAATGCCCTCATGCACACATTCATGATCCATCTCTGCCTGGCAGACTTGGTGGTGGCTTTCTTCCAGGTTTTACCACAGCTCATTTGGGACATTATTGACCGTTTTCCAGGTCCAGATTTTCTCTGCCGCTCAGTAAGATATCTCCAGGTTGTTGGAATGTTTATATCATCTTACATGATAGTAGCCATGACTTTCGATAGGCATCAAGCCATTTGTCGGCCTATGATGACATTTAAAAAGGGATCAGCTCGATGGAATATCCCTGTTTGCTTGGCTTGGGGAGCATCTGCAGTTCTCAGCCTTCCACAAATTTTTATTTTCTCCAGAACAGAGGTCCACCCTGGTGTCTATGACTGCTGGGCAAATTTTGTGCAACCATGGGGTCTTAAAGCATATGTGACATGGATAACTTTGGCTGTCCTTATCCTGCCAGCTTTGTTTATTACAACATGTCAAGTCCTAATTTTTAGAGAGATTCATCACAGTTTGCACTTGGGAACAGAACGGTCACCAGGGTCAAGACGCAAAGGAAAACTGGTTAGTGGAACAAATGGCATACCGTCAATTGCAGATACCGGTGTGACAAAGGCTATGTCCAAGACAGTAAGAATGACTCTTGCCATCGTACTAATATATGTGATATGCTGGGCTCCATTCTTTATCGCTCAGTTGTGGAATGTCTGGAACGAAGGTGCAAATGGTAAGAAGTAACTTAATTATTATTATCATTTATTTATATAGCGCCAACATATTACACAGCGCTTTTCAATAAATTAGAGTTGAGACAACACAAAATAACATACAGGTACAGGTTATGACACATAAGGAGTAGAGGACCCTGCCTGATTGGGCTTACAATCTAATAGGTAATTTAATCTTAGTTTAGCCTAGTAAAAAGTAATTAGAAAACACACAAGACATTTACAACAGAGCATTGTAAAGCATAATACATTAAGTTGATCTTGCCACCTTGAGATTTCATGTCTATTGCTAGTTCCAAAGCCCATCTCTATGGGAAAAAAACAGAAAATACAATTCTACAATTAAGTACAATTGTTTAACTCTATAATTTACACTCAGTACATAATGACAGTCAAAAGAGATATGCAGACAATTTTGTACATTTATGAAAAAAATGCTTAACTATTACAGAAACATAAGTATTTACACCCTTCATTTAGCTTTGGAAGTAATTATAGCCTTGAATGTTTTGGAGTATGATGCATCAAGCTTTGCTTTGGATTGTCTGTCAATGAGCTTGGCCTATCCGCACATGCTCAGTCATGTTTGATGGGGACTGTTATTGGACAGCCATATTCAGGTCTCTCCAGATTTCTCTTAGAGTATCCAAGTTGGTACTCAGGCTGGGCATCTCAAGGACATTTACAGAGTTGTCCCTTAGGCCTAGGCTCTACTTCCATGGAGTCCGATACCATGGGTTTTGGGCGTGTTTTTTTAAAATAATGGCTAATCAATTTCATTTACCACAGATTGATTCCAATCAAGATGTAGAAATATGGCTAGATTTACATGGTTGCTCGAGACAGGTCGTTTCCCAGGTTGCTGTGGACTGATACAATCCCTAAAGTGGCTCTGTTGGAGACCTTTTTCTATTTACCTGAAAAAAAATCTATTTCGTAAAGAAAAGCTGGTGTATCCACCAGAACATAAAGTTCTGGAGTCAGACTTTTTCAGACAATTTCAATAATTAGCCAAGTAGTCCTCTTTCTAATCAGTTGGTTTGTAAAATTCCAAATGGTTGTTAAGGGTCATCGGCCATGTCAAAAGGATGTTTGCAAAGGGAGTGATAATATCTGTTGCACTGTGGAACTGTGGGAAAACATTTGTTGCCAGGACATTGCTGGGGAGCACTGTACAATGTATTAAATGTCACAGAGAAAAAACAGAAAAGTGATAAGATGGTTTTGAACTGGGCATAACTCCAAAAGAAATGCTATTTGATAAGAATATTCAGTGTTTTCTAACAAACTACTAATGATCTTAATGTTTTTGTAAAAGCCTGAGATGGTTATAAGCCTTATTAAATAAAATATATGACATTATGTCTTTTCGCTGCTTCAAAAATTCCACATTTCTTAATAATGGTTAATACTTATAGTTACAGCATATCCATCTCCCACATATAGGCTAGGACCATAGAAAAAGTTCATAAGACCCCTTATACCACTATGTGTTCTATAGGCAGATATCACCAGCAGATTAATTTGGAGCTTTTGACAGACCACCTACAAACCACTTTTTAGCAACCCTTGCAATTCTCAGAGCCCGTACAAAAGGCACATCCTTTAGTATCTACTGTATACCTACTGTATTTATAGCCATATATCTATGAGCCTACCTTTAGCTACTATTGTGCATTAGGCTATGTTCCCTTTTACACGATCAGCCGCAGTGCGGACAAGATTTTAATGACGCTCAACGATTGCGGGAGGCCGATCTCGTGTGATTGCTGACACGATCAGGTGTGATTAAAGAAATCCCCCCAATTAAAAAAAATCATCTACTGATCGCGTCCATAGAGAATGGACAAGATTTGATCAGGGCTGAAGAATAGCGTCCGCATGTGGCCCGTGATCTAATCACAGGTCGCACCGCGTCAGTGCCCGATCGCACCCTTTAGTTGAAGTGGAGACAAGTCCATTCAACTAAATGAAAACGATCGTCATGTGCGATTAAAATCGTTTTAGTGCTGCGACTGATCGCCTAAGTTAGAACATAGTCTTGCTCTGATCTATGAAAGTCTAATGGCTCATTTACACTAGACTATTTTGCACTGTGCTTGGGCTTTGCATGGGTAACACTTGCGTTGCACTTGCAACAAAGCAGACTGTACCCGACCCTGCAGCCTGTGAGCCCTCAAGAATGCATACATTTACATACATACATACCTCAGCTGGAAGCAGTTTTCTAGCATCAGAGAAATGAGAAAAGAAATGATGGCTTCTCAGATCTAGTGTAGAGAAATCAAAAAATGTTTCCTCTCTTTGGTGATCCCTAGTAATTCACCCTTTTTACAGAAAACAGTACAAAACAACATCAAGTATGTTTTCAGTGCTAAATGTTGGTATTTTGTTAACTGAATCAAAAACCTTTTTAGCATAGGGCTATGTTCACATGTATAGTTACAGGGCAGTTGACATTCGGTTGCCTGCAGTTGGTGCATTTTTGCATGGGCAGTCTATTACTATGGGGGTTTAGCAGTCATGTCATGATTTGTCACCCTAGCCTGGCTTGAGAAATTGATAAAGCCACTCTATTCTACAGCATCATAACCTCTCATCTGTCTGCTGTTCTTTGTAAAACTGACTAGATACAAAATATAATAATGAATGAAAAAAAAAACTATATCATGTATTTTGTTCTTTTTTCAGTTTCTCTCAGGATTTTGATGATCCTAGCTAGTTTGAACAGTTGTACAAACCCATGGATCTACACAATCTTCAGCAGCAGTGTTTCCAAAGATGTTCAAGCTATCCTTTGCTGTGGTTGCAAAAAACGCCAACGTAAAAACTCTCTACCTGAAGACTCCTGTTTTACTGGTTCAACTTCGTTACCCAAAGAGTCCCTGTATTGAGCACAAAATGAATGATATGTAAGGTGATGGAGGCACTGCAGTGCTCTGAGTGAACATGTCCTATAGAAGAAAAGACAGGCAGAAGGTGGTAATAAATTCAGAAATAAAGTGACAATGTCAGAACTGTTTATTAAAGATTTGACCATAACACTTAAAAATCTAAGATTCAAAAAAGGTATAAGCCACAGCTCCTTTCTTTTCAGACTCTTCAATCAAACTGCACCTTAAGTCAAGAAAAGAGGCAATAATGCATTTGTTGTGACTTATTGTAGGTACCCATAAGGGTGCTTTATATAGACCTGTACTTGTTGCCAACAATACTTGTCGCCAATGGAATATTAATGAAACATTGTCAAATGATCAAGCAACATTCAATTGGAAGATAAGTCTTACTGCTTAGCACCATAAAGGAGATAAAGGACACAGCAAATCACTTAAATGACATCTAAGAATGTCTTAAGAACTTTTTTCTCCAAGGCCAAAATGGAAATCTTCACCCATGTGCTATTTTCATAAACTGTGATGGCTTCCTAAGGACAAATGAGAAGGAGTAAGCTCATTGAATAGTCTACTACTTTTTGGACTTCTAATGCAAAAAGCTAAATTGTTTCAACATTTCTGTAATATAAGAGAATATAAATGTATCAATAATTTCTATCTATTTGCAGTACACTTGTGTTTATGCAATCACACACTCACTGCAAAATCTAAAATGTGTTTGTTAGTTAATAGAAAACCCTAACTTGTAAGATATGGAAAAAGACAAACATTTAAAATGTGTTAACTTCTGAGCCAAAACCTACAAATATATATATATATATATATATATATATATATATATTGTGCCCTCTTTAAGTAAGCTGAAGGGTTGTGATACTGAGCTAAAGAGTTTATTCATTGCTCTATTTATAGGTCCATCTCACCCCCCCCCCCCCCCCCCCCCCCCCCCCCCCCCCCAAAAAAAAACCCCAGTGAAAAACTCAGTGAAAAACCTAGTGAAGTAAAGCAGATGACCAAGCTACTAATAGCTCCACCTCCTTGCCTAAAATAGCCACCAAAAAAATGTAAAAGCAACAGTAGAAAAAAATTAAACATGCATATTACAGATCCTTATTTTACACATTTGCATTTTCCTTCAGGGTTAATTGATATGAAGACCAGATTTCACACCTTTCATACTCCCAATGCAGTCTGTTTAGTCATAAAAGGTGAGGCTTTGGTCATGTGACTTTGATAGGACAAATGATGGAATTTCCTCCAGTAATTGAATTCTCTGGCGTATGTAGCACAGGGGTGCACTGGTAGACTAGAAACCTTTCCTCAAGTATCTGCTGAAATAACTGAAGCACAGGTTCACTTTCTGGGCACATCCAGCAAGATCCTGTAGACACCATTGAAAAAGTAAAAGGATAATGTGATTTTTACTACATTGGGTACCTGTCACTATCGTAGCTGTAGTTGGCAACATTTGGAACCAGATCTAAGTTAGAAGGTTAAAGGTACTCAAACAAACTTGATAGCTCTATTCTCCTAGCCCTCTTCAGCCTGGACCTAAAAACTCTGACAGAGGATAATGGTAGTGTACAGAAGCATCAGGCACTGGTAAGGGTGCAGCAGTAAGTGATTAACACTAATAAGACATAACAATGACAGATCCTGTCACCAATAGAGATGGTTATTACATTTCAACTAGTTTATTTGATAGAATAAGGAGAGAAACTAAAGGCACAAAATGTACCCTTAAATTATCTAAATAGGTCTTTAATGGCCAGAAAAATAATCGCCAGCTGGTCAAATCATATGTAGTATAAAAATGTCTTGGGGAGTGGGGACAGTAAGTAACAAATAGACACAGAGTCTAACATAGGCAAGACGGAACTTCCCGTAATCCACCACGTCTTGGGTGAGCGTTCCGTCAACACCCTATAGAGTGTATTGTGGTAGTTTATTTGATAGTTAATTTTAAACCCCCTGGACAACATTAACACAAAAATTGTCAGTTATGTAGAAAAAGGTTGTGGGAACATTACATAAAAAAAGCGTGAAGGAGGGATCTGAGGCATCCCCAAAGCTTGTTTTTTTTCAATTACTTCAGTTAGCCATCACATCTGAAGCTGCCCATACACCTTTAGATCAATCCATACAATCTCCATTAGATCTACCAACAACTGTGTAGTATAGTGTCCTCCCTGATAGAATACATAGTGATTGGAAGGATTAGAAAGCTCCTCATATTACATGATTTCGGTAGAACAAAATTTGATTGTACAGAAATTGTATGGAAAGATTGTAAGGTATATGGGGGCCTTAAGAGTGTGTAAAATCCAGCAGCATTTTTATTTTCACATGTTTAATATATGTTAAATGAACATATAATGTTACGGAAAGACAATGACTGTCACTGTGTAGTTGTTTTATTATCTAACAAATCTAAAGGTACCCATACACGTTGCGATTTGTCGTGCGATTTTAGCCCTTCCGACCGATTCGGTCGGGTAGGTTGATCGTTCGGGATTCCTAACATGCAAATCGGGTCCCGAATGAGGATGCCCATAATTTTCGGTCGGTCGGCCACTTTTAAAAGATTCCCAATCCAAGCAGCCGATCGGTCGGTGACTAATCGGGGCCGAAAAGTCGGGCATCCGACCGACTTTTAAAAATAGCACTAAAGCAAAAATCGGGCGTCGAAATCGAATATCGCTTCGGTCCCTGAAAAATCGCAACGTGTATGGGTACCTTAAGCAAGCAGTAAATAAGCTTTAAAAAAAGCTTCTAATGATCTCTATAAGAGGTTTTCATGATTTGGCTACATATGTTAATGATGACTTGTTTATTTACTGTTTCTATGTTATAATAACCAATTCTCTGCACGACCTGCCATGTGTGATGACGTCATCACGCAGGGTCGATCTGCCGGGAGATCGACAAGATTTGGAAAAGTCTATGCCCAGCTTAACCCATTTCATTTGTTTTAAAAGTAGAAATAAAGGTATGCACATTACAGCCCTGGAGCATTAGTAGGTTAGCAGTAGCAACTTCTATTATACTATTGTAGCAGTAGCTAGTCACATTTAGTTGTACTTGTGGATGGCATTTATTGTGTTATCTCATCGACTTTCTTACTTCTCCAGTTGATGGATATCTAAGGCCAGGGCTCCACTATGATTTGCCAGCCGAACTGTAGTCGCCGCGTCTTCTGTACATGGTCCATTACTGTGGAAGAGTGTTCTAAAAATCATGCCGCGAGGAGAGAGATGCACATTGTGGGTACTTGTCCATTCAAAATCAATGAGATACATACAGAAGACACGGCCACTACGATTTTGCAGAAACGTAGTTGAGCCCTGGCCCAAAGCATGACATGGACATGGAACTCCACCAAAGATATGGCAGAATAGGTTTGATTGTAGTTGGGTTTTTATTCAAAATGAACTCATGCCCATATTAAAAACACATTATTTACTTATTCTGAACAATATTAACTTGCATTAGTAAATAAAATGAACTGAGAAATATTTTCTACACTTGCTGCAAAAGTGCCTTCTGCTACCTTTCTGTTTGGGTTTAGAGCATAGAAAGAACAAGACGCCATAAATATAATTCTACGCAATATAGATACAGGGGGCCTGTTAAAAGTGATCTTCAAAGTTGAGTAACCTTACATTAAAGGAAGCTGGACTCCATTACTGCTTGTCAAGAACATGTACATACATAATTTACTTGTGACCAAACTATGGTTATTAAAGTGAATAGGTTTGGCTCTTGGCTCTAGGAAAATTTTACACTCCATAATTTCCTTGAATACATGCACTTTATAAACAAATCTTACTGATCAAAGAATAAATGGCACCCAGAAAGATTTATTCACAAACGTTTTAATATAAAAAGATAGATAATGCAATGTGCATAATATAATCTATGTGCACCATCCATGTTCTAAATCAATTGTTTTGATTACCGGTAACTTGAATTTTGCTGATTACTCAATGTTATATTGTAATTGGAAAGAGTGTGCACTAAAAGAAATTGGAAACCAGGATTAAGATAATTTTTTTATCCAATCATTCACATCTCAAAAATCAAAGAGCATCATCTTCAACTTTAGGTATGATATCTACTAGAAAACAGAAGAAAAAAAAGCAGTGCATCTTTTACATTGATCCAGCACATTTAAGCCCATATTTAAACACACCGCCTTGATACATTTGGCTTGTGCCTACATTTACGATTCCAGTAAATAAAAAGGAAATGCAAACATGTGCAAATTGCATGCTTCAGCTGTGTGGTAACACTATTGATTTATATTGGATTGACAGTCAAGATATAGTTTACACAAGTTTGCACTAATCACATTGAATGAAGAAAAGTCAATGTGTGTATGGCTAGCTTTACTGCTATTTTGTGAATCACTTGAGTTATTTGTGTAGAACATGTACTTTGATCGCAGGTTATAAGATTGCATACACCACTAAATATACACATAGGAGGAACATCCTAATTTTCCTGCTCTTCTAGCATAATAGAGTACCATCCTAAACTGTTAGTCTGTCGAGCTGGTAAACAAGTGCAGTCAAAATCTGATGCATCCACCTGATGCATCCTACCAAATCCTATGTAAACATTCTGCTACACTGTATACAACCTGTTACCCTTAATCCAGGAGTAGTCAATCTTGATGTTGTAGTAGTTTTTATGTCCAGTAAATATATAGTAATAGTAAAGGCTGGGTCTACCTCAAGTCCTTCATCTCATACAAAGGTTAGTTGCTGGTTTATGTCAAGGGGACACAAGAAGCAAAAGGGTGACTTGTTCTGCTATACAGAACCCAGCAGTCACCTTTCATTTTGCTAAATAAACTAAGCTGATGAAAATGTCAGGGTCTTTTCATACCAAACATGCTCCATAGGAAACCTATGTACATTTCACACTTTGTAGAGTGTGTTAACACAACCATTCGGCAGTGTGCATATTTCTGCCTCAGCCCAAGCGGCAGTGACATACAGATGGTTACTTAGGCTATGTTCCCACTTAGGCTATGTTCCCACTTAGGCAAGAAATCGCCCACCAATCGCTACAGTAGTTTCAATGGGCGGTTGCAATTGGGGCTGCGATCAAATTGTGGCTCCCAGCTTTCTAACCGCCAGCGTACGGCGGCCGCCATTATCTTCCTCCGATCCGCCCATAGACATGAATGGAGGCAATTTCAATCGCTGGGGAAATTTTCTGGTCAATTGCCTGGGGAATCACCAGCACAGTCGATTAATCGCTTAGTGGGAACATAGCCTTAGACTCTGCGCCTCATAATGCACCTTTGCCAACTGTGCAGTTGGTCCACTCTTTTAGATCATCAGTGTCACCAGGCATGTCACCCGCCATGACATGTACTTCTTTAGGACTCACTCAGTCCCTTGGTTCCGCTGAAAGGGCATGTTAACATTGGTGGTTGGAAGCCACACAGTGACAGCCCTCACTGTCTCCTCACAGCTTTCAAGCCCAGGGGAGGTTTGGGCACCCCAAATATATTAGCTTATTACCGAGCCTCCCACTTGATGAGGAGAGACCACCCCACTTGCATCCCAGGAATGGCTGAAGATAGCTCGGCTTTAGGGAAATAGGCAGGGTAACCCGTTTGTAACCACTTCCCTCCAAATCCTGTCGGGTCTACGCAGCCACCCCCACATCTCTACCTTCCCGGGCCCTATGACACCAAAAACACATAAAGCAGATTTCGCAGCCGGCCGGCCAGACAGCGGCATTCCTGAAACTCCCTGAAAGGTATCCCTTTGCCATCCACATGATTATTCCGGGGGAACCTATTCCTACCGTAGAGAAAGCCAAGAACTAACTGCAGCCAATCACCTACCATGGTGGATATATTTGCAGCTGAGGCATTTCCTGACTAAACCGGGCTTGATGCATCTCTATGCGAGGGACCTCACTCCTTTCAAGAGCGCATGCTGTGGGCATGGCCCCTCCCGTCATCTTATATCTTGGCTGTATGGCCTTCTGCAAGACTCTCCAGACACCATCTCCAACCACCTAAAGGCAAAATGGGAGCAGTCTCTTGCCATTAAATTTTCAGAGCCAAAATGGAGAGAGATTTGTACCACCGCCCACAAATCATGCCTGAGCAGCGCAATGCAGGAAACTAATTATAAAATCCTTTACTATTGGTATAGGACTCCCGAAGTCCTACACCACTTCATGGAGGGAGAAGGTTCAGAGTGCTGGCGTTGCCATGGGGAAGTTGGTACCCTGGCCCACATATTCTGGTACTGCCCGCGAATACAGACCTACTGGACCGAAGTACATGATATACTGACTACAAAACTCTACCTTACGGTGCCTTTCACCCCGGAAGTGTTCCTTCTCCACTACGTCCCAGATCCAGACAAGGTAAAATACAGCACATCGCAAAATCATTTGATTAACAAAGCTCGGGCCCTTATTCCCCGATATTGGAAAAAAGTGGAGACAACCTCCATTCAGGAGTGGCACTCCCAAGTATCTTATGTCTACGAAATGGAGGAACTGTTACATGTTAAAATTGAGAAAGTTAATAAGTTTAGGAAACTCTGGAGACCATGGTCACTATACCTCTGTGGATTCTAACTTCAGTTCCATGGAAAGGATACTTAAGGACCGGGGGCTACTGCTGTTATAGGTCCATTGTCCTAGAAAGGGGAGGGCCCTGAGCTCCCTCGATTGAGAAGGAGACACATGCACTCCGGGTGGTACCTTTGACATTGGCTTGCGGTAACCCTGAAGACAACAGTAGATGACATGCAGATTGTTATTAGTTTAATGTGCCTTCGTTTTGTTTTTTTGTTATCAACTTCTTTTCTCCATTCTGGAGTAGTACCACATCTGGTACCTGCGAACATTGCAAGAATATATGCAATACCTTGTGTTGTTTATGTTTGTATTGTTAATTCTAACAATGTCTGAAAAAACATTTGGGGGGGAAAAAAAAGTAATATGCATAATGAAATAAAAGGTGATTTACCCCAATTTGGAAGCTGGCAAGGGGACGTTAACCTGGGGGACAATTTCCGCCTAAGGAAGTCAGGAGCTAGGAAGGTGGAGGTGCCTGACCCCACTGGAATGCTGTCTCCCAGGAACAAGGAGCCACCTGAAGGCACCACAAAGAGTGTGCACCACACAGAGTGGTTCAACACAGGACTGAATGATTTAAATATAGGGCTACCATTAGTGATGAAGGTTAGTAGCGAACATTGGGTGTTCGCAGTCCACTGAAGAGGTAGACTTTCCAATGTTCGTTCACCTACCTTAGATTAACAGAGGCAAACTTGGCAGACCAATTGGCTAATTTCTGATCCTGGGCTCCACCCCCCTATAGAAAAACGATTCCAGCAGTCATAGAATACTAATTCTGTGTCTGCTATACTAGGTTAAGTAGGTAGTACAGCAGACACAGAATGAGTAAAAAAAATTTAATGCATGGTGTTTTTTTGCCCCCAAACCATACCAGACCCCCTTTTCAACATAGGGTCTAGGGAAAAGGAGAAAACGAAAAACCTCTTACCCATTCCCAGTAAAAGTTAATAACCATAAATAAGACTACCAAAGTATTTTATGATTTCTACCATTGCAATATACTTGCCTATCCACCGATGCAATCCATCTCTTTCAATTGTCCCATAGGGGGGGACACATCCAAGGAACTCCAGGAGCACTCCAGGAAGTGATATAAGTACCCTAAATGCATTGATTAAATAGTGAAATACCTGCTACAAACTGCTTCAAAAAAGATTTTTTTTAAATTATAATAAGGATTAAATGGACAAATCAACAAAGTGGAAAAATGTAATGTAGAAACAAATTATATTATATATATATATACATTAACATTCTGAATTTCAATAAATACATTTTATGGCAAAGACTCATATCTCCTCCCATATGTAGCTGCTCATGGGTAAGTCAGTGGCAGATTGTACAAAGTGTCTCTTCATAGGTTGGTCAGTGTGTTCAGAGAATGGGTATTGCTAGTGTATAAACACATGCTAAAGTTTAAGCCTTGCCGTGAAGACCTCCCTCCTGGCACTGGCCTTTTGGCTGGAGGAATATAGAGTGATATAGTAACTGCATGGTCCAGTCCTGTCTACTTTGCTGAAACATTTTGTATATTCTCTTGATATATGAATGGCTGTGTCTCTGAGTTTTTTTTTCCCCCTAAATTTCTCTCCAAAACTTGAGTGCATCTTATGGTCCGGTACGTCTTATAGTCAGAAGAATACGGTATTATTCATAAGTTATAGCTGTGATTGTTGTGTGCTTTTTTCGCTGTTAGTCATTTTCGCTGTGAGTCGAGAGTATAGAGGCGATGTGTATTTGTCATATATTTAATGCCAATTGTGCAAAATTAATGTTTATATTATTTTAAAACCCCCCAAAAATCATATTGCCTCCTTTCTATTCTTTTTGTGTCTACATAAAAATGCCATTTAAGACCTTGGTGATTGTGTGTTAACTATGATCCCCACCACGTAAGTTAATGACAGATAAAGGCAGAATCCTTACGAGATTCCGAGGATCATGTAAACTAATAAGAGCTCTTTAGATGAAACCCTGGTCCAAATTTAAAGAACGCCTGGCCCAATTTATTTTTATGGCTTCTAGACAGATGATAGCTAAAGCTTGAAGACAAACCGTCCTCAGTTTTTACGGAGGTGAAACAACGTATTATGTGTATGACGTTTAATGAGACATTAACTGTCACCCTCATGTGTTGCGCACCTTAGTTTGGAACACATTGCCTCTTGTTTATCCTTTGCTTTCTGCTTTGTTCTGTTATGCATCAGTTGTTACTGTATTTAAAGCACAACTAAACCTAATAGACAAACTTTTGTACCTAGCTTGCCAACCCCCCATTAATGGAGCAATCTGTAAATAAAATATAAGAAATCGTTACCTGTGAGGAGAGATCTGTGTATTTCCGTCTGTTCCTATCCCTCTCCCCAGTGCCATGGCACTGACTGTCTGGCACGGCACATTCCATCGGGGAACTGTTCAAGTTTTTTATTTTTTTCCTGCTTTCACTTTGTGTCCATTGACAGACATTGTATCTGGCAGCCCCCGGCGTTACTGCAGCCTTAACTCATTTAAGACTGGAAGCTAGAAAAAGAATCTAAAATTGTGTTTTTTTCTATCTTTAAGTTTAGGTGCGCTTTAATTCTTTGGGGGGTTGCATATTGTTTTTATGCACCCTTTATTTCTTATTGCAGTTTTATTTTGTAGGTTTGAAAAGTAAAAAAACGAAAGCAATAATATTATTGTAACATAAACGAAAGCAAGAACAAACATACCACCTGAAGTTCATATCTGCCTCACTGGCACTAGAAGTGGCAATTATAGGGAGGAATGGAAAAATCTTACCTATAATGAGTAAATTTAAGGTCCCTCCTAGACCCTACTCTCTCCCTGGCCCTGATGATGTGCGCAGTGGCACCCAGGAAGAGCCGACATATCAGAGAGCAGTAACAGCCAGTAGTCCCTGTTCTTGATATTGCACTCTGAACTAACCCCCGGAAGCAAATAAAGATGGAATATCTCTCGATTCCAGGGGACAGCAGGTAAGAATATCACGTTAGGATTGAGGAGCACTGTATTATAGATGGCCTAGAATGTGTGCTTGCAGGGATATACATCCCACCCCCATTTATA
>CM070040.1:27412539-27426569 GCA_036250615.1 Ptychadena robeensis
TAGAACTTCACAATTTTTTATAGTTCACAGATCGTACTATACACCTGAGCGAATAAATCGCATGTATGGAAGGAAAATTGATAAATGTCCTAAGTGTCAGGGTCCCCATGGAGATCTTGTACATATGCTGTGGAAATGCCCTAAGTTATATCGTTATTGGACTGAGGTGATACAATCGAACGTATATTTGAAGTAAATTTGCACTGATCTGCATTTTTTTCAGCTCGCACCCCGCACCCCCCCGGGCACCACTGATCTGGCAGCACTGCTCTGGCTGCACGGGGGGGGGGGGGGGGGGGGGGGGGGGGGATGCGGGGGTTCATTGATGTTGGAGGAATTTTTTCAGCTTGCACCCCCCCTCCCCGGGCACCACTGATCTGACAGCACTGATCTGAATTTTTTTCAGGTTCCAACCCCCCGGGCTGCACTGATCTGGCAGCACTGATCTGGCTGCACGCGGGGGGGAGGATGCGGGGGTTCATTGATGTTGGAGGTTTTTTATTTTCAGCTAGCACCCCCCCACACACACACACTGCCACCAGTGCCTCTATAATGTGGTTGACCCAGCTTTCTCGACCCTTGTGTCCTCCATTGCTATTCTATTAGTTGGATATAAGTTGGGAAGACCATATGTTTGTGAAGGTTCTCAAAGTCCTGGACTTGGTGATGTTCATTTCATATAAAGCAGAATTGAAGTTCTGAGGATTTAGTAGAAAAACAGAATTATTGTTCACCGCATTCAGTGAAATGTAAAAATTCCATCAAAGTCTATGGTGCGCTTTTGGTACAGAAATCTGTACCTATGCAGTGCGCTAGGGAGGTTAAACAATGATATTTTTACGTGTATATTGGGATGTATAGGCAGAGCTAATTTTGTAGCTGAAAAATATCTGGCCATCACTAGATCGATATATGGGGCAAAAAAAAGTACTGGTACGTAAATGGATCTCCCATGAAATTTCCACCCTAACATAATGGTATAATGAAATGAACTATAGAATAAGACTTGAAGCTAGAACGTATGAGGGTAGAGGGAAAAAAGACGTGCACAAAAAAATATGGTCAAATTGGAGAGAGCACTTCAGCATGAGCTATTAAAGAGCTGGTGGGGTGGGGGAAAGGGGGGTAGTAGGGGGGGTAATAGGGAAAAAATGGAAAGGTTTTTTTTAGATAAAGAATGTGTAAGTGTATTTGAGAGGATTAATAAAATCAATAAAGATGATAAAATTTAGGCATGTAGGGGTAGATATTTACTCTATGGCAATGAAGATTATATGGCTCTAACTGGGAGTGCTTCAGTGAAGCTTGATCTTTTATAGAGCATCTATACGATAATATCTGAGCCTAAGAATAAAAAAATAAAAAATAAAGGATTGCGGAGCACCATCATACCAGCTCAGAGATTAGTCACACACATATATATATATAGCCAGGTCGATAACTATTGGGATATCTGCACAATTCTCACATGTGCTTTAACTGCAGACTCCGCAGCTCTAATTTGAGAATATTTACATCCAAATCAGGTGAACGGCGTAGGAATTAAAACAGTTTGCATATGTGCCTCCCACTTGTTAAGGGACCAAAGGTAATGGGACAGAATCATAAATCAAGCTTTCCTTTGCAGTCAATTACAACCTGATGCTGTGTTTCATCTCTGATCAGTCTCTTTCAGTTCCTGCGTGTTCTTGGGGCATTTTTACTTCAGTTTTGTCTTCAGCAAATGAAATGCATGCTCAATCAGATTCAGGTCAGGTGATTGACTTGGTCATTGCATAACATTCCACTTCTTTCCCTTCAAAAACTCTTTGGTTGTTTTTGCAGTATGCTTTGGGTCATTGCCCATCCCAAGTGCTGTCCAATGATAATATTGCCCAAAACATCTCAGAATTCATACTGCTGCTTTGTGTTATATTGTGTTTGTTTCATTCCAAATTCATTGTGCTGGTGTAAATTTTATAATTGTGATGCAGTCCCAATATTTATGGACCTGTGTGTGTGTGTGTGTATATGTGTATATATATATATATATATATATATATATATATATATCTAGGTGTGATACAAATGAAATGCCTATAGTAGAGTAGAAAGCCCATGTATGTATTACTATGTTAGATTTACTCTAGGCATAATGAAAAAAAAATATCCACTCTGGGGAAAAAAATGTTTTTAGGCCTTCAAGGGACCTCAGCTGATCCATCAAGGACACATTAAAAAAAAAAAAAAAAAAAAAAAAGATGGCATTTGAACATAGAATTGTGTGACAGAGCACCTGGTGTGAGGTGAATTGCTGCGAAATTGTGGACTGTATAAATATGTTGAACACAGGTTAAGACCTTGGTATGTAAAAGTCTGCAGAAGAAGGTATAGAAGATTAATTCTACAATTAAGGCTTAGTAGTCTGGTTTTGCTTGTAGAGAAGGGAATAGGAAAGAGTTTGGTGGGTTTTTTGGCCCCTTCGTCCATGTTTTATGTAAGGAAAGAACAGGTGGTGACCCTGATCTGGGTGAATATTGAAAGCTAACTATTTATTCCTATAGTGAGAAAAGTATAGCGCTCTGGATGTATGCTTGGAGCAAAAGACAGAATTCATTTTGTTTACAAAGACTGTGATTGGTCCAGTTTATTCCCGATTGTTGTTTATTTAGACATTGCTGTAAGCAAGCTAACATAACTTGGTTTTGAGGCATAACATAAACAAACTAAACAGAAGCCTGCAGACATAGCTTAATTATCTCGAGTCTGTTGTCTTGGTAATGTGGATTTCCAGACCAATTTTATCCACAAAAATTGTTATTGCCCCTAGTTATGGTTCTGTGTGCCAACATCCCATTATTTGTACAAGAAGAAAATGAGGAGGAGATAAGGGAATTCACCATCCCAGAAGTGAGGATTCAACCCCAAGGACTTTAAAGGCACAATATTGTCTTAATATTGTCTATCCAAAAAATAGCATCATTAATCAATTGTTCATTAGCTGTTACTTACTAAAATGTTCCTATGGTCTACTGAAGAACTCCCCCAGTAGACCAGATGGACACAGAGGTGGCCTACATCTCAGGGGAAGAGCAAAAAGCTGGGGACTCAGCAGGGATTAAGGCATCCACAGCCATCCCTCGCTTTAAAAGCCATATATCAAAAACAAATCAAATTCCACAAGATCTCTATAAAACTAAACCACTGAAAAAGTGTTACCATGTGTGAATCATTTGTGTAAGTATAACTGCTATGTCTGTATAGGATGCTATGCTAGATAGTGTGCTGGAAATATACAGAAGAAATGTACATAAAAAATTGTAGATCTGGAACTATGAAATGAAGGTATAAAATACACAATGTAAAATAATAAAAAGTGTCTCTCTTATATATAATAAAGATGTATATATAAAAAAAATATATTACCTTAAATAGCATATAGGAATCCAATCATTGTGTGAATATTTGAATTAATTTATACGTATAATATCATTGTCTGTTTTTTTATAACATATATATCTTAAAACATATTTTTTTAGTGTATACAGTTTACTAGTGGGGGTGGGAAATATCTTATAGCTGAAATATAATTATGAATGGCTGCAGCTATGAGTGTTAAATTTAGGTATTCTTAGGGGTAAATGACTAACCCCCCAAAAATTAAAGTTATAATAGGGGTGTAAGGGAACTGCAAGTTCAAAGTGAAAGTAGACATGAAGCACTGTCTGAACTATTACAATGAAGGATTGCATCACGGGGTGTAACATTTTTAACTGTTGGAAGTCTTAGGGCTTTGTTACTTACTAGCTAGCAATGCTTTGTGAGGTATCCAGCATTAGCACTGCCTCTCTCCCCACCAGGCAGGGTCAAAATGTATTTCCCCTTCTTATCTGGCCCTGCTGTCAGGAAGCCTAGTGACCACTGCCATACCAGAATATACTAAAACTCAATCCCCACCATGAATAGTTATCTTAGAAATGTCAAGCTCATTCATATGATAGTACCACAACTGTGACTTCAGTTTGACTTCTAAATGTAATCAGCAAAATGATTTCACACACTTACTATTTTAATAATAGTAATAAAACAAAACATGATATTTTGTGTTTAACAATCTTACACAATCTGACCAAATCTTTACATCATACTGTTAGTACACTGCAGAAAGCATTTTATAAACATACTGACATTGTATCAGTAGGCCTTTGCCTACACACATACTTATCACATACCTAGATAACACATTATTGAAATAGTTTGTGATCTTGTTGGACCAAGTGCCTGTAGCCACTCGTACACTGAACCACAGTGAATGAGGAATAACTGTGAGTAATGCAATCAATCACGGAAGGTGGAAAAAAGAACAAGTAAGATTTCCTTTTTAACTATCTATAGTTTCATATTCTATCTGCATTCAAGGTATTATTAGGTTTTCAAGCAAACATGCGTATGGAGATTAAAAGGAGCTACTTTTGTTTGACCACCTAAAAAATATGGAGCATAAAGACAACCTTTAAGATGAGGGCAAAAAGAGACAAACACTTAAGCTAGGCATATATGGCTCAATTTTTTTATTGATTCAAGCAATCAATCGCCGTGGGCGTTCATTGTGATTGATTGCATCCAGCCTTTCTTCGATGTTGATAAATCCGTTTGATTGCCATTACGTGTTACATATCGCCTTTTCACGTGTTAGCACTAATTCACATATTGAACAGTGCATACCTCATGTACTGCGTCAGATCTTCCTATACAAGTGCATGGGAAATGCTTGAGTATGTATAAAAATGCTTGCATGTATAAAACGTGTGTAGCAGTGCGTCATTAGGTAACACAGTGCATGCAGGTGTGAATGTAATGTTTTATGGCTCCAGACTATTGTTCTGTAGTATATGAAGAGACAGAATGGCTCTTTTGATAGTAAAGGTTGCCCACCCCTGGTATAGTATTTATTGCCTTTAATCTTCTAAATGTAAATATTATTATATCTCATATAATCTAAAATTATTTTAGAATGGCATAAAACCACAATGGTATGCCAAACACAGGAAAGTTATAGATATGTATCAGCTGTCATCTAGGATTCTCCCAATAACGAACAGAAGTCATTCTATTCTGTGGCAGGGGGATGGGAGAGAAAAAAGTATGGAACACCCTGTTACCTGCTCCTAGATAGGAAACAGCTTTTTTCGGGAATGACGGTTGTTCAGTGATCCATTTGTTCTGGATTGCTGAAGCACCTCCCCAGAAGCACTAAATATAGCTTCTGAACAAGCCTTTACTAAAATTTAAAAATGTTGAAATAGCACTTCCTTAATTCATACATACTTAGTCCGCTCTTTTAATTCTTGTTGCTGTGTTTTACTCAAGTGTTCATTAAATGTGGTTCAGTAAACAAGATGGCACATAGTTACATATCCGCTTTGTAATCTACAATGCTTCTGAGTCACATCATACTTCATCAAAAGTGCATAGAAATGTCACTTTTCCCACTGGGAAAATTCAAATCAGACCTGGAAACTTAAATATATGTCAGTGCAAGTAATACTCCTTCCAATATTGACAGTTTGCTAGATAATGTTCAATTTACTTAGTGCTGGAATACAGTTTTCAAAAGCAGGGAGTATATTCACTCCTATATTTACAGAGAGGTGCATGCATGTGCGGTCATATTAGATGACATAAGGAAAAAGTGGAGAATAAGGAACATAGATCCTCCTCCAGAAAAGTGCTAGAAAATACAGGCTAAATAAACAAAAATGTATCACAGTAGTATCTTAAAAAAAATCTGCATGACTTAAGCCTTAATATATATTTTAATCACACTACTCTAAATCTAATTTATTTTTAACAGCTATAGAGTATAAATATTTACTGTACTTGTTTTCACACAGCCCATACTACCGGCTCCAGCAAAGAGAAATTCTTCCCTGAATTTATTTCTACAGTGACACTTGAATCTGTTCTGACCTAAACTCGCACTCAATTGTCCAGATCTCAAGATATAACTATAGGCAGCAATTCCTCAGTAATGAGGTGTTTTGCAATGTAGGCAGCAGAGGAGTTAAGATTCAACCTATTCTGTATAGATACAGATATAGATAGTACCAATTTTTTGTGACAGTTGCCATAACCATTGTTCTCTGTCTCTAGTAAACCACATCAGCAATTCAAATTGAGACATTGCATAATCAAAGGTTACCTTCAGCAAAATCCACGTCATAACAATCTGTACATTTAGAAATGCAAGTACCTACATTTATGTACAAGTTCCTGCCTCCCCTTGCTCCAATTAATGCCTTCTTACTATGTGTGTGTGTGTGTGGGGGGGGGGGGGGGGGGGGGGGGGGGGGGGGGGGGGGGGGGGGGGGGGGGGGGGTCAATAATTACTAGGATTTGTAAGAGAAATGCTTGGGAAACGAGATTAGGTCCAAGGTTGACTTTTTGACTGAAAATTTTTATTTTAATAAAACTTAATTTGCCAATATTGTTTTACCTATTTTGAGTAAAGGTGACCATACACGGTTCGATTCCCTGTTTAATGGATGATTGATCACTGTGCGTGTTCACAGTGGTCGTTCATTCGTCAATCGAAGGGAAAAACTAAAACACCTTCCTTCGAGCAGGACCAATGGATCCCACTCAAAGAAGGTTGATCGAACCGGGAACAGACATGTACGTAAATCCCGGTTGAAAGTGGACTACAAAGCCCCATCACAGCCAGCACTGTTTACACCCGTGTGGTGAGATATTTCCCTACCCATCGAACATGGTGCACACCGATTCCCGTTCAAGCAAACTGTGATCAAGCGCAGTTAGGTGATGTGATCGACCCGTGTATGGCTAGCTTAAGGGTTTTTGCTGAAGGTAATGTATGCCTATGCATTTTGCTTATCTTGAACTTTAAAAAGGGCCAGTAAATCTAAAATACTATATACGCTTATGTAAAACACCATGTCGTTGACAATTAATTCCAGTCTAGGTGAAAGGTGACAGCAAAAATAATGGGGTACAAGGTAATTTTACTTACAGTTAGTGCCTAGTGTAGGTGTGTGAATGTGTTAACCTCGAAGCACAAAAAGCACCTTACCAAGTAAGGTGACTGACTCTGAAGCAAACCAAGAATGCTCTATAGCCTGCACCTAGAAAAAGGCAGATCCAGTTTCTATCCTTTTCAGATTTAAACTATAAAATAGAAAAAAAAGTTATGAGGTGCACACTGAAGAAACTCCTCCTCCTGCTTTTTATGTCAGTTTTATAAATATAAAACCTGGAATGTGATTGCCGACTAAAGGCAAGAATTATCTTCTGTATCCTTCTACTTGTCTTTCAGCTCTCAATTTTCCATGCCTACAAGTTTTAAATGCCAATGATTTATGAACTATTCATACATTTTTGTGACATTTACTGCTCTATAAATAGGCCCCTTAGGGTGTAGATAAAAGCTGCTTCACTATGACATGCTTAGGAACAAGGATCAAATACCCCTTTGGGTAGGCTTCTTGCTTCAGCCATACTTGGAGATTATACATTTAAGTGTATAGATTTTTAACAAATAAATTGTGATCTATTGTATCCTAAATGTAGTGGATGCATTTACTTCCAAGCTTAAAGTTTCTGCAAGCACAGAAAAACACATATAACTCTGAAGAAAAAAATGGATACGTAAGGTGACAAGTGTTTGCAGCCCTGTCCTAGCCTGACAAAGGTGGAAAATGTAATGCAGCAACCACACTAAGAACTGGTAAAAAGCAATACAGCTCAATTTTGGTGTTTAAAGATACAATTTCATTTCATTCTAATTTAAATTAAATGTATTTATTTATTTATTTAAATAAATGAATTTTAACTTACTGGCCCATTATAAGGAGAATTTTCAATGTTTCTATAGACATAATTGTTATTGTATTACATTATCAGCTATGTCTTTCAGCATCTGTGGTCAGTTAGATTTTTTATTTTTTTTTATGCATTTCACTGATCACTTCTAATCTGTACAAAAGTGTCTGCAAGCTAGTGACATATAGAACAGGAAATGCAGTCTCTCTGGACTGCAACATTAAAATGTATGCACAAGCTGGACTTTAGGAGAAGCCTGGACAATGGAAATAAATGGCAAAACATGCTGTAATCCCTGAACAGAATTTTTTTGGACTAGCTGGACAGTCTGAATGTTCTGGTTTCCAGCACCAACGGTTTGTATATTCTGGACACCCTGAACCTTTGGAACAGTTTGTAGGCTCTGACTAGTTGGTACAACCCTCAGTTGCACATTTTGTGGAAGCTGAATGGTGTTGTGGCTGGGTAAAACCTGAAGCTGGTTCTCTCCACTCTGCAAACCTTGGATATTCTCAACAACGTGAAGATTCTGATCATTATGGAAGTTATCCACCACTTGAAGAGTCTGTTCTCCTTGAGAACTCTGAATAATAAAGACCTTTTGACATTCTGGAGAAGTCGCAGCAGGTTCTTGTATATTAGACATGGCTTGAATTTGGACATTAGAAACATCTTGTATGCCCTGAATATTTTCCACTCCTTGAACACACAATCGTGTCTGTTCCCCATCAGCATTTTGCAAGACAAGAACATTCTGCAAACCTTCTTCTGTCTGCAGGGTTTCAAAGTGGACATCCTGAACTTCCTCCATTGACTGCAGGTTTTCTACACTCTCTGTAGAGCTTAAGAGTTCCTCACCTGGAGAATTTTGTACAACAATCAAATTCTGACTTTCCTGCAAACTAGAGACACTCTGTGGCTCTGGAAGTGCTTGTATATGAATATCTGAAAGATGTGTTGTATTTGGACTTGTATGAAGATGTACATTTGACAGTTCTTGATGGATATGCACATTAGCAATATTTTGGGAGCTTGATACAGTTTGCATACTGGCTATCTCTTCTCCTTTCATTCGAATGCTTGATAATTCCTGAGCACTAGGCAAACTCTGAATGGTTATGTCTTGTGTACTAGGTAACTGCTGTATTTGCATGGTTGCAGTCTTTGATGTAGGTGAAATAGCGTTTAAATGCATTGTTGGTAACTGCAGATGACTTTGATCTGTCACATTCTGTAAAACAATGATATTTTGACTGACAGGTAGTGTCTGCATTCTGGGAAAGCTTTGAATAGTCTGTATTTGAAGAGGCTGAAAATTAGCAACTGTTTGGCTTGTGTTAGGCATAATAAGAATGTTTTTGCTAGGACTAGTAAAATTACTGACACTACTAGCTTTTGCCTTGGGTTTCTTTCGCAAAACCTTACTCTGGGAAACTTTTTGATTTGCATTGCTTTGTATTGTAACCAAGTTGGAGGGTGCTACGGGAAGATTCTGCTGTGGTTGTAATACTTGTGAAGAAGGCACAAGTATAAATTTAGGAGTGTTTTGTTGAGGAACTTGTACCAAGAAAAAAGTTTGTGAATTTAAGGTATTAGGTTGGTTGCAGACTTCAACATTTAATGTGGTTGGTATTTCAGGCACATATTGTACTTTCTGAGTTGCAGGTACAGCTTGCCCATTTTGAGTAGCTAGTGAAGTTTGTATGGCTGAATCGCTTTCTCCGCCACTGTTAACAGAATGAGTGCGTAGATGTCGTTGCAGATAAGATGACATGACAAACCCTTTGCCACAAATTGTGCATCTGTAGGGTCGATCACTGGAGTGTGTTCGTTGATGTAACTGTAAATTTGAAGAATGTGTGAATGTTTTATCACATTTTTCACATTTATAAGGCTTTTCTCCTGTGTGGGTTCTTTCATGCTGACGCAGATTAGAAGTCTGAGTGAAGGTTTTGCCACACATAACGCAGGCAAATGGACGTTCCCCTGTGTGAAGCTGCTTGTGGCGGCGTAGACAAGAAGTGTTTTTAAAAGTCTTTCCACACTCAGTGCAACTGTAAGGCCTTTCCCCAGTATGAAGTCGTAAATGATACTGATAATGTGAAGACCACTTAAATGTAAGGCCACACTCAGCACACTTGAATGCTCGTACACCTGTGTGAACCCTCTGGTGTATAGACAAAAGAGAAGAGCGCTTGAAAGCTTTTCCACACTCTGAACACTTGTAAGGCCGCTCTCCAGTATGGTCTCTCATGTGATAACGTAGGCCTGAGGAGCCTTTGAAGGATTTATTGCAGTCTGTACATTTGTATGGTCTTTCTACAGTCTCAGCAGGGGCGGCAGTGGTAAAAGGAGTAATGATCTCAATGGTCTGTGGGCAGGTCACCTCTGCCTCTGTCTGGATGAGCTGTTGCTCTTCTGTATGTGTTCTCTGGTGCATCAAGAGATTGGAGAGCTGTACAAATGTCTTTTCACAGATGGAGCATTTATAAGGCCTTTCGTTCGAGTGTGTATACTGATGGCGAGACAACCCTGAGGCATTTTTAAAAGTCTTATCACATAGTGTACAAGGATAGCTTTGCTCATCAACATGGCTCTGCTGGTGCTCGACAAGAAGTTCCTCACTCTTGAAAGTCAGGTCACAGGTACCACATTTATAAAGCATCTCCACAGTCTCCATTTCACTGGCTGTAGTCAGGTACACTTCAGCATCTGTTTGTACAAATGTCTGTTCAATTGTGTGAGACTGCAGGTCCTTTTGCAGGAAAGCCTCTGAAATAAACACCTTGCCACACAGGTGGCATTTGTAAGTTGGTCCCCCAGTGTGTGTACGCTGGTGAAGCAACAAGTTTGAAGAATGGGTAAATGATTTGCCGCACTCAGTGCACTTGTAAGGCCTTTCCCCTGTGTGTATACGCTCATGTTGTTTTAGGTTGGTGGACTGTGTAAATGCCTTGCCACACACTGTACATACATAAGGACGCTCTCCTGTGTGAATGTTTTTGTGGCGCCTTAAACTGGAGGAATTCTTAAATGCTTTGTCACAGATATTACACTTGTAAGGCCTCTCTCCTGTATGTTGTCTCATGTGATACTGGTAATGAGAGGACCATTTAAATGCCATTCCACATACATTGCATTTAAACGAGCGAAATCCCGTATGTACACTCTGGTGGATCTGCAACAGAGAGGACCTCTTAAATGCTTTACCACAGTCTCCACATTTGTAAGGCCGTTCTCCAGTATGGCTTCTTTGGTGATAAAGGAGGGCTGAGGAGCCTTTAAAAGCTTTTGGACACTCTGAGCATTTGTAAGGTCTTTCCCCAGTATGGGTTCTTTGGTGGTGTATTAATCTTGAAGACCATTTAAACACTTTCCCACACTCTAGGCACTCATATTGATGGCTGCTAGCTTCAGCAGGTTGCACTGTTGGTTGTTGTTGTATAGATGATGATTGTACCTCCAGTTCCTGCGCACCCACCATTCTGAAAGATGTGCTAAGAAATAATAAAAATATGGTATAAGGGTTATTTTCTAGATACCACAAGTTTTGTTAAATAGAACTATAAGGGAGGAAAGATGTTACATATCTAGTCAGGTAATTGACCCTCCCCAGAGCAATGTCCCTTGGAATAGTGATGGTGAAACAAAGTTTTATACAGCAACTTTAACCCTTTAAGATCAGATTAATAAACAAGGACAAAACATAGGGAGCTAAATAAATGCTCACCAGGGATATATTAATAGAGAGAATAATGTGACAAGAGCCCAGAATGCTGTTTTTCCTTCACTATTCAAAGAAGATTTGCAAGTCGATGTGAAGTGTAACTGCTAAAAATGCTAGTACATAAGATTTTATTTCAAAACAGAATCTGAATATCTTTAAATGTTATTTACTTTATAAAGCTTTCTCAATTGTCCAATAGCAAATTGTAATTAATGTATAGTATAATATTATATTATAGTATAGTATAGTACAGTGCATACTCATTGTAGTACTCTTACATGCCCTTTCAGGGGAGAATAAATATGAATCAAAAGTGAAGGCATTATGTCCCCCTTGGCCAGGCAATTAGTGTGTTTGGAGTCACTAAACCAGGATGAAGGTCATGAGATAATTAAAGCAGCAGCAAAGGAGCTTGCAAAAGTCACATCACTGCAGAGAGAAGATTAAAGCCTGCCATACACCCACAGAGCGGAGGCCGATTTTGCCACTGACCGATGGGCGTGCAAAATCGGCTGCCGATCGGGGGTGCCCACATGGGGCGACATATCCCTGTTGCCCCACAGCTCAGCTGGCCAGAGAAAGGACGTGTTCTCTGGCTGATGTTGTTACTTTCAATAAAGACCGGCGTCTTCATTAACCTCCCTAGCGCACTGCCTGTACCGCACCGTTTTTAACAGTGTGGTACAGGCAATGGCAGCAGTGTACGAGGTACACTGCCTGCCATTTCCTCCCTCCCCCCTCCCCTCTCCATACAGCCAGTGTCATTCATGACACTGGCAGTGAGGTCTGGAGAGCAGAAGCCCTCCATTAACATGGAGGTCTATGGCACTGCTTACCCTCGCCCCCTTCCGAGTCACCGCAACACGATCAGTGAAGCCGCAGAGCCCCGGAAATGCTGCGGCTGGATGCAGCTTTCACAGCTCATCCAGAGTTTGTTCTTCACACAAACTCTGGACGAGATGGGCTCGTCATGAACACTAAGAAGGTTAAAGGTAATGACCGGCACACAAAGGGTGCCTGCCGTTTCTGTCATCTCTGAAAAGCAGTGTGATGATGTCGGTGTGTGTATGGCAGGCTTAAGCTGCACATACACCATTAGATTTTTCTGTTGTGTAGGGGATAAAAATTGTGCTTTAAAGGAAATGTGAACTTATCCCCCCCCCCCCCCCTTTTTAGTAGAGGGACTCTAATTAGGAAATGTTTGCCAACTTCTTTTATTTTGATGCATATGTAAATCGAATGAAAGTGTTGCAAAATTTTACAAAACCACAAGAATGTGCAAAAAGGCATTTAGGAAGAGGTTGAAGGCTGTAATTGGTCCTTTATCACACAGTCGTTTTTTTACATTTCAAAAAAACTACATAAAAACGCTTAGCAAAGTCCTTGAAAAGTTGCTGCCATTGTAGTCAATGAGGGCTGTTGAGAAGCCAAACCACCTTCAAACCCAACAATAGGCACGCTGCTTGAAAAACAACAGCACATTTGTACTTTTTACCTCATGCTCAAAGGCTTTACTTATTACATAAACAACTTTTTTCAGATTTTAAATGCTAAATTCAGCCTCATGTCATTGAATTGAAAGCTTTGACAGGCAAATAATATGCACAAATATATGTTAATACAGATATTAATGTTGATATCAACAACCTTTAAGATTAACTAAAAGTTCATTAACATGATAAAGTAACTAATAACACTGATAAATATTGTCATTTTGTCAGGCCATCCCTGGCTTGTGATAGTGATATAACACTATTGTAGGTCTCACACTGTCAATGATAGAGTCCCATTTATAATAATATGATGGGAGAGATCTTTATTCTAATACGACAGTGATACTTTAATATAATAATGGAGACGCCTCTATATTAGCTATACTAATATGATGGAGACCCCTTTATAGCGCTCATTCCAATATGATACCTATACTACATTATAGTGACATCTCTATAGCTCATACCAATATGATAGAGACTCCTTTATAGCACTCATACTAATAGTATACTTACACTTTTATAGTGCTCAAACATAGATGATGGAGACCCCTTTATAGTGCTTATACTAATATGATGGAGACCCCTTTCTAGAACTCACTCAAATATGATGCCTATACTACAGGATAGTGACACCTCTAAAGCTCAAACTAATATGATGGAGGCTCCTTTATAGTGCTCATACTTATATTATAGTTACACCATTTTAATGCTAAAATAGATATGACAGAGATGGATTAATAGCACTCATACTAATATTGTAGTTACAGCTTTATAGCACTGAAACGCATATGACAGAAACGCCTTTATAGGGCTCATACTAATATAATAGTGACACCTTTGTAGCGCTCATACTAATATGACGGAGATGTCCTTTATATCGCTTATGCCAATATGATGGAGACACCTGAATACTGCTGGAGCTAAACTCACAGTAACATGGCCATAGAGGAAACCCTATCCATGAGCCCCCTCATATAGTATACATATAT